>JAVLUZ010000533.1:297729-695980 GCA_036768485.1 Mermis nigrescens
GGTCAGAAGTTATGTACATCATGCAGAAAGGAATTTGACCAGAAGCAATTAAATGAGTCCAGTTCTGCTGATTCTGATGACACTGCTGCTGATACATCAGAAATCTCTGAAAGTATGAACAAAACTCTGTCAGCTTTAGGCATCTCACCTGTTAAATTTCAACGAGAGTTAGTGCAAGGGATAAGTGTAGATATGCCAAGCGTAAAATTAGCCAGGCTCTAGGAGGTCATTGTTGAACAAATAGCTGCCGCTGGTAATTTTGATTGTCATAACCTGCTGGAATCAACTGCTAGCCAACAGTGCACTAATTGCCAAGACTTTGATAAACTTATTGAAGAAATGAAGCAGAAAACTGCTCACAGTGAATCGCCAAGAAAAAATACAGATCTTAGCGCTGGTGCCACAAAGTAGCTATTCCTAAGAAGAAACAAGGCAAAGCTCTTTCTGAAGAGGTGAAAGGAAAGGGTGACACAATTCTTGAGAATGAAGAATTCAGTCGAGGTGTGCCCTGGAAAGACAGACTATGTTCTATTCGAATAAATGGAGTGAGAAGTTCAGAAGCAGAAACACTTGTTGCTTAGCAATTTGAAGGAGATGTTTGTTGAATATTGTGAGAGATATGGATCTGAACTTGGCTTTTCAAAATTTTGTGAATTATGACTGAAATGGTGCATGATGGATTTGGCTCATCAGGAATGCATTCTGTATGTGTGTATGCATCATCTGTTTTTTTTTTTTTGTACGAGACAAAGATTTTGAGGCTCGTACAAAGATTTTCGGAGCCATCTTTGTACAATGTACAAAGACTTTTTGGGGCAAAGTAATAGTAATTTTAACGTTTTTTTGAGTATTTTTTAGCAAAATTTCTAAAAATTTTCGTCGCTTCGCGCCGAGTATCATAATTACATTCTATTTAGCTCCAGGCGCGGGCATTAAACACTCCAAAATCTATCTGTAAGCATCTTTGTACAGATTGAAGCATCGTTTACATCTATTTCCACTGTTTTATAAAGATTTTATGCAGAAAAAAGAACTATTAAACAACTGTGCACTGTTTTCTGCCGTTTGAAGATAAAATTGACTCTTTTATCTTTGCGTTGCATTAAATTCATTAGCAAATTGGTGTCTATTATGAGATTCAGTCAGCACATTGCAACCGCTTATTATTTATAATTGTGTAACACAAGTCATTTTAACTTGCTGAGTCGAATTTTATGTGTAATTTCAACCTAAGTCTCATGAAAATTTTGGCGTTTCGGGCCGAACTAATATAACCAGCTGAATTTAGGACAAAGTTACACCTTTTGCGAAGCGTGCGGGTCACGGATAACAATCTAGTAGTATGTAAAAATGTGTACATTCAATTGCATATCTATACGTTATATGTACAAAAAAATTTTTGCTCGTACAAAGACTTTTCCGGGATCTTTGTACATGTACAAAGAGGCTCGTACAAAAAAAAAAAAAACAGTGGTATGCATGATCCACCAAAATGTAAAGCTAATGCTAGCAGCCAGTCCAATAAAGGAAGACTATAAGGCTTTGATTGCAAAAACAGTGTGTAGCTTAGAATCAAAAGCCTGCATGCTCCATCAGTGTGGAAGTTGTCCAGGAAATGGAGTACTGGAGACTTTCTTGGAACAAGTTTTTGAAGAACATGATCCCGACAATGCTATTGCCTTCAAGCAGTGGATTCACACAGATAGGGATATGCTGGATACAAAACAGCTGACTACGGATGAAATCATAGAACTGATTTCAAAACTCTTGAATCTTTCTGCTCATCAATATGTTGCCAAGCATCAAAGTTGTCACCTGTGTCATTTGAAAGAAAACCTTACAGCGTTCAAGGATTCCATTGGGATAACAGCCAGGCAACATTGCTTCCCTTTGTTGTATATTACAAGGAGGCAGAGAGCATCAGTAGCATCAGTTATTGCGCCATCAGTGACTGTATAGGACATGACACTGTTGCAGTACATGTTTTCCTGCAGAAATTAATCAATTGCCTGAAGAGTTGCAGCATTGCTATTGAACATATTAACTACTTCAGTGATGGTTCACCAGCACAGTATAAAAATTTCAAATATTTTATAAACCTGTTTAATCACAAGGAGGACTTTGGCATCAGTTCTGAATGGAATTTTTTGCCACCAGTCATGGAAAGTCACCATGCGATGGGATAGGTGCGCTCAGTGAAAAGATTAGCTGCACGAGCGAGTCTTCAGTGGCCAAGAACCAAATTTTGACACCAGTCAATTTGTTTGAATTTTGCAGCAAGCATGTGAACGGAATCAATTTCTTTTACACTGCAAATGAAGAAGTTGAAGCAGCCAGACCGAGTCAGGAAGAGCGATTTTCCAAAGGACGCACTATCCCTGGAACAAGGGATAATCATCATTTTGTGCCTGTCAATGAGAAAGAAATACGCGTCAGCAGGGTATCAAATGACACGTTTTCCTTCCTCACATCAGTTGACCAGTCAGCTGAAAATCATTTTCAGTACCTATATATGTCTTGATTGAAGCTCTTCAACCATATCAATATATTGCCTGTATCTATGAGAATCATTGGTGGATTGGAAACGTTTCGAAATTTCATTTGAAGAACGTGATGCGCTCACTAAATTTCATGCATCCTTGTGGATTAGTCCGGTCATTTCATTGGCCTATTAGGCAAGATACCTGCTGGATTCCTGAACAGCAAATCATTGCCATGATTCCAGCACCAACAGCAGCTAGTTTAGGGCGACACATACAGTTTGCCAGAGTCAATTTTATTGAGCATCCATTAACAGTTCCAGCTATTCAAACAGTGACGAGCCACTCACTATTTGATAACTGTCCAGTTTAAGGTTTATTTTAGCAGCATTCAGGCTTGGGAACCATAAAGACACCCACTTCAGGCTTGGAATCCTAGACTAAGACTCCACATTAAGCTTGGGAACGTGCCAGACACCCAATTAAGAGGCGTGGGAACCTGTGGAAAAGTAGCCCTCCTGTGGCTAGCCTTGCCTGGCTATTGGGCGTGACCATACGTGGGCAGCAAGAAAATTCTGGGGGGGTGCAAGATTTTTTTGAAGGTCGAAAAAATGGCCTTTAAAAATGGTGGTATGGCGATAAAAACACCATTTTTCGACGTTTCTCATCAAGCACTATCCATTGGCATCAAAAATTGCGAAAAAAACGAAAAAAATTTTCAAAAATTGAATTCTGGGGGAGTATTTTGATTTCTGGGGGGGTATTTTGGTTTCTGGGGGGTGCGTACCCCCCCCAAACCCCCCACGCCCAGGTGTGGGCGTGACCCCTATGCGATGGGGTTGCCAATCTTTCAGATTGGTAGTGGCTCAGCCACCATGGACCAAAAGCAAGGATTATACTAGCAATAGTCATATCAGCTCTCTGTGAATAATCAGGCCCAGTAATAAACAACATGCTCTTAGCTCAGGATATACATCTTACCGATAAAACTGTCATCTTCAGAGCCCTATGGTTTTCCTAAGATATCAGATCCCAACGTAAATAAACATTATTCTAGTACAAAAAAACCTCCTCTTTCTATTGGTATATCATTGAAAATCAAATTGGGAGTGACGCATTCTGAGATATTTAGCCCTGAAAATTGGTTATTTTTCCATAAAAATTTTTTTAGCCAACTTTCATGTAGAATATCTTTGAATGTATGAATGCAACACAGTTGCAATTTCAGCATATCCTAATATGATCCTTATTATGTACAGCTGCAAAATATTGTGGCATATAGATCTTTTGCTGCTGAGAAACTGGCTTGCAAATTGTGGCCAAAATTTGTCGCGACAAAATTTGACAGTGACTTTGGCATAGATTGAGAGTTGATCAGTCAATCATACAACTATTTTGATCATTCCACTAAATTGTATGCTAAAAGTTGTCCTTGTCTGCCAAATTTCACACTTATCTGACTAATAAAACTGATTTGACAAGGGGTCAAAGTTGGACCTTTTTACCGTGCGTGCACATTAAACAGTTGACTGCCCATGAAACAAGGGCCTATAACTTCTAAACCAAAGCACAATGAGCTCTAATATTTTGCACACTTTCATTTGGGGTCTAGTGCTACTTTATTAAAAAATTTCAAGAGATTTGGAGAGAGTTGAGTGGGAAGCCTCTGGTGATTTGACATGGAATGACCCTTTAGAAAGTTTGAATTTTCACAGAACTTGCATTAAATGTGAAAAAGAGGCGCAGAAAGAAAGTTTCATGAAAATTCGTCCAAATATAGAGCTTTTAAGACCTAGTCCACAGTCCAATAGTGCTAAAGAATAGACAATTTTAACAGTTATTCTGTAAGTCGATTTTCTCTTTATTTTTCTTAGGCTTAGGCTTAGGCTTTGGTTTAGATAAAGCAGAATTTTAGAGCTGCTTCGAGTTGGTATCGCTGCCACTTAGAGGTCGACATATAGCTGCTTAAGTCGACTTATAGACTTTTGGACGAAAGTTTGCATAAACTTCCATATATCTGGTTAAAAGAAGATTTTTAAGCTACATGAATACTGTATTTGTCATCAGCATAGCATAGATATTGGAAATAACACGGATAAAAATTTTTTGTCGAAAAACTGTAAAACATGTATATATTAAATGTACTGCAGCTAGATCGCCCTGAATTAAGCTTTATTGATTATCGCGCCATGCCGACTGCTGTTGTTTTGTTAGCGACTGTACTCTAGAATATTTGACTACGATGAAAAACTCGTATTTCGCACCGATTTAAGTATCGCTTTCTTAGATAAGATTCACTTAAAGCTAAAATTCGCGTAAAACATGTTAAAAAGTGACATAAATTTTTGGCTTTTACACTGTGATCATTATGGTATCATTTCTGTAAAAATGTTCAATTTGAGCTAAACAGTATAAAAATGTAGGGGTTTTTCGGCGCTTCGCTTCTAAATTTAAATAAAAAAGCATAACTCGAGAATGTCTGCATTTTGGAGCATCGCTTCGCGCCGAACTCATTATTTGGGTAGGAGGTAGGTTCCTAACTAATTCTCTTCTTCGAGGTACTTTTGCAGAGTAGTATAACTACATATTTATGATGTTATCAGCTTGGCGTGAAGCGCCTAAAGTTATAATCAGCAAGTTTTTATTTATATGTAAAAAAGCTTGTCATGCCCTATCGTGCTTTAACGCAATCGATGGATAAAGTCATTTCAACAGATGTTGGAACGAATCGTATCGTAAGCATTTTAAATGTTTTTGCCTAAGAATTTTCGATCAAATGAGCTTATTTTCAAATATGAAAGCCTTTGAGTCAAAATTATCAACTACACAACTTAAATTGTTTCAGAGGTGTTTATATAGTAATTAAATGTCCGAAACAATAGCATAATAGTATTAGTCTAAGCTTAATCTGAACGCAATTTAACTCAATTTAACTGAAGAAATTAGTATGCTGAGTTATTCGATGCAAATCTTGCTTTTATCTCATTTTTCCTAATTTCTTTCATTTTTTATAAGACCGGGCCTCGGCTCTAGGGCCTGACCTCTCTATCTGGTATCAAAACTAAACTTGCATCTAGGTACTGACCATACATGCACAGTATGGGAATTCTGGGGGGGTGAAAACCTAAAGTGCCTTTTTTGGGCCCAAAAATGGCCGGTATGCGTTGAAAAGCATCGTTTTTCGGCGTTTCTGACGATACTCTATCCTTCTAGAGCATGAAATCATGAAAAAAATTTCGAAAAAAGTCGAATAAATTGACCAATATATCGCTTAAAACATGAATATATGGCGCGAAGCGCCGAAAAGTTTGGCGATTTTGAGCAAATAGATAGCCAAAAACCCTTAAAAAGTCACTTTCTACCAATTTTCAGGTAAGTTTAGGAAACTTTTGAAAAATCGCAAATTCTGGGGGAAAAATTTTTGCGGGGGCTGAAATGATTCTGCCGGGAGGTGACACCCCCCAAGATCATGTATGGTACTGACGTGTTTTCGTTTTTGCTTAAGAGTGCTTTGTTCTTTATAGATACGGTTGTTGCGATAAAATCGTGTTTATATCACCACTGATATTATCCCTGAGAAAAAGTATTTTCGACAATTGTTCGTGGTAGCTAACCCATCACACTTGATGGTGAGGATACAGTCACATACATGCACATAAGCGGTTAGGGGTTGTCCCCACACGTTGGCATAGGAAGTGCAATCCCCAGAAGTTGAGAAACCCCCTCAGATTACTGTGGACCCCAGAATTCTATTTCTAGTAATATTTTTGACGATTTCTGGTGATTTCGTTCAACCAGAATTCCGCAGAATTTCCTTATTGCCCATGTAGGTTGTCACCGTTGCTGAAGGGTCGAACTCCGGCGATTTTGAGATAACATTTTCGGCATTATTTTAGAGGATGAAAAAGTCTTGTTGAACTTTTTCCGGCGCGCTTCGCGCCAGATTCTTAATTTTATGTATTGAGTGTTTAATCAAAAAGCGCATGAAATTGTATGGAATGGTCAAAAATAGCAAAATGTATCGCCAATTTGATCAATTTCACTATTCTTTAATTAAAGCGGTATGATGCAGCCAAAATGGACTACAACTGCTTAAAAATGCGCTATTAATATGCAAAAGCGTTTTATGTAGACCATTTTGAAGATTTTCATCATTCGATTAGCAAAAACGGGCGTGAACACCATGCATGGGCAAGATAGAGATGGTCAGAGTGTAGTGAGGGTGAAATCCAAGAATCATCATGTAGTAAATTGTGGTCACTGTTTTTTATATATACACTATCTCTCTTACAAGTACAATGACGGCCCCCAAATGTCAATATACATGGTACAGCAGCACGTTATGTGCAGTAAGCTCGGGTTTCTTGACGCTAATTAGTGAAGTTTAGCTAGTTTATGGGTTTCTAGCGATGAAACACGAAAAAATTTAGGTATTTTTACCATTACAGATAGAATTTTCGACCTTTTTCCTTAGTAATCTCAAAATTGCCTTACCGCACCTTTCGTCTTCTCAAAATCGCCCTACAGTACCTGGTTTCCCAAAATCTTAGGTAAGGGTAATATTATTCTCACCCCCGTCTCTATGCCTAAGTGTGGTGATCACTAAATTTACTTGTCTGGATTTCTGATGCCCATGTGTGGTGATCACTAAATTTACTTGTTTGGATTTCTGGGACTAACATTTTTCTGTTTTTAATCGAATTACTTCAGGCAGATGAAGCTATAAATCCAAAGGCTTATCCATTAGCCAGCAATGATTTGGCGCAAAAGATTCTAGATTTGATACAACAAGCGATGAATTATAAGCAGATTAAAAAGGGTGCCAATGAAGGTTCGTTGATTCAATTTGATTGTCCTTTTGAGATGCATGCATTAATTATGAAATACTTTTTATACAGCGACGAAAACGCTTAATCGCGGTATATGCGATTTAATTGTCATGGCTGCAGATGCTGAGCCACTTGAAATCATTCTCCATCTACCTCTGCTTTGTGAAGATAAAGTAATGTGTTGGATTTGGTCGACAATATATTAATTTGCGATTATTGCCTTTTGAATTGTATTTTGTGGTAACCTTTGAAGCAGTAGGATAGGAATTAGGATCATACGTGCACAGCTTGGGAATTCTGGTGGGGTGAAATTTTTAAGTGCCTTTTTTGGGCCCCAAAAATGGAAGGTACGCGTCAAAAACATCGTTTTTTGGCGTTTCTGACGATGCTCTATCTTTTTCTAGAGCATCAAAAACAAATATTTCAAGAAAAAATTTAAAAAAATATATTGTTCAAATTTTGATCGAATTTCATAGGAAATCGCTCTTTTTCCCTAAGTTCTAGAGAGAAAAAATTGTCTGGAATCTTAAAAGGCGAGTGTTTTTATCCCTTCCTTTTAAAGCCCAAAAAAGAGAATGAACTTGTTTTGTTCCTTCTGAATTCGCACATTTCTGATCGTCTTTCGTCCCTAGAAGAATGTAATATATAATGTCTAAAGAGCCGCTGTAGACCGACTGTCAACTAATGCAATGTGAAAAGAAGTCTTTCTAGTTTGACTATAAACCGTTTCACACAGGCTGTATCCAGGATTCGGCCAAGGAGGGGCGAACCCAACATAAATTGGTGGAGAGCTTGTGAAAACCGCATTTTTCGACGTTCCTCGAGAAAAAATTTTTCTCACTTTATAGGCTATAATAAAAGTCGTTTTTTGGTCGCGCTTGAGCCAAGATAATGGAAAATACTTCACATCTGGCGCAAAGCGCCGAAAATTCAAGGTTTTACGTCGAAGACATGCAATTTTTCCATCTTTTCGTGCATAATCTTACGTTTAAAATTTTTTTCCGGGCAAGGGGGCCGCCCCCTTAAATACGGCCCGGTTTCACATAACCTTATAGTTTTATTTGAAGAATTTTTTCCCATCCTTTCTAACATGCTTTGCTCATTAAGTTCGTAAAACTCGAACTGTTGAAACAATTTTCTGGTCTCTCAATAGGCTGTCAAAGTGTCGTTTTGCTGGTCGCATTCGAGGCGAGATAATGAAAAATACGTTACATTTGGCGCGAAGCGCCGAAAATTCGACGATTTTCTCATAAAGAATACCATTTTTCCATCTTTCTGTTCATTACATGTCTTACCTTTGAAAAGAATTTTCGGCTTAGAGGGCGACCGCCTTCCTTAAATGCGGCTGTGCTTCTATTTGTTTTCATATCATACTTGGATTTATAGTGGTCGCGCCCACTAAGGTGTCAAGATTTCTTAGAAATTTTATCAGAAGCTTGGAAATATATAAATTTTACTGCCTGCCGATCAGAAGTGCTTCAAATCAGCGTTTCGCTTTTTATGGAATTGTTTAGCTCAATGTGTATCAAATACGACCAAAAGCAATATTTCCCAATCGTTTAAAAATTTATTTCATTTAAGATAAGTACTCTGCAACCGTACAATGGCATAGGGAGGGGTGAGAGGGGCTATTACCCATCCCCCCTCAGGCTTTGAAAAACCGGGTACTGTCAGGCGATTTTGGTGAAACATAAGTTGCGTCTAGGAAAATTTGGACTTAATAGTGGAAAAATACAGCTCAGTTAACAAAAACTTCGATCAACCTGGTCAGCTTACTGCAAAAGCATTAATTTTTCTATAGTCTTACACTTTTTGTAAAATATTTGTCACATAATGGTGAATTACTCACTTAATGCATTGTTAAAATATCATCTGACCTCCCGTTTTTGAATTTCACCCTTCCCCCCCCGTTCCCTCTGGACACCCCTACCTTGCGCACCTATGTCTGCAACAGCTTTTGAAATTTACAGCAAAGTAATGGTCCGTTCCCACTGGGCAAAGTCGAGATATGGGCCTATAGCAAAAATTTACCTCAAATGTTCGTATCAATGGTGGTATTCAATCTTGTAGGAAAAGAAATCACTTATTTTCGATGTAATTAATTTATTTGCAAGCAGAAATAAATGACCATTGAGCTTGAACGATTTAGGAACGGAACGATTTTTTACACTGTTGGAATAGTTTGAACACGCATCAATCTAGTCGCACGCAGCCCCTTTCAAAAATCCTCATGTAAAGCATATATGTAGATGCACGATGATTTATTTTCGTCAACATGATCCATTGAGTTTGCACTTGCTGTACCCAAGTTATTAATATCACAATGACACATCTGTTGCATTTGTGTATTGAACAAGATTGTAAATAATAATCCATTTGTCTGTAACCATTTAATTTACGAACGCACGTTTTATTTGACATCGACTTTTACTTGTCAGGTTTTATTTTTTTATTTGTACCTGTTTTCGGGTTCTATTTGAACCATCCTTGTACTTAATATTTCTTTATGTTTTTCAGAATGTCCCTTACGTGTTCGTTAAATCAAAAGCGGGTAAGTATTTTTATTTAAGTTGTATACCATCGTGAGTAACGTAATTTATTCTTCCACGATTAAACTCCTTAACAGTTTTATTATTGACATGACGTGCGATCATTTGAGCTGAGTTGTAGTCGCACCTGGGCAATAGCCCATTCATGGAACGGGCTAGCACAAAAGCTGGACGGGCTAATTTTGAAACTAATAAGAGAAAACGGAATTAACAAAATTGCCTTTTCTACCCCATTTGTAGCATAACTAGGGGACCAACCGTCCTTGGGATTCCACAGTTGGAGTAACTGTAGCTTTGACTATTGTCCAGGTATGTTTATAGTGAGACAACGGATTTTTGAATCGTTTTACTTATAGTCGAAAACATTTGTTTTTTTATTGGCTTTTGAAAAATACTAGCATTTATCACCTCTGTACATTGTAGTCCATAAAGAGGTGCAAAAATTTGGGAATTTATTCTAACCCCACTTCAAAAAATGTATAAAACGTTGTCAAATGATATATCATAGCCCTAAAAAGTCATGCTTATTGCATTGCATGACTTCAAAAAGTTTTTAAGGTATGTCTTATGAGTTTTTAGAGTCTTTAGGTACTATTTAGAGCTCTACTGTAGCCGCCTTTTTGACCGGAGCCGGAGCAGGCGCCGAATACAGCTCTAGTACTATTGTCGTTCTAATTAAAAGGGACGCTTAGGTGTAATTATAAATGTGCGTATTTTTCGATATAACGTTTGCTATGCATTAGGGGTGTGCCGGGCCGGGTCCACTTTTTCCATAAACTCCGGTCCGGGTCCAAAATTTATAGGTCAGGTCTGGGTCCAAAAAAGCTGGACCCGATCGGGCCCGGGTCCAACTTATAAAATGTATCACAAGATATTTCTAGCGTGTGACATGATACAGATGGCTGTTGCATAAAGTTTATACGTATATTAGTGTATTTATTACTCCTACACAATTAGCTGAATGCACGAGTTCCGGTTTATTGTTTAACGCTGCCCAGTATCCAGGATTATATTTCTGGTGAAATTCGCCAAAATTGAGAAAAAATTTATGCCTTCATGTGCGAATTTACGTGGCGAAACCTTTTTTATGTACATACTTTGCGCTTCTTCTACAACTTTTGATGATGAAGCAGGTAAAAATTAAGTGATCGGGCAAAATTGATTGTCATTTTTACACTTTTAACTCAATTTTTTAGCCTTCTTTAGGACAAACAATGCAGAAAACGTACACACTATGAAAAATTAGGCGCGAAGCGTTTAAATCTTTCACATTTTTATCGCTTTAAAATCAATTTTGTAGTCTTCTGAAGGCATTATATCTGTCGCAAGCCTAAAAAAAGTTAGACTTTTTTATCCTTCAAAGCTCAAAACTTGATGCTCTATGCAGACATCGCAGCGAAGAATTGATGGATGGTGGGACCGGAAAAATTTTTTCATCTCAAAAATGGAGGCTTTGCGTCAAAAACATTAATTTTTAGTGTTTTTGACGAAGCTGTATCTTTCTAGAACGTAAAATTGTAAATATATAGTCAAAAATAAGCATGTGGCGTGAAGCACTGAAAATTTGACATTTCTCAAGCTAGTTGAAAGCTAAAAGGCTTATAATAGCACATTTTCTGCGAATCATTAGGAAAATCGCGAATGAATTAAAAGAAAATTGTAGGTTTGACGCGGACCCGATACTTCTTGAGGTAGGGTCCGGGTCCGAAATTCTGGACAACGTCGGGTCCGAGTCCAAAATTTTGGACAACCTCGGGTCCGGGTCCAAATTTTGTCGGGTACCCGACCATTCGGATCTGGTTCCGTCCGAGTACCTGGCGCACCCGTACTATGCATATATCTACTTAATGCCCGTAATTAAGTTTTGTATTTTCATTCGAGGTGTGACGAAACTATGCACCGGCTGAAATTTTTTATATTTTAGCAAAAAACTGTTCTCAACCTAAATTGCTGCGTTTTGGCGTCAAAAATGTGGACTGCACAAAAATGCTCTAAAACTGTGTCAGGCCATAAATCGTTATCTCGTACATAAGTTATGGCGACCACACATAGGCGTGGGGGTATGCATCCCCACAAGACCGAATACTCCTCCTTCAGAAACCAAAATACCCCCTCCCAGAATTCAATTTTGAAATTTTCTTGCAATTTTTGATGCCAATGGATTGTGCTCGATGATAAACGTTGAAAAATGATGTGTTTTCTCGCCATACCACCGTTTTTTTGACTTTTGAAAAACCTTTCACCCCCGCCCCCAAAATTTTGGTGCTGCCGACCTATGGTGGCGACCGATAGCAGCTCATTTTTTCTACACTGCTTCATCATTTTTAAAGCCTCGAAATTCAGATTTTGAATGTGCGAAAAAACTTGCTTCTTTCTTGATCGATACTATGAAGTTAATATTTTTTCGTTCGACAAAAATGATTTTGAGAATCGTCAAACATTTTATGATTGTCTTTGTATAACCTTTTTGGGACAAAAATATAAGTTGAAAATCGCGTTTCGCGCCAAATTTTGTACATTCATATTATTCCTTAAATCTTATGAAGATCGTAATATAAGTTACCTACGTAGGTGGCACCTATGGAAAAGTTGGCTTGTGCAAAGTCTTCTAACCTGGATTATCGTATGTGTAAATACAGCTGATTATATGCACATATTTTATTGAGAATCTACCTACTTCATCTGAAGTTAAGCATCGACTATGATGCGGTAATTAAGTGTGTATTTTGCATATTTTAGAAATTATGTTTCAGACCTCGGAAGAGCGTGTGGAGTTTCAAGGCCCGTAGTTGCCTGCTCAATCATACAGAGTGAAGGTTCTCAGCTGAATAAACAGATCAAGTCAATGAAAGAGGAAGTGGAGAAATTGTTGATCTGATTTTGAAACATTTTTCATAACTGCATGTAATTCTTTGTTAGTATACGCGACTAAAATTAAAACTCTTGCGTAGATGCAGTAGTCGAATGAGGTAGGTTTAGGCAGGCCCGTATTTAGGTGGGCCAGCCCCCCACTGAATGGAAAAATTTTTTCTCGCTAGGTCCCCTAAGGGGAAAAAATGAGAAATTGGCAAAGTGCGTCTGAAACTACCACCAAAACAGGTTTTTAGCATACGTTTGAGCTAGCACACTCTAACTTTTCCGGTGTTTATGTATAGTTTTGTCTTCTAAACCACTAAATCGCTACGTAGAGCATGTCAACTTTTCCGGCGCTGTGTGCCGGATTATTTGATACTCAAATTTGAGTTATGATGACATGGGACAGGAGACTTTTCGTCGTTTAACGCTGTATTTATTAATTAAATATCGAGCTTGACATGCAGAATATGTCAATTCTTTCCGGCGTTTCGCACCGCATTATTTCTATTGTTTTTCTCTGTAAAGCACAATGATTAAGTACAAAGGCAAGAGATAAGAAAAAATTCGTCGATTAAGTGATGATCAATTTGCTGTATATCAATATGAAATTGAGTGAAATTTTTTCCCATCATCGTATAGAGCTCGTCGAGATACATACATACGTTCAAAACTGCCTTTATTTTCGCCTATCTCCCCTAATGGTTCTCGAGATATCTGGCCTCAAAAAACTTTTTCGCCCCCCCCCGAAATACAACCTTGGTTACGGACATGAGTATAAGTATCTTTCAAAGGTAACGTGTGCCTATAATATACTTGGGTACCCCCAACATGTCCCCCCTACAACTTTAACGACAGAGAGTTCGTGGGCGCGGTTTTTTTAACGTTAGGTATTAGAAAAATTCGCTGCACATGTTTTAAATGATTACACTCATTGCCAAATTATTATTGAGCGTGTAAAGTATAAACCAAAAATTCATCAAACTTATTAATAATTTAAGGAGGGCTAATTTTTTCAATATATTGCTCATAGACGGTAGTTTAAGCTTATGAATTTCCTACGCTCATTAGTTCTGGCCCCAGGGTAAGACGAAGAGTGATTTTTAATGCCATTTTATTAAAGCAATGTAGATAACTGAGCCTGAACGATGGCAGAGCATGATCCCCACTCTGGAACATTTTTTTGTTGTTTTTTTTAAATTCGTACTGGCTCTTAAGGTACAGTATCCCAAGTGTAATGAATTAAGAGCAAAAAACATTTTCTATACCTATGTACAAGCTTCTCCACTTGGTAGATGCAACGTTCAAATTATACTGAAAATTATGGTTGTTATAGTCAACGATATTAAAACGAAAAATATCGTTAATGTAACTGCGAGAGTTACAAGGTGCGAACTCGTTCCATTAGTTCGCACGAGCCGACCGACAACAGCTTGGTACTGTATCGGTTAACATAGCCATTTGCGAGTTGACATCTGCGGATGGGTGAGCTCGTGGCTATGCCTTCAGTTCTCAAAATAAATCCCTTATTTTTCATTACAAAATCTTTTAGATACTTGTCCGGTAAAACAGAATTAAGTATATGATAATAGTAATTGTTTTACTTGTTACCGCTTATCGTATTATCGTAAGACTCGATTTTGGCTAATGTTAGTTTGACTTAAACTTTAGTTTTACTGTATTGATCCCATGACGGGATGTGAGCTGGAGTTGAGTTTTCGACGAAGTAGTTGTTTGTTTTATTTTATCGTTTAGCGATATTGTTTTTGCTTCTTGGCATCTGCCGTGTGTTTATTGGCGAATAAAATTATAAAATCCACTCAGGGGTAAACTATACTGAGGGTGTGATTGGCCGGCCCCGACCGTCGAGGATTTCTGAGCTTCTGGTGGAGAGGATAGGTAAATAGTTTTTAATTATTTACTTCGTTCAAAAGTCAATATTCTCTTCTCAACCCAAAATTGGTCAAAAATATTATTTAATTATTTATGATGATTGATCAGCCTAGAGCTCGTTGGTGTTGTTTTCAAATTTCAAAATGCTACGTACATTAAGAACCAAAACATTTCGGAACCAATGTAAACTTTGAAAACAAGTTAATTTATCAACTGGAGCAGGGTTGAGATAGGTCAACTGACCTCGCGGCAATTCCGGGATTTAGGTAGGTACTTGTAGGATCTAAGGCGTAGCTGCTGGAGACTCCCGACGAAAGTGCAGTCAGCAATATTAGGACTGAGGGAGTCGAAGCCGCAGGTCTACAAGGGTCCAGAAGATCGAAGTTGTTAGCGACTACGCGATCGGGACCAGGGCTAAGATCGGCTTAGGTACTTACGTAAGTAAATCCCGAAGGCAAATGTTAGGTGTGTCCGTATCTGTGCTGATTCAGTAAGCACAGTGCGGGTCCCTACATTTACATTAACGACGTGTTTTTGAGCCGTCATTAACGAAACGATATCTTTTCTTCGAGAGTCGTCCTTAACGAAGACGATATTGATTTTGGTATACACATATTATCGTGAAAATAACGTTAGTTTTTCTTATGTGATCCTATTTGACTATATACTGTTAGTTTACTAAGGGGGCTGTTGGCTGAGTGGGAGGTAGGGTGCAACAGACAGACAGGGCCTGGGTACTGCTCCACGAAATGTGCTCTGACTTCGATTCAGTATCAACTGTCTCTCTAGCTTGATCGAAGACAGTGATAATTGTATTTTAGATTGTTCAGATGCCTATCCTTTCAGGGCAAACAAGTTTTCTGTGAAGCACAGTTACATATTTCGAATTTGATAATGAAAATACGAGGTGTAAAAGCTGTTCATTCCACACTTCTGTCATTTGGATTTAACATTTACATAATTTCAATCCGTTTCTAATTCCTACATATCGAACTAAAATTAAATAAAGTAGGTAGGGTACCCAACGCTAATCACAAATTGGAGCTTGAATAATCGGCGAGTGCAGTGTAAATGATGAGCAGGTTCTATTTATCAGTCGATTTCATTAAGTCCAACGATAAGCCGAATAGTGTTGTTATCGTTAGTGAAAAAAGATTTCGTTTTCGTTAACGATATTTTTCCAGAAAAAATAACGTACCTATCCTTAACGAAAATAACGACCCCAAAAAATATCGTTAGCGACATTAATATCGTAATATGTAGCATTTTTCTATTTTTATGTTTTTATCATTATTCTTAAGCCCGGTTCAGAAGTAAAAGTCGGCGATATCGCCGGATATCGCCGATTTTACCGATTCAGTCGGGAAAGTCGCCGACAAAAATCGGGAAAGTCGGCGATATCGCCGACTGAAATCGGGAAAGTCGGCGATATCGCCGACTGAAAATCGGGAAAATCGTAAGAATCGGGGATATCGCCGACAAAAATCGGGAAAGTCGGCGATATCGCCGACTGAAATCGGGAAAGTCGGCAATAGATACATACATAATGACCAGCACAACAGAACACAAACCGACTAAAATCGGGAAAGTCGGCAATAGGTACATACATAATTTTTAACGCGTACCCTTTGTTTTTAGCCCAAAAAGGGACTCCAGAAAAAATTTTTGCTTTCCAGCCCTCCCCCCAGAAATTTTTTACTGTGCATGTCTGCGGCCAAGTCAGAAATTTTCTGGGAAAAATAGGCAGAAATAAGGACAAAAGGTGATAAAAATCGCAATTTTTTCACAAGTGTCTGAATTTCGTTCTTTATCATGAATTGTGGTAGAATTGGCGCTAATTTGACTTTTCTAGCACTTTTTCAGTCGTTTTTGGCCTTAAAAACCGAAAAAATTTCGACCTTATGGTACCGGCTGACCCCCCAGATTGACCATGCTGTGCATCTATGGTCTGGAGGCTCTGAGCCACACGTGGGCGTGGGGGGTTGGGTGTATGCACCCCCCAGAAGGCAAAATACACAACATGAAAACCAGAATACCTCCCAGAAATCGATTTTCGAATTTTTTTAGCATTTTTCGCGATTTTTTGATGCCAATGGATAGCGCTCGATGAGAAATATCGAAAAATGGTGCTTTTTCGCCCTACCACCATTCTAAAGACCATTTTTTGACCTTTTAAAAATTTTTACACTCGCCCAGAATTTTCGTGCTGCCCACGTATGTATGCTCTGGGCCCCCAGAATCTGAAAGTCCCCTAAAAACCAATTGACCTCGGAATTCAATGTTTAATGCGATTTTTGGCATTTTGGCCCCATTGGACTTGTAGGTACGTACGTACATAGAAATATGTAATAGCACAAAGTGTCAAGATGTGTGCAGAAAAGTCAGTTGAGTATCTCAGCTAATTAAAATTCATGACGTAAGACAGTAAGCAGTATAATTTTTCCGTATTCGCAGCTAAAAGTACGTACATAATATGTGTTAATCAGTAGGATTTGTTATGTAGTCAGGCACCTAGATAGGTGGTACCTATATGTATTTTATGATGATCTACATGAACAGCTACGTGCTTAAGTAGGCAACAGCATACCTAGCGCATACTACAATGCACCAAAAATCGGCGATATCGTAGAAAAATAGGATGGGTTCCTATTCTTACGATTTATAGTCGGCGACATCGCCGACAAAAATCGGGAAAGTCGGCGATATCGCCGTTAAAAATCGGGAAAGTCGGCGATATCGCCGACTAAAAATCGGGAAAATCGGGGCACTTCTGAACCGGGAAAAAGTGTCGGCGATGTCGGCGATGTTGGCGATATCGCCGATTTTTACTTCTGAACCGGGCTTTACAGTCTGTTTCAAAATTCCTGAGATTTTTTACAGTGAGGTGATCTGAAAGCATTAACAAATAAACCAATCAGCGGAGAGTGAAAGATGCGACGGCTTTCTTGCCCACTCACCGTCATATTGTGGATAATTATCGAATATTTTGACCAACGCGGCCCTTTCCCCTGTTGGCCTGGGTTATATGAGCGGCAGCCAAATTCTGGGCGGTCAAAACCGTCAAAAATCCCAAAAAAATGCCAAAGATCCGATTTGAGGGATATCGATTTTTGTGCGGGTTCAGATTCTGGAGACGTAAACACCCCTTTAAACCCCCACCCACGCCCAAGTATGATTAAAACGCCTACATTTTACTCGGAAGGTATGGGGTTCGAGCTCAGCTGCACGTGCGATTTTTTTCGTACACGGTCACTTAAAGCCGAAAGCAGGAGACGAACTAACGAACCATGTAGCTCGAGAGGCGAATGTTAAAAACGCCTTTTGCGGTGGGCTGGATTGTACACTAAGAAGTCTCAAGGATTTTGAAACAGGTAGAAACTAGGTAAATAAATCGGAGTATTATGAAAAAACAGTTGCGATAGTTAGGTGGACACATACTTCGATTTTTGCTTTGCTAGAGGAAGTCTAACTTTTTCAATAAGTCTATGTCACATCTGGACTTTGTAGGTGACAAGCCCTATGGAAAAAATAGCACAAATTCTGAATTGACCAGCTCGAAAGTATGATAAAACTTCGTTTGGTAGTCATCTTAGTTCATTTCGATAATTTCAATTTTTTCCTTCTGGGGAACTTTGTGAAAAATCAAATTTTTCTCTCATTTCGGAAGGGCTCGAGCCTCCACCAGCCCCTCCCCGGCCCAACCCACCCGGAGCCTGGGAGAAACGGGAGAAACGGCGAAACCGTGAAACCATGATAAGCATAGGTAACCACACCGGGAGCCTGGGAGAAACGAGAGAAACGGCGAAACCATGATAAGTATAGGTAGCCACACTTGGAGACTGGGAGAAAGTGGAGAAACGGCGAAACCATGATAAGCATAGGTAACCACACCCGGAGAAACGATTCTCCCGGGAGAAACGTTTCTCCCACCGGGAAAATTTTGATGGGAGAAAGGTTTCTCCCGGGAGAAACGTTTCTCCCTCCGGGGGATTTTGATGGGAGAAACGTTTCTCCCACCGGGGGAAACACTAGTAGGATTTACGGATTGCCCCCCCTGGCCCAACTCACCCGGAGCCTGGGAGAAACGGGAGAAACGGCGAAACCGTGAAACCATGATAAGCATAGGTAACCACACCGGGAGCCTGGGAGAAACGGCGAAACCATGATAAGTAGGTAACCACACCTGGAGACTGGGAGAAACGGGAGAAACGGCGAAACCATGATAAGCATAGGTAACCACACCCGGAGAAACGTTTCTCCCGGGAGAAACGTTTCTCCCACCGGGAAAAATTTTGATGGGAGAAAGGTTTCTCTCGGGAGAAACGTTTCTCCCTCCGGGGGATTTTGATGGGAGAAACGTTTCTCCCACCGGGGGAAACACTAGTAGGATTTACGGGTTGCCCCCCTGGTTACGGGCCTGCATACATGTATTCTCTATTTCATTTATTTGACGTCGATTCCGCGCGACGCCAAAGAAAAGATGATGCGTTAATTTCGTTGTTTTGATTATAATGCCAGGGATTTTTAAAAATTAATTCTCTACCAGGATATTTGAAGATAATAAAAATTCATAAAGACTAATGCTGAGAAATGCATTTTTAAAATTAACGATAAGCAAGTAATGTTACGTTTAACATTGTTAGGTCAGCCGGACTGGGGGGCATACGTGGGCAGCAAGAAAATTCTGGGGGGGGTTTGCAAGATTTTTTGAAGGTCAAAAATGGCCTTAAAAATGGTGGTAGGACGATAAAAACACAATTTTTCGACGTTTCTCATCAAGCACTATCCATTGGCACCAAAAAATTGCGAAAAAAACCGAAAAAAATTTTCAAAAATTGAATTCTGGGGGGGTATTTTGATTTCTGGGGGGTATTTGGTTTTTGGGGGTGCATACCCGCCAAACCCCCACGCCCAAGTGTGCTGGGGGGTCAGTTGGTGAGCTTCCTTTTGCCAAAATGAATTCAAAAACTATTATAAATGCTAAAATAGCGTTAAAGCTACGTTATTCCACAGTTTCTGGTCAATGTAAAGTTTGAACATTTTCGATTTTCACGAATTTCTGGCCTTCATTTTTCTCAGTAAATTTTTAATTTTTTCGTATTGATGAGTTTTCTATACGCCTTGAAAAACCCTCATCCCACCCCACAATCATATCTGGTTGATACTTCATCCTTTTATAGAAAATGCGCGTTTGGTATTTTTTGGCTGAAGAAGTGCCATAGGTTATGCACACACAGGTAACCTTAGGTTAGATAGTACAATACTTTAAGCTTCCTGAAAAAATTTGAAATACCTGTAAAAGCGCGCAACTATAGTCTGACTTGGGCATTAATTTTAAAAATTTTTCGAAAATAAGCCGACGGATTACGATAATTATTTATCAAATTAATGCTATAATCGCAATCTGTCGGCTTAATGTCGGACATGGTTTTTAAAATTTATTTTCAAACTTCTTTAAAACAGACTGTAGCTATTGCAATTGAAAATCTATGATTCTTACTCTTATGAAAGAAGCATTACCAGAGTAAGGTACATAAGTACAACACCTAACTGTCAATTTTTAGAATTAATCAAAGAAAATGGTCTGAAGTTTTCATCGCTTTCTTTACATACACAGTCTGTTTCATTCCAAACGGTCATTTTTCGCGGCGGTCTTTCACTGCACACGTGACTTCTTTAGTTATGTATGCTCTCGTACCGGCTGACTGCGATGTTTAGTGTGCTTTGCTTACCGCCGCAACAACCTGAACAGTAAAATATTCTGCTACAGTAATAAGCCGGAAAACTAAAATGGGCCGTTTGGAATGGATAGACTATAGCTGGAGAGTCTTCAGGGGAAGAATTGCATTGAAGGAATATGTCATCCTGATTTCATATTCAGATTTCTCAGCCCGGTTTTATTACGCATCTTAATTTATTAACGTTCGATTATGATTCACATGATTTAAAGTCCTCTATGTGTCGCAAGTGACTTTAATTTTCATGGTTGTGGGCGAAAGAACCAAGATTTGTTTGGTTGATAAAGTAAAATTAAACTAGAATCTTAACTTGGCAGCGCCGCCCACGTTTGCGGTTGATATAAATATACAAATCGTTGAGCGCCTAATATTTCTAAACGATTGAACTTCGTCGTGTTTTGCATTCCTCTCTCTGTCAATAAATGGCCTCAAAAATAAACTTGTTTGCTGGTATTTAGTTCTTTTTATTTCAATGTCTGATCATTTTAATTACTGATCGATTTTAATTTTAGGATTAATTTTCACAATTTTTGTCGTCGTAAGGACCGAATGGATGTGGAATGGAAAGTGAACCTTTAATTATAAAACATCACAAATGCCTACTTTACAAAGATTAACTTTTTCCTAGATTAGCCCTACCAGTATTTCATCAAATCCTTATATTCAAAAAGCAAGAAGTCTCCCAAAAATTTTTTTTGCAGTCGCAAAATTACCAATGACGGACCCAAGCAAAGCAACTCACGCAGCAGAAAAATTAAAAACACATTACATTATTAGTCCGTTTAACTTTGCTATTTTCTTTTGAATTTAAGCCACATGAATCAGGCTACAAAATTGGTTTAAATTTTGATGCAGTAATGTGGCTGTACTGTCGCAAACGTCTCGCCATAAGTCGATATACTGTAGAATATCGCGATTATGCCGAACGCTTTCGTAAGCTATTTAAATTTTTCAAAAAGTTCAAAGTTAAATGAAACGGAAGATACTTTTGCGTAAGTTCTTAATTAAGAATATTGTGAACCGCAAACTGTGCATGCATTTCATAAATGCACAAGATAAGGTTCGGCAGAAAGGGATAAAATCCCAGAAATCTAGTGTTCATGCTCTTTAGCAAAGTCAAATAGCGAAAATGCTTGAAATAGTCAAGACGTTTTCATATGTTAATACCATCTTATCTTAGCATTTTTAGCCCATTTAGACATCAATATGTCACGATACTGATAAAGATATATAATTTAATTTGGGCGAAAATTTTCTATTTCTAGGCCTGATTGACACTATTTTTTGAGCTATTTGGGCAAAACAGACAAAAAAATAATCCATCCGGTGCGACAATTGCTGCTTTTGCTCTCAAAAATAATGCAGAAAATGTTCAATAAGCTCCAAATCGCTTGATAGTTAGCTGACCTCTCAGGAAAGGGGTGAATCCTTTCTATCTTAAACAGTACATGATTATAACAATAAAATAAATATCTATAAATAACTTGTGAGTTTAGCATCTGGGAATGGAGAACTGACCCAAAGCCCTTGAATATCACGTGCTTTCCAAGATTGAAAAAATGTCCAGCATCTCATACGTGCATGAATGGATTATGCTATCCGACTGTACAACAAGGAATTAGCTGTCAATATTTGCCGTGCCCACGTAGCGATATTTATAAGTAAGGAATTTTCGATTTTATTTTAAGACATAGTGATCTTATTTTTTAACTTCTTAAGATGTAGAAAGGGCGAGTGCATCATGCCAAGAAACGGAGTCTGGTATGTATTATGTTCATTATGTATATCCGAGGACGAATTTTGGGGGTGGGGGAGCGGCCGCCCCAGTGTCGTCAGGGTGTTTCTCGAGTAGAGACTACCTGCCTAACTACGTATTTAAACGATTTAATCCTATGTTTTTGCGAAAAATTCTAAAAGTGTTCTTTCTCGGCGCTTTGTGCAAATTTTTGTACTAATTTAAGGCGTGTTAAAATTATAAAAGGTCAAAAATTTTAAAAATTTCAAAATTTATTCACATCAGAAATGATTCTGCCTATCAAAAGAAGGTAAAAAATGCTACTTACGCATAATGGACGAATTTTTAGAAGGATTTTTTGACACTATTAGGAAAATCTGGGGTTCAGCCCCGTCAAAAATTACTGAATTCGCCACTGAATATATTTTCACAAGTATTTTTGTGCTTATTTCGAGTAAGCCCGTCTATTTCCGAGCCAGTCTGTTTTCAGTAGGCCTGTAGGAATTCAGAATGTGGACCATCTTAATCTGTTATACACACATAAGTTTAAGCAAATTTCAATAATTTCGATCGACAGTAAGCCGAAACTGTACATATCTGACCAATTCAATAGTGGCAATCTGTCAGCTTGTTGTCTACGATAGTTTCTAAAGGTTATTCGGCCAACCTTGTGCGCGAACGGACTAAAGCACATGTATAACTGATATTTTTTCATTTTTTACACGCGCATGCCTGTTTAGTTTTTCAGCTCTTCTCCCCGCCCAAAAGACAAGTAATTTATGTCTTTGCCTCTGTAGTCGAAATAACCGTAATACAGTCCTTAAATATTTTATTGTGGTTATCGTCCTTCGTTTGCAGTACGATATGTGACGCTACTCCATTTCCAATGATTTCTTGCGGCATGCAAGGAGATTGCCCTCACGACTGCGTTTGCTTGATGAACGGATGCTGGCCGCGTGTGGAACCAGGTGGGAGATGCCTTTCTGGTCGAACGTGCAGACAGCCTGACATTTATAAGTTGCTTATTCAATGATTTAATTAATCTGCACAGACTGAGGTTAACAGGAACTATTTTTAGGTGTATCAATGAACTATGTCGGGTGCCTGACGAATCTGATAACTGGTAAGAAATAATGGAGCAGCAGCGCTCAAATTGTAAAGGGGTTGCGTGATTAGTCGTGCATATTTTCTCTTTTATCATACGGCAATAAAGTTTTCGAGTACAAAAATCGCATGATCTAAAGACAGGGTAATATAAAAGAGCGTGCTAATAACTGACTATTCGACTTATATATGTTGGAGTTGACCAGAAAGGCGAACTGAATAACATATATATATATATATATATATATATATATATATATATATATATATATATATATATATATATATATATATATATATATATATATATATATATATATATATATATATATATATATATATATGGGCGGAAAAATTTGCCGTTTTAACCCGAAAATCGCTAAAAATCGCTCAAAAATCATTAATTTTGCGCACTATTTTGGGCCAATAAGGGGCGGCCGCCCCCCCCCCACCCCCCTAAATCCGCCCCTGGGCACGAGTATACGACTTTTGAAAAAATTCGCTTTAGCATCTCAGATAGTTGTCGAGTGGTAGTGCGTGACATTTTGAACAAGCAAATCGAACTGGATTGCTATATTTGTTGAAAATCTAAAAAATAGCAAAGATGGTTAAATTACTTCCATAAATTATTCGCTCACAAAGAAATATACAAAAAGTTTGATTAAAATCAAGAGGAAGACATTAAATGCTGCTGGAGCTCTTCAATATCTTTTACATTATGCATCGTTATAATTTACAGAATTGCATAAAATTTGTCCTAAAAAAGCTAGGTCCGTAAAATGTACGAAATCACCTAATCTGAGGTTGGCCATTTTCCCCTCCATACATTTGATCAGAAAAAATTAAAAAATGATCTACTCCTGCAAAAAATGGAGTAATTTACTTTTTACAGAAACATTAAGCTATTCTGTTTTACTTGAGATTGAGATTTCCACAACAATTTTCGATTACCATAAATTACAGTTTGCTATGATTCCATTGATTTAATTCATACATACCGTAGAGTCGGAGGTAACTGTCGGGAGAAAAATTTGTAGAAAAAACTGCAAGAACATACATACATATGCCTACATCGTACTAGAGTACTTATCTTTGTGCCATTTTTCAATGTGAGTTGCCTAACATGAAAGCAAATGGTAGCAACAATTGTGATTTAAATTTATCGCCAAGTATGCACACGAATGAATTCAGTTTACTCTCGCTTTGTTAATTAAAAGAGGTTCATCTTTATGAGCCACGCACATTGTCATAATCAGTCAACCATTGACGAATTAATCTAAAAACCTAAGCGTATTGATCATCCTCAAAATTTCAAAGAGGACAGAAACTTGAATACTACATTTTTGGCACTATCTTTTTCAATAGCTAAGTACTTACTTAGCGACCGAATATTTGACAAGGCTATAAGAAATGTCTTATTATGTTCTTTTCTAAATTCATGATCAACCTGAAAAATCCCATCGACATATCGTGTTACAACCTGGCATTTGAATATGGCTCTGTTTTGTCGTATTTTCAGGTATTTTTTCGATATATATTCTTTTTTAAAGGTTCGAAAATGAAATAACGCCGATAACGAATAAGGAATGTAAACGAACTACTGAGTGTGGAGATGGCTTCATGTGTCGAAAATCACTTTGTTACCCGACGCAAGCCGCTAATTCGCGTTGCCAAGTAGACATTGATTGTCGTCAATACAGCAGCGATGCTATGTATAAGTAAGGCGTATCCACGTAAGATATGTATGTGGGCAGCAAGCAAATTCTGGGGGGTCTGGGTTGTGTAAAGTGGCAAAACTTCCAAAAAAACCTGCAAAAAATTCAGTTATGGGAAGTGGTTCATTCGAATAGTGCACTGATCCCTTTTAATTTGATTACTGAGAAAAAATTATTCCCGCAAAAATACAAAAACACGCACGTACGAGCATGTATAAGCAGGACCATATCCAGGATTCGCCTAAGGGACGGGCCCAAAATAAATTGGTTTCTCGAAAAGGGTAGCGAGTAAATACCGCAATTTCCGACGTATTTCAGAATTTTCTATATCTCTTAAATATGGCCTTATATACGAGTATGCATATCATAGGTAGCGCGATATCGCGTACCTGCCTGTAATATACTTGACCTTCTTTTTCTTATATGTTTAACACAGCAAGGTGCGAATTTTATGTCCACCCCCTACAACAACACTGGGGCACTTCTGTATTGTGCGGTGTTTTTTAAAAGACAGACGATAAAAAAGATTATACGCTCTCTTTTTCTTGTTTACACTCAATACCAAGTGTGTAATGAGATTATAAAGTTTTGGCGTAAGGTTATAACATATAAAATTTTTTGACGGATATATATTATATATATATATATATATATATATATATATATATATATATATATATATATATATATATATATATATATATATATATATATATATATATATATATATATATATATATATATATATATACTAGCAAAGAAAAATGCTCCGATGGAACAAAAAAGATGAATATACTTGGAATTGTGGATTATTATGGATGTAAAAGGACGGGACTAGGAAAAATCTACCTAAAGTCGGAAAATCTGCTAAAAATCACACTTTCTCTAAGCAACGCAAAAAATCGATGTATATTCTGCGGCCAACAGATTAAAATAAATATTCAACCATAACAATGATTGAAACAGCAGCACGTTAGCTATGCAGTAGCTATGGGAAATGATATTAAGTAAACTAACAGTCTTCCAAGCCAATTGAATGAAATAGCAAACATCGAAGACAATTGAAGACATGGTTGGTTTAAAACAGTAGGAAACGCGTAAGTTGACTTGAAACAGACTAAATGTAGATACACTAGCATGCCCGAAACGATTGTGTGCACTAATCAATCGGCTCCTGCTTTGCTTGCTATAATGCTCATAACAAAATAAAACAACTTTAAATACAATACCTCTTAGTTTTCTATCAATCAGGTGCCAGCAATTAAAAAAAGCAACCTTGATAGATTTCGTTTATACACTCTTTATCAAATGTAAAGCTCTTCCTTTCAAGGATTTCTTCACAATTGATTTAAATTCTAATCGAGCAGCAAATTCTTGTAAACTTCTCGTCAATCATGTAAATAAAAATTGCAGAAAATTTGATTTTTGTAATCGAATAATTCCTATCTGGAACTCTCTACCTGAACAGATTATAAGTGCTCCAAATAGACACGTTTTTCTGACTAAACTCAAAAGATTAAACCTTTCTAAATTTCTTAAAGGGGCGTAAGTAAGAGCAGTTTTTTCTATTGCCTTCACGTTTACCCTGCTTCGTCACACTTAATTTGTTTTGTCTTTCATGTATTTTCATTTTCGTTCATTCGTCCTATCCATGTATGTTAATATTTTCTTTGGACTTAGCGAATAAATTGTTGTTGTTGTTGTTGAAACTTCGAACATTATTTAAAAAAGACAGTTTTTTAGAGGCCGCAGAATATACATCGATTTTTTGCGTTGCTTAGAGAAAGTGTGATTTTAAGCAGATTTTCCGACTTTAGGTAGATTTTTCCTAGTCCCCTCCTTTTACATCCATAATAATCCACAATTCCAAGTATATTCATCTTTTTTGTTCCATCGGAGCATTTTTCTTTGCTAGTACACTACTTTTAATTAGCGTGATTTCAGTACATCAGTCGGTAAACACAATCAGTAACATGCCACAATAATGACAACAGTCCGAGAACGCGGAAAACAATATTGTTCTTAACATCAGCATTATCCTTTTTAAACAAGACAACCTTATTGACACCATCCATTTTCAAATTAAAACTCCATTAAGTTATTTCTTCTTAATGTGCAGTTCACTTAAAATCAAGCACAAATATTTAACCAACGAATTCACATTGCAAATCCTCACTCAATCAATACACAAGCACAATGTGTTGTGACTTTTGAAATTGAAAACACCCAATTTTCAATTTTCAAATTGAAAATTGGATCAATTTTCAAATTGAAAATTAAGTCAATTTTCAAATTGAAAATTGGGTGTTTGAATTTGCGATAAAGAAAATAATCAAAAGATAGTCACTTGGTTTATTTAAGCCGAGTAATAAAATAACGACCGTCCACCAATTCCAAACTAAACGCGACTAATCTGATCACTATGAAAAAGTTTTGAAAAATGAGCTTGCTAAGCGAGAGTTGTAAACCAAGAGAAACTTAAAGTTAAAACCTACCATTAAATTATTAAGAGAATTATAAAAGATTTTAAACTTTAAGAAAATGGAAAAGGTGGGATGTTGGTAAATTAGAAGACAAAGTTTTTCGGCAAAAATTCAAAAACTTCACGCAAATATCAAATGTAAGGAACACTAACGCTTTGATTTGGTAGTAAAATAAATCTGTAGTATAGACTACATATTAACTACAAATGAATAGTGCAAACTTTACACAACTACTAGGTGTAGAGAATACTAACAGTTTACGGCTTATTAATGTACATGATTACAATAAAGCTGCATATCTTTGTCGACTTCTGTTCACAGTAGTGTGATTGCTGGTTCATTTTAAACCACTTTTGCAGGCAATTTACATCAATTAAACGATAGCTCTCCATGTGCAAGATTTTGTGAAACATATTATAAACACGGCTAAGAAGGATTTAACTTTAATGCAACCCATTTAAGACAAAATTACATCTATTCAATGATCTAAGGACACTTGAACATAATTTTTAAATCACTTTAGATTACTTTTGAGGGTAAACAAACTCACTTAATTGATGTCTCACATATGAATCCTTGAAAATTTCTTGACTTCAGTTACAAAGTCTCTGCAAGTCTATCGAATTAAGGTTAACACGTAATGTAAACTTTACACAAACACCTAGCGTAAAGAATATTTTAGTCGGATTCGTAATTTTGATATTGCTCCGATATTACTTTCAACATTTATGGAAAAATGAGTCTCCATAATGTTTTAAAGACAATAAACATTAGGTTTAAATCAATTTGCAATACTGCTGAGTGTAAGCAAGCGCGTCCAACTGACGTATATATTTCATTCCCTGTAAATTTTTATATCTCAGGAAACAATTTCGGTTTTTGCAATGCTCTAGAACAAAGGCTAACATGCAGTGTAAAAAATTACTCGGATATTATGATCAACATTCATAAAAAATTATGTCTCTACAATGGTCTGAGGACATATAAACAATGAGTGTAAACTACTTTACATCACTGTTGTATGTAAACAAACGCGCCTACGTGACGTCTCACATTTGATCCTTTGAAAACTTTTAGACTCCAGGAAAAGATTAGGTTTCTGGAATGCTTAAAAACGAACATAAATACATATGTAGTGTAAACTTCATGTAAACACCTAGTGTAAAGAACATTTTAGTCAGATTCGTAATTTTGATATTGTTCCGATATTACGATTAATATTTATGAAAAAATTAAATCTACAAAATGTTCTATGGGCAAACTAACAATTGGTGTAAACTACTTTACAACACCGTAGAGTGTAAACATATGCGCCAGACTGGCATAACAAATTTGGTTCCTGGTCCATTTCTAGACTTGATAAACGTGTCCCTGACTCGTAACCGGAGAAGCAGGCAGAAAAAACAAGACAGAAACGCATTTTAAACTCCAAATTTTTGACTTTACACTCGCTAAATATTAATGTATAGACAATTTGCTTTGACATGCACCCGATATAAAGCACTTTATTTTTATTCTATTAGACTTATCCCGACTTCTGGACGGAGAAAGTGGCGAACAAAAAACGCAACAAAAACGTATTTTCCATCATTTAGAACACTGTAAACTTTAAAATTCCGTACCGAACTCCCCATTGAGTTTAAAGAAATTCGGTTTGGTACAATTTGTAGCTTTTAAATCGTAGTACATTCCTGTGTGCCAAAATTCTGTTGCAAAAATTATTTGGTATGATTTATCAATCAAACTTCGGAAAAAATGTGTTTTTTCGCCCATTTTTTACCTCTGATTTCGAACTTTACACCCCCATAAATAACTCAATATTGCGTTTTTTTAAATGCGGTTTGCTGCGATGTTTAGCCCCTGAGAGGCACTTTATTAATGCTTTCTTTGATTTACACTGACTCATAAGCGGAAAAATTTGGCAGAGAAATCTTAGTTAAAATCCGTTTTTTACACCATCCACTAGAGTGTAAACTTTAAACCCCAGGATCTAACTCACCATAGAGCATAGAAGACTTTGCTTATATGCAGAATGTAGCCCTTGATCCGCTCTACATTTCTGTCAGAAAACATTTTAAAAAACTCATAACCGGAGTTAGTATCGGACATAGGCAGGTTGAAAACTCGACCAAAAAGTGCTTTTTCACCCCAGATTTTCGCACTCTTTACACTGCCATTCGATAACTAATGCGAATTTCAAAAAACAAAAAAAGGTCATCTGTAGAATTCATCTCTCTATTATCCTATCCTGTTCAGTCCTTCGAGTCATCAATACTCAGTTGTCCACATGCCGCAGTAAAAAGGTCCCAAAATTTGTCCCATGTTATAACGTTACACAAAAACTTTACACCTTCTTTACACAGTCAGTTTTGAGTTTCAAGAAAAACAAAAAAATACAGGCAGCGAATTTTTTTATTATCTTTCTTTTAAAAGAAACCGCACCTTCCAGAAGTGTCCCGTTATAGCTGTAGGGGGTGCACAGGTGTTGGGGGTACCCAAGTATATTATAGGTACGCGCTAACGCGCTACCTAAGATTATTGTAGAAAATAAAATTATCTAAAAACAGTATTTTTTGTTTTTTAAAATTTCGAATCAGTTCTCGAGTGGGAGTGTAAAGGGTGTGAAGAATCTGAGGGTAACATGACACATTTCGGCCTGTATTTGGTCTGCCGACAACTCCGCTTATGAGTCCCAAAAATTTGTTCCAGCAGAATGTACTACGACTCAAGGGCTACTTTCGGCTTACCACCAAACTTTTGTACACTCAATACGGAGTTAGATCTAGGGGTTTAAACTCTACACTCTAGTAATTAGTGTAAAAGACAGATTCTGTCTATGATTATACCTATTAAGAGCTACACGTCGCAGCTAACCGCATTTAAAAACACGCAATATTGAGTTATTTATAGGGGTGTATAGTTCGAGATCAGGGGTGTAAAATATTCGAAAAACACGTTTTTTCCTTATTTTGATTAGTAAATATCTCAAATATTTTGCGGAACAGAAGTTTTGCACACACAAACGTACTACGATCAAAGGCTACACTCAAACCGAATTTTTGACACTCAATAGGTAGTTAGATTCAGATTTTTAAAGTTCACAATGTGGTGGATGATGGAAAATACGTTTTTGTCCCTATTTTAGATCGCCACTTTCTCCGTTTAGAAGTCGGGATAAGACGGATAGAATAAAAAGAAATTACTTCCTAAGGGGTACACGTCACAGCTTATTGCGTTTATTTCAATATTCAAGTTTTTCGGTAGGTGTAAAGTCAAAAATCGGCTGTGTCAAACGTGTTTCTGTCTTGTTTTTTTCTGCCAACTTCTCCATTTATGAGTCTGGACGTGACCTTGAGTCTAAAAATGTACCATGGGTCAAACGTCATACGTCAGTCGGGCACCTCTGTATACACTAAACAGTGGTGTAAAGTTGTTTACATCTAATATTTATTTACCTTCAGGCCATTGTGGAGACTTAATTCTTTCATAAATGTTGACCGTAATATCAGAGTAGTATCAGAACTACGAATCCGATTGAAAATCTTCATTACACTCGGTAGTTGTTAAAACTTTACACCACAAATTAACTTAAGTTCTGCCTTGCGGAAGCTTAATTTCTTTTCAAAAATGTTCTGTGTAACGTCAGAATTACAAATCTGGCTGCTAGTTTTCTCTACAATCAGCAGTTGTGTAAAATTTGCACTATTCATTTATTGTTAATGTGTAAAGTTTACACTACAAATTTATTTTACTTCTAAAGCGTTGCAACACGTGAATTTTTTCAAAATATGTTCCAAAAGGTCAGGATTACGAATCTGACTGAATGTTTTCTTCACATTCAGTAGTTGTGTAAAGTTTACATTTAAAATTAAGTTTGGTCTCAGCGCGTTGCAGAAACTTTTTTAAAAAATGTTCCATGTAATGTTGGGATTGCGAATCTAAGCGTAAGTGTTCTTTATACCCAATAGTTGCTTATAGTTTACGCTGAAAACCTTTGATCTGTTTAAATACGGCAAAGTTGCATTGTTTAAAAAAGATAATGCTGATGTTCAGAACAATATTGTTTTCCGCGTTCTTGGACTGCTTTCGTTATTGTAGCATGTTACCGTATGTATTTACTGGCTAATTTACTCTGATTTAGCTAATTAAAAGTTGGGTACTAGCAAAGAAAAATACTTCGATGGAACAAAAAAGACGACTATACTTGGGATTGTGGATTATTGAGGATGTAAAAGAAGGGGATTAGGAAAACGCTACCTATGTATACGCCTAAAGTCGCAAAATCTGTTAAAAATCAGACTTTCTCTGAGCAGCGCGAAAAATCGAAGTATATTCTGTGGCCTCTGAAGAATGTAACCTTCTTCAAATAACTTTAATTGCTTCACAAAAGAGTCTGTAAAGATAAACTGAAATGTACACTTTTTGTAAATTGCTTGCAAATTGCCATGCTGACTTGCTTCGTATCGTGATTGATAGGAAACTAACTACAATTGTATTACAAGGTGTTTTATTTTGTTATCATGATCATTATAGCAAGCAAATCTAACGTCAATTGATTAGAGCACTTAATCGTTGCGGGCATGCAATTGTACCTACATGTTGTCTGTTTCACGTAAGCTAACGCGTTTTCATATGCTTTAAACCAACAATTTCTTTGATAGTCTTCAATGCATTGATGTTTGCTATTTCATTCAATTGATTTACAAATTCGCTCCTAGTTTACTTCATCTATTATCTCATAGCTACTGCATAGCTAACTCGCTGCTTTTAAAATCGTTTTTGGTTTAATACTTTATTTCGATCTGTAGGCCGCAAAATATTCTTCGATTTTTGCGTTGCTTATAGAAAGTCTGATTTTTGACAGATTTTGCGACTTTAGGCATATGCATAGGTAGCTTTTTCCTAGTATCCTCCTTTTACGTCCGTAATAATCCAAAATCCCAAGTATATTCGTATTTTTTGTCCCATCGGAGTATTTTTCTTTGCTATACAGTTATATTCATCAACTCGGACCACTGATGCACAGCATGGCCGATCAGGGTCAGCCGGTCTGGATGGGGGTCAGAAGTTGACCTTTTTTTGGCTCAAAAATAGTGTTAAAACTACATTATTACACATTTCCTGGACAATTTGAAGCACTTTTGAAGAAAGTTTGCCATTTTTTCTATTTTTGGTCTTGATTTTTCAATTTTTCTCAAAAAATTTCCCATCTTTTTGAATTCTGGGGTCTAGGCCCCCCACATGCATGTCTGCTCGGGACTGTCAGTACTAGCGAGTAAAGGCAGGTGCTTGGTACAAAATCTGTACAGTCCTAATCCGACTCAACAAGATGCTTTCGTAGAAGAATTTGCCTAAAAAAATATTTTAAACATTAAAGCAACAATGAAAAGTCGCTCCTTTCTGTAAAACATATCTGTCTTCCGACCATATTTTAGATATTTGATATATTCAGTAACTCGGGACGCAGATGCACAGAATGGTCGATCGGGGAAGGGGTCAGCCGGTCTGGGTAGAGAGGAGTCAAAAATTGATTTTTTGGGACCAAAAATAGTGTTAAAACTACGTTATTAAATCCGGTCGATTTGAAGCACTTTTGAAGAAAGTTTTCGATTTTCATCCATTTTTGGCCTTCCATTTATCCAATTTTTCCCACAAAATTTCCCATTTTTAAATTCTGAGGATCTACCCCCCATATGCATGTCTTCTTGAGACTGACAGTACGAGCGAGTATACGCAGGCGCTTTGTACAAAATCAATACAGTCATAATTTGACTCAACAAAATGCTTACATAGAAGAATTTGTCCAAAAAATATTTTATAAATATTACAGCAACAATGAAAAGAAACTCCTTTCCAGGGGTGGATTTAAGAGGGGGCGGTGGGGCGACCGCCCCCTCATTGGCCAAAAATATTTGGCGAGATAAAGAATGGATATGCGACTTGCAATGATTTTTGGCCGTTAGTGACCATAATTTCTCAAATTTTTCCGGCGCTACGCGCCCGATGATACCTATTAATGACATTTATTTACTTTCTTGGCGACCTGGAAGCCATTTTCTATTAATGTAGGTTTCAAAACAAATTTGACAGCAGAAACAGCTATTTTGCATAGTTTTCTTCTATTTTCAATTAAAAATTTCGATGTTCCGCATCAAATGCTATAAATACAGGAAATCAAGCTGTAATCTTGCTTCTAGACGTCTTTCCGCTTTATTTTCACGAATTTTCCGGCGCTTCGCGCCAGATTTTTGTTAAAGTCAAGGAAATTTAATGATTTTTTCGCACAAAATTGTCGAAAATTTTAAAATTTTAAGAAAAAATATTGCGTCAAAAGGGATTTTATGTAAAAGTATACAATGTAAAATACCGAATAAACGCTATTTCGCGCGTTGAGGGCAAATTTTTGAACTTATTTTTGACTGTTTTTGGAAAAGTTGGGATACCGCCCCCCTTAGGAAAATCCTAGATCCGCCACTGCTCCTTTCTGTATCTGCCTTGCGTTGCGACCATTTTTAGCTCTGATTTTTTTCCGTTAAGTCTAACATCGAATAAGTACCTACGTCTAATACATATATCGAACGTAAGGTCTAAGATCGTATGCTAGAGGCGGCTGTACCATAAGGAAATCTGGCTTTTGATATAATATTGAGATTATTAAAATGAAGTGATAATCTGAGAATAACTAAAACTTGTTTGTCGGAACATTATATTCTGCTCACATTGGACATGAATTTTAAGAATTTTTATCAACATTAAGCCGACAGACTGCGATAATTATATATCAGATAAATGCTAGGCTCAATCCAAGGACTTACACATTCGTCAGAAATAAACAATATGGGCTGAAAATACGGAAGGGAGCATAGCAATGGAGAAAAAAGAAAAAAGGCGCGGAAAGCTGTTTGAAATTTTTAAAAACTTTAAAAAAATTTTCATATTTTATGCATGATTTTTTCGCTTTCACTTGATTAGATATACAAAAATTTAAGTTTCTGCTTATATCATGCTTAGGCTTAAGCTTAGTATATCTGAAAAGGTGTTTTTGGCTGCTTAGGTCGAGGTCGCTGATGCTTAGGTCGATGTATAGATGCTTAGGTCGATGTATAGATGCTTAGTTCGACGTAAATTGGGTATCTACATGCGATTCTGCATTCCGCTGTTTAAATCTTCAAATATAAGTTGAAATCTTTAACTCGAATAATGAAAAATATAACAAGAAACATTTTAAAAAATTAATTTAAAGTTTTTAAAAATTTTAACATGTTTCCGCGCCTATTTTCAATATCTCAGTTGAAGATTTTAAATTAGAACGTCGTAAAAACGTTTGGCTTCAAAAATGCCCCTGCCGACTTTCAGCGGCTAATAGAGCTAGTTCTCGCCGGTTCTAAATTGGGAAACGTGTCTCGTATATATCGATGAAGCGAAGAAAAATGCTCCGATGGAACGAAAAAGATTAGTATACGTGGAATTGTGGATTATTAAGGATGTAAAAGGAGGGGACTAGGAAAAAGCTACCTAAAGTCGCAAAATCTGCTAAAAATCACACTTTCTCTGAGCAACGCAAAAAATCGAAGTATATTCTGCGGCCTCTAAAAATGTCTTTTTGAAATAATGTTTAAAGTTTCAGATAAGAGTGTATTAACGAAATCTATAATTTTTATTTTTTTAAATTGCTGGCAAGTAGCAACGCTGACTAGCTTCGTATCCTGATTGATAGAAAACTAAGTGGTATTGCATTCAAAGTTATTCTATTTTGTTATGAGCATTATAGCAAGCAAAGCAGGGGCCGATTTATTAGTGCACACAATCGTTACGGGCATGCTAGTGTACCTGCATTTAGTCTGTATCAAGTCAACTTACGCGTTTCCTACTGTTTCAAACCAACAATTTCTCCAATTGTCTTGGATGCACCGATGTTTGCTATTTCATTCAATTGGCTTAGAAAGACTGTTAGTTTACTCAATATCATTTCCCATACCTACTGCATAGCTAACGTGCTGCTTTTTCAATCATTTTTACGGGTAAATATTCATTTTAATCTGTTGGCCGCAGAATATACTTCGATTTTTTGCGCTGCTTAGAGAACGTGTGATTTTTAGCAGATTTTGCGACTCTAGGTAGCTTTTTCCTAGTCCCCTCCTTTTACATCCTTAATAATCCACAATTCCAAGTATATTCATCTTTTTTGCTCCATCGGAGCATTTTTCTTTGCTAGTACGCTACTTTTAATCAGCATGAGTTGAGTACATCAGCCAGTAAACACATACAGTAACATGCTACAATAATGACAGCACTTCAAGAACGTGGAAATCAATATTCTTCTTAACATCAGCATTATCCTTTTTAAACAAGACAACCTTACATTATTTGAACAGAACAAAGTTTTTCAGCATAAACTTTTCGCAAATATCGAGTGTAAGGAACACTAACGCTCAGATTTGGAAGTAAAATAAATTTGTAGTATAAAGTGCATTTTAACAACAAATGAATAGTGGAAACTTTACACAACTACTAGGTGTAGAGAAAGCTAACAGTCAGATTCCCAATTCTGATTTTACGTAGAACATTTCGAAAAACAATTAAGCTTCCGCAAGGCTCTAGAACTAAAGTTAATATGCAGTGTAAACTTTACACAACCACAGAGTGTAAAAGAAATTTCAGTCGGATTCGTAATACTCATATTACTCTGATATTACGATCAACATTTATGAAAAAATTAAGTCTCCACAATGGCCCTAGGACAAATAAATATCAGATGTAGACCACTTTACACCACTCTTGAGTGCAAACAAAACAGGCGTATCACATTTGGTTTCTGGTTCATTTTTAGACTTGGGATTATGTCCACACTCATAAGCCAGAACTTGGCAGAAAAAAAACAAGACAGAAACACGTTTAACTCTCCCATTTTTTGACTTTACACTTCCCAAAAAAAATAAATATTGATGTAAACAAACGCAATTCGCTGTGACTTTATTTTATAGTACTTTATTTTTATCCTATTCGACCTCGCCCGACTTCGGAACAGAGAAAGTGGCGAACAAAAAAATGGACAAACACGTATTTTCCACTGTCCACCACATTGTAAACTTCAAAAATCTGAACCTAACGCCCCATTGAGTGTAAATAAATTCATTTCCGGCCAGTTTGTAGCCCTTTGATTGTAGTACGTTTGTAAGTGCCAAACTTATGTTCCACAAAATATTGATATGATATACTAATCAAAATACGAAAAAAAACTGTTATTTCGCCCATTTTACACCTCAGATTTCGAACTTTACACCCCCATAAACAACTCAATATTACGTTTTTTGAACGCGGCTTGCTTCGACGTGTAGCCATTAGGAGTTACTTTATTTCTATTTTATTCAATTCATCCTGACTCATTACCGAAAAAGTTGGCAGAGAAATCTTGGACAAAATCTGTCTTTCTACTCATCCACAAGAGTGTGAAGTTTAAACCCCTGGTACGGTGTATTGATTGTAGAAAAGTTTGCTGGTAAGCACAAGATAGCCCTTCATCCGTGGTACATTTCTGTCAGAAAAAATTTCTTAAAACACATAACCGGAGTTGTTGGCAGACATAAACAAGTCGAAAACTCGACCAAAATGTGTCTTTTCACCCCCCCCCCCCAGATTTTCGCTTTCTTTACACTCCCATTCGAGAACTAAGGCGAAATTCAAAAAACAAAAAAGTGTCATCTGCAGAGCCTAAATAGATGAATAAGTCAAATAGAGTGCATGCTTTTGCCGAAAGAAATTTAAAAAAATGAAAAAAGCCAGTATTCAGAAGATTTGAACCCATTAGTCTTTTTTAAAATCCTCATGCGAGAACGGATGTGTCAGCCTCTGCACCAACTCAACATATTGGCGGATTTTAATACTTAGTCACATTATACTTTACACTTTTGTGCAACAACCATTGAGTGTGAGGAAATTTTAAGGTCAGATTCGTAATCTACATCTGAGGGGCAATATTTAAAAAATGGCCCTACGCTAATTGTTTGAAACCCAATGCTCTGGGCAGAAAAATGCTTCTCGGTGTTAACTTTACACTTGTGCTTATACCGCAATATTGGGTGTATAGAAACAAAATAAACTAGGATTTGTAACGCTAAGGTCAGTGCACCTTTTAAGCATAATTAGCATGATCCGCCTGCATAGCGGAGTAGCTGAAGAAATTTCGTTTTTTGTCTCGAACCCTTTACACTATAACGATCACAGATCAAGAAATATTGCGTAATAAGAGAAGAAAAAAGAGTTTTGAGGTATTGTAATCTTCTACAACATAAAACCAACTGGACTGCACAGAAACTAAAATTGAGTTAGATAAGCTGAAGGACACGCAAAGAGTAAAAAACCCGTATACTTTAAATTTTTGTGCAACAACCATTGAGTGTAAAGAAATTTTAAGGTCAGATTCGTAATCTACAATTAAGGGGCAACATTTAAAAAAAATTGGCCTTCCGCAAATTATTTGATTTTTCGGTTTACACTTTACACACTCATTGCTAACTCGGTATTGAGTTAAAACAAAAAAAACACCGGCATCGAATTTTTTAATTATCTATCGATTAAAAAAAACCGCGCCTCCCAGGTGTGTGCCGTTGTTGCTGTGAGGGGGACACAAATTTCGCACTCGCTGTGATAAACATATAAGAAAAAAGGATGGCCAAGTATATTATAGGTAGCGCTATCGAGCTACCTATGATATAATTGTTTTCTCGCAAAATGTTTCCGCGCCGTTTTTCATCATCTGAGTTGAAGATTTCAACTTAAAACGCCGTAAAAACAGGGTTTTTATTGACAGAAATGAAAAATGTGTAAGATCTTCAAGAATCCCAAATACTTTTATAATCGCAATCTGTCACCTAAAAAAATCGAAGACAATTTTTAAATATTATGCCCAAACTTGCTTGAGACAAAATATAGTTACTCGACTTGCCTTTGACAGGCCATTAAAAGCGTTTATAATTCTTGTGAAATCTGCTTGCTTTTCATGTTAGGTCAATTGGTTTCGTGCATATTTGCCCCCCAGACAGTGGCCAGTGGCAGCGCTAAGCTGTCCACTAGGACTTCAAACACATCGTGTGTCATGTAATATTTATTCATCTACTGTTTATTTGCTTCAGATGCCGCAAAGAGACTTGCGTTATATCTCCACAGGACGTCAACAAATCGTATGCATCTCTTTTTTTCTGTTCTGCGCTAAACATTATGTTACAGTATAGCTTGCAGTCTAGATATTCCGATATACGTAAATAGCTGTATTTCTCATAACATAATTCTTCATATGTAGGCTCCTGCATTCGTGCGATTTTTCACATTTTTTTCTACTGACAGCATGCTTCTTTTACTTTTTTATTCTATTTTATATATATTTATTTGTCTTTCCTTTATTTCCATATTTTTTATTTATTTTCTCCTTTATTTTTTCATATTTTCACTTGCAAGTTAGTACTTTAGAGGATGAGAAACAGGGTAAAAGATCAAAAAGAATATGTGGAACATCCAGATTTTATTATAAGCACTCAATATTAATATTTCAATTAGTTTCTTAAGTAATTTTTATTTGGTGTAGCTGTAAACGGAGGCAGGATGTCAGATGATTCGAACTTTTAAAGATTTTTTAAAATTTATAGTAAGTGTGCGCCAAATTATCGCCCCAGAATCACGATTGACCACATAAGGTTTGGGGGGAGATAACAAGGTTCGAAAAAACCCCTTAAAATCCTAGAGACCATTTAACTTCTTGACGACTTTTTTGTGATTTTGTTCCACCAGACCCCCAGAATTCGGTCGCTGTCCATGAATAGGTATGTATAACATCGCATTATATCATCAGTGGCGCCCAGGATTTTCTTAAGAGGAATTTTCTCAAATTTTTCTCTGAATAATCGAGAATATGTACGTCCGAAAATCCGTTATTCACGTGCTAGCGTTTTTCGCCGTTTTTAAATTTTAAAAACTTCTGCTTTATGGTGCAGTATTTTTTCACGAAAACTTTAATATTTTCGAAAAGTTCCTTTTAAAAAGTTGCTGCCTAACCAGCAAAAAATCCGACGCCGAAAAATTTCTTAAATTTAGTTTGATGTGAGGTTTGAGACTGAAATTACTGCGTGCGCAATAGAAATCCAGCATTTAGCGCTGAGAGAACAGCTCACAGTTAAGACATGAAAAGTATATTTTGCCCGCTGAAATCTTCGTTGGATTTGCATAGAATGATACCGCCCCTAATATTCGTAGATAATAGGAAAAAGGATAAAGCATTTGCTATATGAGTGATTTACCACACCTGGGCGCGGGGGGTTTAGGGGTATCACCCTACCCCCCATCCCGATAAACCAAAATACCCCCCAGAAACCAAAATACCCCTCCAGAATTCTATTTTTGAAAATTGTTTTGTCTTTTTCGCAATTTTTTGATTCCAATGGATAGTGCTCGATGGGAAACGTTGAAAAATTGTGTTTTTTTCGCCATACCACCATTTTTAAGGCTATTTTTTGACCTTTGAAAAATATTGCATCCCCCCTCAGAATTTCGGTGCTGCCCACCTATGGTCATCACGATTTTCCTGCAGCCTCTTGAGATGCTATTTTAAGGAATAAAGTTAAATTATATTTCGGAGATGTATTAAACCGCATGGATTGCTCGAATGTAGACTCTATTCCACGCTCTTAATGTGCGTCACAGATAACTTAACGCACAAATGCATTAAAAAATTAGCATTTTCATAAATCTCTACAAGTTAATTGAAAATTCAAGAATATCCCTGGTAACACCTTCAGTTTCTCCCAAAGTCGCTTTACAGTGCCGGAATTTTCGACATTTTAAGGAAGAAAGAATATACTTTTCACGCCTTATGTCCAATAACTGGGGCCTAAGCACACGTAAGGAGTTCGAGATACCCCAAAAATCTAAAAACCCTAAGAATCCGGAAGACCACAGCAGTAAATTTTTAATTTTCTTCTCGTTTTTAGCAATTTTTTATGTCAATAGATAGAACTTGACGAAAAACGTCGAAAAATGATTGTGAAGGCATTTTTTGACCATTGAGAATTTTTCGGACCTCAGACGTCCTAAGTAGGTAATGATATCAGGATACGTATAAATTTCTCGAATTTCAAATACGACAGCGAGCCCATTTCCTTGTATGCATAACCTTCGCCAAATTTTGAACAATTCGAATCGGGCTGAATTCAGCAAGAAGCATATAACTTTTAAATTTGATTAGATCATTTATCATGCTTCTAGACCATATGAGGTGACGCCAAAGCCCGATGTCAAAACGTGCACAAGCACCGTCATGCATTGTGGACCTGGATACATGTGTCGTCTCGGGAAGTGCTGGCTAACACAAATCTTGACGTTTTCTTGCGATAATACGCAGCAGTGTCAGCGCTTTAATTCTGATGGACTTTACCAGTAAGTGAAATAAATGATTTATACAAATTTAAAAAAGAAAATAAACGCAGGTTCTTATTTGTCGCAGTGTAAACCAGCGCACGCAAAGAGTGATTTATGATGACATATGTGGGCGGAGCGTTTGGAGGTCTTCTACACTCCTCAGAATGGAAGAATGGAAAATCTGTTGGGGGTAATTAGGCAAAATGAAGGTAATGAATGAGAAATTTTGTCAGAAGTGCTCTAAACTAACCAATAACTGTTAAATTACGAAGTTTTAACGTTCTTTTAGCATTTGTACCAGTTTTCCAGGTCATTTTGGTCTAAAAAAGCTCAAGTTTGAACCCCCTAGACCGGCTGATCCTTCAGATCGGCCATGCTGTGCATCTACGCCTATAATTGGTTCATGAAACTAACAGAACTCGATTTTTTTGCATATTATCGACATTTGTTGAAATCCACTTTTGATTTCTAGTTAATACATTGTCGCAATAAAATAAGCAATGTTTTTGAGGTTGCATTGGTTATTTCTAGTAAATAAGTTTTCAGTTTTATTCTAGTACATTGCGTAGATAACATCGATGGTGGGGGTCCTGCCTAAGGTTCAGTGGCACCCCCAAGATCAGGTACGTCCTCATAAAATCGATTAAGCCCCAGAATTTAAGTTCTTAAAAATTTATTTCAGTTCTTCCGCAAGTTTTTAATTCCAGTGAGGGGTAATGAGAAACGTCAATAATGAAACTTTCGATCCTATCATAAATTTTTCAGTATTTTTACATCTGAAATTGTACGGTTCTCACGAAGTTGAGACTCCTACTGTTGCTTCTGAAAAATAGTTGCCATACTCGTACGTAAAATTTTAATACGCATCTCATTGGCTGAGTTACCAGGTTTCTATTCTTCTCTTAGTCTTGACGAGCCATTTTTTTGCTCGAATATATTTATTCTGAATATCCGCGCTCTTTTAATATTCAACATTATTTTCAGATGCGTCGATCGTATTTGCAAAATCATATAAAGATAACGATATTTATTGCGGACTTACATCACGTTATGGGTTTTTTATGATCACTGTTAAAGAATTGTAGAAACTTAATAAAACATGCACGAAGGTAGTTCCAGTTGGATACATGGTATGTAAAATAAATTGCAACAGTCTACTTGACTACCACACGTGTCACTAAGCACATTAGTTCCTTGTTCGGTGTTACAGCTCCACGTAAAATTTTGCAGGACCTCTATATCTGCCATCATTCAATTTTGAACAGGCACGTAGCTGTGGGGGATAGGGGGTACTATTCCCCCAAGTTTTGGAAGTACGAGTATTTTTGCAAGGGTCCCCCAAAGGACGAAGTTGGCGCATTACAAATACCGCCAGAAGGGATTTTAGCTTACTTTTGAGCTAAATCCCAAATTATTCGGCGCTTCGCGCCGGATTTGTTTCTCGTTTAGCTTTTGTTCTCTGAAAAGACCAAGTTTTCGTAAGACATGGAGAACATGTCAACACTTTCTGGGGCTCTTCACAGAATTATTAATTTTCCGTATTGTTGTTCTTTGCAATGGGCGCCATTGAGTTTGAAACAGCTAAAACACAGGATCAAACTTGATATGCTAAGAAATCATTTGTTATACCATTTCATACAGCTTATTTTTTGAATATGATTGAAATCAAACTGTTTTTTTATAAAATTTAAAAAACTTTTTATTCTCAAATGTTTAGAGCTGGCTGAGAAACGAAAAACACCATTATTTTTGCCTATCTGCTAGTAGTTGATGAGATACCTAACTTCAAAATTCTAGTTCACCCAAATTCAGGAGGCCCAGCTACATGCCTGATTTTGAATAAATTTAAACTTAAATATATTTGACCAAAATATGATTTGTCTCATGGAAACCGATATATTCGTATCGACCCCAGTAGGCGTTTTTGTACTTTTCGCAATGAAATGCGCAAATCTGCATAAAACTTGCAAGATCAGCAAGAAACATTTTTGCCACTAGGTTCGGCATTTTCTTATGATAATTTTTTAATGCGGCACATTCCTAAATCTTATCTACATTTATTCAGGCAAAAGTTGTAGCGATGTTTTTCGAAACTAAAGTGAGCTATTCTAACAATCAAGCATCAGATCAATATATAGAAATTCGATTTCTCGATCGTCTTTTCTTACCGTAAGCGGCATACGCCGTTGCTGCATCTGAAATTAAGAATAAGCAGACGTAGGTAATAGGAGTGATGTAAAAGATCATCTGGATCTGATCTTTTTATCCAGATTCGGATCCAGATCCAGATCATCTGGATCTGGATCTGGTTATTTTCTGATCTGGTTATCTGATCTGGATCTGGATCTGCCAGAAAATCGGAACCCGATCTTTATCTGGATCTGGATCTGTTTAGCCAACTAATATCTGGTTAAAAAGATCAGAAAGTTATTTTTGCACGATGGTATTCTTTCTGTTTTACAATTTACTCTAGGTAGGTTATCTAATCAGTTGTAGCCTAACATGCACGGATTGTGTGACAACAGCCCCACTAGTCCCAACAGCCCCACCGTCCCAACAGCCCCACCATCCCAACAGCCCCACCATCCCAACAGCCCCACCAGAATCCCAACAGTCCCACCCGTCCCAACAGCCTCGCCAGTCCCAACAGCCCCACCGTCCCAACAGCCCCACCAATAATACCAATTGCCACACCAATCCCAACAGCCTCACCAATCCCAACAGCCCCACCAATCCCAACAGCCCTAGCAATCCCAACAGTCTCACCGTTCCAACAGCCCAACCGTCCTAACAACCCCACCAATAATCCCAACAGCATCACCAGTCCCAAGAGCCCCACCAATGCCTAGAAATTCCACCGTTCCAGCAGTCCTACCCTTCCAACAGTCGAACTGTCCTAAGCACACGAGTTTAACCCTAACCCGAAATTCTGGGAATCCCCCAAATTATGTTAGACCCCAGAATTCTATTTTTAGCACATTTCTCGGTCACCTTTATCCACCAGACCCACAGAATTTGTTCGCTTCAATAATCATAGATGCACAGAACGACCGGTCTGCAGAACAAGTTTTGAGCCAAAAATTGACCTCAAAACTGGTATGAATGTTAAAATAGCATTATAAACTGCACTAATCCACATTTTCTGGCTATTTTAAATCAGATTAGCGTGAAAGTTTTGATTTTCCTTTTATTTTAACACTTGTATTTCCTTTTTTCACTAGGACATTTTTCATTTTTTTCTGGCATTGTAGAGTAGACCATAATGAGCAGGGATCGAATCTTGCGAGATGACTCGAATGAGGCAAAATCCCGGAATGTGCACAAATGCTGAAGCTTCAATTCTGACAGGTCTACCAGTTTCATAGGTAGATTTATTCTGGAAATGTAAACCTGCACACTCGTTTATGGTCTTGATGAAATAACAGATTCGGAAAATAGTCAAAAAATATCTTTCATAAAAAATTAATTTTGCCCGATTTTATTATATCGTATAATAGCGATTGCTCTAATGGTGAGGCTGCTGGGATTACTATTGAGGCTGCTGGGACGGTGGGGCTATTGGAACGATGGGGCTGTTGGGATTGGTGGGTCTGTTGGGATCGGTGGGGCTGTTGGGATTATTGGTGGGGCTGTTGGAACGGTGGGGCTGTTGGGGCTGGTGGGGCTGTTGGGATTTTTGGTGAGGCTGTTGAAACGGTGGGGCTGTTGGGACGGTGGGGCTGTTGGGACTGGTGGGGCTGTTGGGACATTGCCCATGCACGCGGGGCTGACGGAGGAGTCTGCTGGGGGTTTGGACACCCCCAGATCTGTGCTGACCACATGTGGGCGTGGGGGTTGATGGGGTATGCACCCCCACCAGAAGTTGAAATACCCCCCCCCAGAAATCCAAATACCCCCCGAAATTCAGATTTTGAAATTTTTTTTGCTTTTTTGGCGATTTTTTGATGCCATGGATAGTGCTCGATGAGAAACGTCGAAAAATTGTGTTGTTTTCGCCTTACGACCACTTTTAAGACCATTTTTTGCCCTTTGAAAATTTTTTTATCCCCCCCAGAATTTTGGTGCTGCCCACCTATGATGCTGACCCTCCAGAATGGCTAAAAAGTGCCGCTGACCCCCCATAAATTTTTTTGTTTCAGAAAAATTTTTGAAGCTCTGCAGAAAAGTAACTTAAATGATAAAAATGTATTGAAGGTTGTTTTTTTCACATAAATTATCATCAGAATTGACCTTTGAGAGACTTTTTTGCCTAAAAGTGGGGAAATTTTGATTTTTTTCGAAAAATTTTTGTTGAAAAAGTGTTTTTCAATGGATGCGCGACATCGAGAAACGTCTAAAATTAATGTTTTTAATGCCCATGGGCCATTTTTATCGCTTTTTTGATGTTTGAGAAAAAATTTGATTTTGACCCCCCCCCATAATTTCTATGCTGTACATATATAGTTTTAATTGGTGCACCTGTCATTTTTCATGGATTTTAACAGCGTTTTTCTTTGTTGAATTGAAATTAAGCAGGTTTCTTCATAGTATTGCATTTTGTGTTGTTAGGTATATAATGTATCGTTTGTGTTTTTTGACAGTGATATCCTTCTAAAATAATACACATTTCCTTTCTTACAAGCGATCAAAAGAAGCATTTGATTCTCCTGTTTGACCACAATGTTGCCAAATTCCAGACATCTCACGTTCCTTGTGAGATTTTCCTTTTAGACAATTTTCACTGATATCATTGTTATGTAAAAACTCTAAAATGCAAATTTCCCTCGGCGCTGCCCCAGACTCTCTGGGGGGCTGTTATATTAGTCCTGCCATCAAAGACCCCCCAATCCATGTGGGCTTGGGCGCTTTGCGCCCTCCTTTTTAGCAATACAAATTGCTGCACAAAAAATATTTTTATCTGGATCTGGATCTGTATCTGGATCTTTTTAAATTTTGATCTGGCAAAACGATCTGGATCTGCATCTGGTTATTTTCTGATCTGGTTATCTGATCTGGATCTGGATCTGCCAGAAAATCTGAACCCGATCTTTATCTGGATCTGGATCTGGGTAAAATTCTGGATCTTTTACATCACTAGAATAGCAAACAATTAAGGAAAGGATTCACCTCATTAAAATCTGTTTTTCGCCTTAAATAATATCCTCTGATCTTAACTTTGATTTAAGAAGTGAATAAATTATGGTGACGTTTATCTTAAAAACAAAATTCATTCGAACTCACGCTATTAGTCATATTATGCCATTTGAGATAGTCTAATTCATTTCATAATAAAGCGTGATAAGTAAAAATATTAAAATAATAAAACTAACATAATAAAACGTAACGATGGCCTCCTCAAAGAAGAGGACCGCGCCATTCCGTGGACCAAAACACTTGCAAAGTAGGTATCTACCACACCTAAGCGTGGGTGGGGGGTTTTGGGGGGATCATGCACCCCCGAGAAACCAAAGTACCCCTCAGAATTCTATTTTTAAAAATTTTTCTTGTTTTTTTCGCAATTTTTTGATGCCAATGGATAGTGCTCGATGAGGAACGTTGAAAAATGGTGTTTTTTCGCCATACCACCATTTTTAAGGCCATTTTTTGACCTTTGAAAAATCTTGCACTCCCCAGAATTTTGGTGCTACGCCCACGTGTGGTACCTATGTAACTTTCAGTCTCGCTCGCGGTCTTTTCTCTTATCTGGTTTTATTTCTAATTCAAATTGTTATTCTGATACGCTCAGTAACTGGAGCGAAACGAAGCAAGTGAAACAACAAACAAAACAAGTATGATGTGCACATACATAGGTAAGTGCCTTACATACTGAATCAATTTCTGAAAGATTCCTACAGACCCTCAAAATTCAATTTTTGAAATTTTTCTCATTTTTATGCGATTTCTTGTCGATAAAAAACGTCCAAAAGTGGTGTTATTTCGCCCCATCAACAGTTTTCAGCCTTGTTGACCTTCGAAAATTTTTTTGATGAACCCGGACCCCCTCAGAATTTCAGTTGTGCCCTCGTAAGACACCCACCCGCAAGACGACTGTATGTAGGTGGTACTTCATTGGAATGCATTCCGTAAACTGCTGTCGGTCTGAATTGAGTAATTCTTGACAACCTATTTTATTTGCATTGAAAAACTTGATCTTTAAAGAAACGAATAATCATAAAAATAGATAACGATGATCTATTGAAAGTCTCCATACTCTCGCAAGTATAGAATAATACTAGCAAAGAAAAATGCTCCGATGGAACAAAAAAGGGGAATATACTTAGGATTGTGAATTATCGAGGATGTAAAAGGAGGGGACTAGGAAAAATCTCCCTATGTTATATGCCAAGAATCGCAAAATATGTAAAAAATCAGACTTTCTCTAAACAATGCAAAAAATCGAAGTATATTCTGCGGTCTCTGAAAAAACGTATTAATTTCAAAATAATTTTTTCTGATTGACATAATATCTTAAAAGCATATTACATACGTAATGCAACTTTTTGCAGACTTCATTCAACTTTGAGTTGCTTAATAATGTGACTGAAAGTGAAATGCTGTTAACAAATCATAATTAAGTTGTTCGTATTTCATTATTACTAAGCATGTCACTTAGCAGATACAGCCATTCTAAGTGTCAAAGTGCAAGCAATATTCAAATTCCCAAAAAATTGATTGAAAAAAGCAGCGAATTAGCAATGCAGTAGCTAAGCGAATTGAATGAAATAGTACATATCGATGCATTCAAGACAATCGATGATATTGTTGGTTCAAAGCAGTAGGAAACACGGAAGCTGACGTGCATCAGACCTTATGTAGATACTCTTTTACAAATGTCTACAGCAATTGTTTACTAAACTTATACATTTTTCAAAGGCCGCAGAATATACTTCGATTTTGTGCATTGTTTAGAGAAAGTCTGATTTTTTACATATTTTGCGATTCTTGGCATATAACATAGGGAGATTTTTCCTAGTCCCTTCCCTTTACATCCTCGATAATTCACAATCCCAAGTATATTCCCCTTTTTTGTTCCATTGGAGCATTTTTCTTTGCTAGTACCCCACTTTTAATTAGCAAGATTTGGAAATACATTACTAGATTTCATTTACTGTGCGGTTCTTCTAATAACTGAATGGTTTAAACTTTACAAAGCTACTAGTTGTAGAAGAAACAAACATTCTAATTAGTAATTCTTATGTTACGTAGAACATCCATTAAAAGAAATATGCTTCCAAAACTTTCTAGAGCTCAACTTAATTTACATTTTAAACTTTACACAAGAGTGTAAAGAATTTTAGTAGGATTAATAATTTCGATATTGCTCTGATATAACGATCAGCATTTATTAAGAAATGAAACCTCTTTAATGTTCTAGAACAAATTAACATTAGGTGTTAATCACTTTACACTACTCTTCATGCGCCCCTAGAAGACGTATCACATCTGTTTCCATATATATTTTACGACTTTGGAGAAAAAATAAGTTACCGTGAGGCTCTAGAATGAAGCTTATTATATAGTGAAAACTTTACACTAGCAACGAGTGTAAAGAAGATTTTAGTCGGATCTGTAAATTCGATATTACTCGGATATTACGATCAACATTCATGAAAAAACTACGTCTCCATAACGCTTTAATGACAAATAGACACAGATGTAAACCACTTTACATCACTGTTGAGTGTAAACAAGCGCGCCCAGCTGACGTCCCTTATTTGATTCCATGTAAATTTTCAGATTTCGGCAAAAAATTTAGGTTTTTGCAAAGCTCTAGAACGAAGATAAACCACTTTACATCACTGTTGAGTGTAAACAAACGCGCCCAGCTGACGTCCCTTATTTGATTCCATGTAAATTTTCAGATTTCGGCAAAAAATTCAGGTTTTCGCAAAGCTCTAGAACGAAGATTAATTAGCAGTGTAAACTTTACACAACCGCATGGTGTAAAGAGGATTTTATTCCGATTTGTAAATCTGATATTACTCGGATATTATTATCAACATTTATAAAAAAATTGCATGTCTACAATGGTCTGAGGACAAATAAACAATGAGTGTAAACTACTTTAAATCACTGTTGGATGTAAACAAACGCGCCTACGTGACGTCTCACATTTGATTCTTCGAAAATTTCAAGACTCCAGGAAAAAATTAGGTTTCTGGAATGCTCAAAAACGAAGATAAATACATATGTAGTGTAAACTTTATGTAAACACCTAGTGTAAAGAAGATTTTGGTCAGATTCGTAATTTTGATATTGTTCCGATATTACGATTAATATTTATGAAAAAAATTAAGTCTCCATAATGTTCTATGGGCAAACTAACAATAGGTGTAAACCACTTTACAACACTGTAGAGTGTAAACATATGCGCCAGGCTGGCATATCAAATTAGGTTCCTGGTCCATTTCTAGACTTGATAATCGTGTCCCTGACTCATAACCGGAGAAGCAGGCAGAAAAAACAAGACAGAAACGCATTTTAAACACCAAATTTTTGACTTTACACTCGCTAAATATTAATGTATAGACAATTTGCTTTGACATGCACCCGATATAAAGCACTTTATTTTTATTCTATTGGACTTATCCCGACTTCTGGACGGAGAAAGTGGCGAACAAAAAACGCAACAAAAACGTATTTTCCATCATTTAGAACACTGTAAACTTTAAAATTCCGTACCGAACTCCTCATTGAGTTTAAAGAAATTCGGTTTGGTACAATGTGTAGCTTTTAAATCGTAGTGCATTCCTGTGCGCCAAAATTCTCTTGCAAAAATTATTTGGTATGATTTATTAATCAAAATTCGGAAAAAACGTGTTTTTTCGCCCATTTATTACCTCTGATTTCGAACTCTACACCCCAATAAATAACTCAATATTGCGTTTTTTTAAATGCAGTTTGCTGCGATGTGTAGCCCCTGAGAGGCATTTTATTACTGCTGTATTCAATTTACCCTGACTTATAAGCGAAAAAATTTGGCAGAGAAATCTTACTTAAAATCAATTTTTTATACCATCCACTAGAGTGTAAACTTTAAACCCCAGGATCTAACTCACCATAGAGCGTAAAAGACTTTGCTTATATGCAGAATGTAGCCCTTGATCCGCTCTACATTTCTGTCAGAAAACATTTCAAAAAACTCATAACCGGAGTTACTATCAGACATAAGCAGGTTGAAAACTCGACCAAAAAGTGCATTTTCACCCCCAGATTTTCGCACTCTTTACACTGCCATTCGATAACTAATGCGAATTTCAAAAAACAAAAAAGTGCCATCTGTAGAATTCATCACTCTATTATCCTATGCTGTTCAATTCTCCGAGTCATCAATACTCAGTTGTCCACATGCCGCATTATAAATGTCCCAAAATTTGTCCTACGTTATAACGTGACACAAAAACTTTACACCTTCTTTACACAGTCAGTTTTGAGTTTCAAGAAAAACAAAAAACACGGGCAGCAAATTTTTTTATTATCTTTCTTTTTAAAAAAACCGCACCTTCCAGAAGTGTCCCGTTATTGCTGTAGGGGGTGCACACGTGTTAGGATTACCCAAGTATATTATAGGTAACGCGCTAACGCGCTACCTATGATTATTAGTATTTTATATTTCTCATGTTTTTTCAACTACTCAACATTGTTATCGTATGTACATACATGCTCATCGTTTGTGCGGCACCAAAACTCGGAATGTACGCAAACCCTATTTCTACACTTACTTATAGTATCCCTGACTGCCACAGTCCCAATCATGTCTACACAACCGCCCATTCCTGTATAAAATCGCACAGCATAAATACTATAGGCTGTTTCATTAAACTTTACGGTTTTCTTTTGAATTTAATCTGCATGAATCAGGCTACAAAAGTGGTTTTAACTTTTAATGCAGTGATACGGTTTGGCCATAGCAAGCGTCTCACCATAACTCAATATACTGTAGAATATCACAACTATACTGTTAATTTAAACTACTTTTGAGCCACTTTAAACTTTTTCAAAAACCTCAACGTTAAAAGAAATGGACTATAAGCATCTTACTTATCTGCACATGATCTGATTCTCGACCGTCCCGCTTCTGCGACTATATATTTCTCTGACTTTAGATTCAAAAATGATTAAAATCCATATGTTGATCAAGAAGGTACACCACTATCCATTATTGGAATAATGGATTGAGGGCTGTGGTTAAGTTGGTGGTCTGACTCATTTTAATGTGACAGGCAATTTAGCGCTTACTGTTTTCTGTATTTATTTTTACAAGCAGCAAACAGCTTTAATGTACCGGATCCAGAATTTGCAAAGAAGGCGGGCCTCAATATTTTTGCTCTATACGTCAGAAATAAGTGCGAAAGCGACTTTTTCAGCATGCCCATTTTCCATCGAGAATATAAAAAAATTCGAAGAAAGTTTCTTTCTTTTCAACCAATATTAGTACTGGCTTACTGCTACTCAAATGGCAGCAAAGCGCTTAGTGCCAGAATCTGTGATAGATAGAGATGTAATACTATCTAAGGAACCACTCATTTTACATGCAGCTTATGCATACATTTATCCACATACAGTAAAATTAAAATAAATCTTGCACACGATTTACCAATAAAACATAGAGGTTCTCATCATATGTGGGCAGCACCAAAATTCTGGGGGGGTGAAAAAATTTCTGGAGGGAGTGAAAAAATTTTTAAAGGTCAAAAAATGGTCTTAAAAGTGGTCGTATGGCGAAAAAACACCATTTTTCGACGTTTCTCATCGAGCACTATCCAATGGCATCAAAAAATTGCTAAAAAAGAAAAAAAAATTTCTGGGGGGGTATTTCAACTTTTGGGGGGTGCATACCCCCCAAACCTCCCACGCTCATGTGTGGTTCTCATACGTCTTCCTCAGAGCATTGTGTTGTAATGTGTACTATAATTTTTCAACGCGATTGCAGAAATTTTAACTTTTTTTTATTAACACACGGCTAAATTTGCATCTATACATTTGAAAAAATTTCGCGAGTGAGAAAGGGGTGGCCCAGCCACCCCTGCCTGTGTGCATACATATATGTACATGCTGTCCTCCTCGAGATCAATGCAAAACTACACGTCTAACTCGTTTCCCACGCTCTTCGTTACTTTAAATTGGTAGGCGAGAGTTTTCGAAGAAGGATGACAGAATGACTCGAAGAATTTGGATAGTCATGGAATCTGGACGACCGCAGAAACGAGATAGAATATTTCGTAATGTGCAAACTAATAGTCGATACACTGACTTAGCTCACGCCATTTTCACATAAACTGAAGAATTTGACACATATTTGCTTGTAACTTTTGATCCTTTGACATTTGTAAAAAAATTAAAAACAATAGTCTTCATTCATTGGGCTTTCATAAAAAGTAATGCAACTTATATGATATTATGCACCTATAGTATAGTTGCAGGCTGAAGCAAAAACCTCCTCACCATCGAATAACGCTGTTCAGTGTAATGGCTATTTTTGAGATTAATACAAGAACCACGCGATGGATTTCAATAAAATAAAGTGTTCTGGTGAATAATTTTAAAGTGAAACTATTTTAACAAAAAAGTTGTGCTAGCTTATGTCTACAGTATGCTATGCTCTAAAAACTGATAAAACTTTGCATGGTCACTTCAGTATACAGGTTTTGTTTCATATTTTGGAAAGTAGCAAAATAGATATTTTAGTGCACTATATGTCCATCCTTTTTGATTTTCAAGTTTTGAATAGTTCGTCTTGCAATTTTAATTTAATTTTTTTCAATATAGCTGCCTCCATGAGGTATGCATTTTACTCGCGCTATGTTCCATGTTTTTCAATGTTTAAGCACATTTCGGAAAGCCCAAAAATGGTTCTTTAGAATGATATCATATTCGCCTAATTTAGTAAAGAATTCCAGTTTTTCAATATGGCCGCCAGGAAGGCTGTTATACTGTAACTTTTGATGTTTTCAGCTATTGTTTTGTGAGTTTCTGACATTTTTCAAAATTTTTTTAGTAAATAGCTGAAAATTGTAATGTTCTTCTAATGAGCTATGTCACAAGTTCTGATCCGTCTAAATCGTTCAGAAAAGTTCAAAAACCTCAAAATTATATCATTGTACTGTGAAAACGGCGAGTGGATAAAATAATCAAAAATACACGGCTGAGGTATATTAGCAAAGACTTTACGCTTCATTGCAATCTCAGAGAAGTGATGTACTATTATGCACAGTGAGCAAACTCTGAGGAATCATACATGAAAGATTACATAAAAGAGATTTCTCAAAGATGACTTTTGGGGACAATAAATACTATGTCAAAAAAAGGTGGCTTTTAGACTTTTTGGATGATGCTTTACATTCTAGAATAATAAAAATATAAAATGCAGCTATTCTAGGGTCAAAACTCCCGAATACATAAGACAAGTGCTTATATTCATGTAACGTAGCAGATCGATCCAAAAATAGAATTAATCCTAGCCTTCTGTGAGACATACTTTCAGCTTCAAAAGAAATTAAATGCACTTGATTATATACGTACTCAACTCACCATGGACCACTGCTGTCATCTTGATAGTCGCGTACTCTGCAAATATTCCAGACGCATCTGCAAACGTTCATAGAGAGCATTTTAAAACTAGCAGAGAAAAATGCTTCGATGGAACAAAAAGGACAAATAACATACTTAGAATAGCAGATTATTAATGACGTAAAAGGAAGGGACTAGAAAAAAATTTACCTACGCGCGCAAAAAATTATTAGAATCTCTTAAAAAATCATATTTCTCTGAGCAACACAAAAATCGAAGTACATTCTGCGGCCTATACAAGGTAGTTGTAGTTGTGGGCATAGGTGGGCAGCAACGAAATTCTGGGGGTGCAATATTTTTAAAAGTTCAGAAAAATTTTCAACATTTCTCATCGAGCTCTATCCACTGGCATCAGAAAATTGTGAAGAACATAAAAAAATATTGAATTCTGGGGAGGGTTATTTTAGTTTCTAGGGGGTATTTGGCCTTCTGTGGGGTGCATACCCATCACGCCCACGTGTGCTTGTGGCCTAAGTTTGAGAAATAAATAACACAACAGTTTATTCTTTTAACGAACTGATCAATCTGAATTAAAGAAAACGACACATCATTTTATACACTAAGCTCAACTGAGTTCAAGTCCGAACGCCCGCCGTTGCAATTGTATAGAAATGTGGCAAAGCACTAATCATGCGTAAACAGTTAGCATAAAAGAGTTTAGGGCAGGGCGTAAGAATGAGCGAGACCACCGTACAAATTCATGAAATAGCGCATAATTATAGACCGGAAATTTTGATAGCGCATATTTGTAGAATGCAAAGCAGGAGAAAATGAACCCACGTCATCTCATTACGCTAGCATAAGACGTGGTATAGCTGTAGAGACATAATAAGCATGGATGTCGTAATTCATTAGCTAACTAAATATTGATTACATATTGTCATGAAAATGCGATACCTACTGATCCCCAACTAAATCGGCTAAAAGTCCAAAATTCATTCCAAGCTTTTCACCAAACCAGTAAAAAATGTTTTGAGAGGACACCTTCTTTTTTCAAAGGCCGCAGAATATACTTCGATTTTTGTGTTGCTTAGAGAAATATGATTTCTAGCATATTCTCATGACTTTTTGCGCACATATTTGTTTTTCCCTAATCCCTTCCTTTTATCATAGGTAGCGCGTTAGCGCGTACCTATAATATACTTGGGTACCCCCAACACCTGGGCACCCCCCTACAGCTATAACGGGACACTTCTGGAAGGTGCGGTTTTTTTTAAAAGAAAGATAATAAAAAAATTGCTGCTCATGTTTTTTTGTTTTTCTTGAAACTCAAAATTGACTGTGTAAAGAAGGTGTAAAGTTTTTGTGTAACGTTATAACTTAGGACAAATTTTGGGACCTTTTTACTGCGGCATGTGGACAACTGAGTATTGATGACTCGAAGGATTGAACAGAATAGGATAATAGAGGGATGAATTCTACAGATGACACTTTTTTTGTTTTTTGAAATTCGCATTATTTATCGAACGGCAGTGTAAAGAGTGCGAAAATCTGGGGGTGAAAAAGCACTTTTTGGTCGAGTTTTCAACCTTCCTATGTCCGATACTAACTCCGGTTATGAGGTTTTTAAAATGTTTTCTGACAGAAATGTAGAGTGGATCAAGGGCTACATTCTGCATATAAGCAAAGTCTTCTATGCTCTATGGCTGAGTTAGATCCTGGGGTTTAAAGTTTACACTCTAGTGGATGGTGTAAAAAAACGGATTTTAACTAAGATTTCTCTGCCAAATTTTTCCGCTTATGAGTCAGTGCAAATCGAAGACAGCATTAATAAAGTGCCTCACAGGGGCTAAACATCGCAGCAAACCGCATTTAAAAAAACGCAATATTGACTTATTTATGAGGGTGTAAAGTTCGAAATCAGAGGTAAAAAATGGGCTAAAAAACACGTTTTTTCCGAAGTTTGATTGATAAATCATGCCAAATAATTTTTGCAACAGAATTTTGGCACACAGGAATGTACTACGATTTAAAAGCTACAAATTGTACCAAACCGAATTTCTTTAAACTCAATGGGGAGTTCGGTACGGAATTTTAAAGTTTACAGTGTTCTAAATGATGGAAAATACGTTTTTGTTGCGTTTTTTGTTCGCCACTTTCTCCGTCCAGAAGTCGGGATAAGTCTAATAGAATAAAAATAAAGTGCTTTATATCGGGTGCATGTCAAAGCAAATTGTCTATACATTAATATTTAGCGAGTGTAAAGTCAAAAATTTGGAGTTTTAAATGCGTTTCTGTCTTGTTTTTTCTGCCTGCTTCTCCGGTTACGAGTCAGGGACACGTTTATCAAGTCTAGAAATGGACCAGGAATCAAATTTGATATGCCAGTCTGGCGCATATGTTTACACTCTCACGGTGTTGTAAAGTAGTTTACACCAATTGTTAGTTTGCCCATAGAACATTATTGTAGACTTAATTTTTTCATAAATATTAATCGCAATATCGGAACAATATCAAAATTACGAATCTGACTAAAATCTTCTTTACACTAGGTGTTTACATGAAGTTTACACTACATATATATTTATCTTCGTTTTTGAGCATTCCTGAAACCTAATTTTTTCTTGGAGCCTAGAAGTTTTCAAAGGATCAAATGTGAGACGTCACGTAGGCGCGTTTGTTTACATCCAACAGTGATGTAAAGTAGTTTACATTCATTGTTTATATGTCCTCAGACCATTGTAGAGACATAATTTTTTCATGAATGTTGATCATAATATCCGAGTAATTTTTTACACTGCATGTTAGCCTTTGTTCTAGAGCATTGCAAAAATCGAAATTTTTTCCTGAGATATAAAAATTTACATGGGAATGAAATATATACGTCAATTGGGCGCGCTTGCTTACACTCAGCAGTATTGCAAAGTGGTTTAAACCTAATGTTTATTGTCTTTAAAACATTATGGAGACTCATTTTTCCATAAATGTTGAAAGAAATATCGGAGCAATATCAAAATTACGAATCCGACTAAAATATTCTTTACGCTATGTGTTTGTGTAAAGTTTACGTTACGTGTTAACCCTAATTCGATAGACTTGCAGAGACTTTGTAACTGAAGTCAAGAAATTTTCAAGGATTCATATGTGAGACATCAATTAAGTGAGTTTGTGTTACCCTCAAAAGTAATCTAAAGTGATTTAAAAATTATGTTCAAGTGTCCTTAGATCATTGAAGAGATGTAATTTTGTCTTAAATGGGTTGCATTAAAGTTAAATCTTTCTTAGCCGTGTTTATAATATGTTTCACAAAATCTGGCACATGGAGAGCTATCGTTTAATTGATGTAAATTGCCTGCAAAAGTGGTTTAAAATGAACCAGCAATCACACTACTGTGCACAGAAGTCGACAAAGATATGCAGCTTTATTGTAATCATGTACATTAATAAGCCGTAAACTGTTAGTATTCTCTACACCTAGTAGTTGTGTAAAGTTTGCACTATTCATTTGTTGTTAATATGTAGTCTATACTACAAATTTATTTTACTACCAAATCAAAGCGTTAGTGTTCCTTACATTTGATATTTGCGTGAAGTTTTTGAATTTTTGCCGAAAATCTTTGCCTTCTAATTTACCAACATCCCGCCTTTTCCATTTTCTTGAAGTTTAAAATCTTTTATAATTCTCTCATAATTTAATGGTAGGTTTTAACTTTAAGTTTTCTTGGTTTACAACTCTCGCTTAGCAAGCTCATTTTTCAAAACTTTTTCATAGTGATCAGATTAGTTGCGTTTAGTTTGGAATTGGTGGACGGTCGTTATTTTATTACTCGGCTTAAATAAACCAAGTGACTATCTTTTGATTATTTTCTTCATCGCAAATTCAAACACCCAATTTTCAATTTGAAAATTGACCCAATTTTCAATTTGAAAATTGATCCAATTTTTCAATTTGAAAATTGAAAATTGGGTGTTTTCAATTTCAAAAGTCACAACACATTGTGCTTGTGTATTGATTGAGTGAGGATTTGCAATGTGAATTCGTTGGTTAAATTTTTGTGCTTGATTATAAGTGAACTGCACATTAAGAAGAAATAACTTAATGCAGTTTTAATTTGAAAATGGATGGTGTCAATAAGGTTGTCTTGTTTAAAAAGGATAATGCTGATGTTAAGAACAATATTGTTTTCCGCGTTCTTGGACTGTTGTCATTATTGTGGCATGTTACTGATTGTGTTTACTGACTGATGTACTGAAATCACGCTAATTAAAAGTAGTGTACTAGCAAAGAAAAATGCTCCGATGGAACAAAAAAGATGAATATACTTGGAATTGTGGATTATTATGGATGTAAAAGGAGGGGACTAGGAAAAATCTACCTAAAGTCGGAAAATCTGCTAAAAATCACACTTTCTCTAAGCAACGCAAAAAATCGATGTATATTCTGCGGCCTCTAAAAAAGTGTCTTTTTTAAATAATGTTCGAAGTTTCAGATAAGAGTGTATAAACGAAATCTATCAAGGTTACTTTTTAAATTGCTGGCACCTGATTGATAGAAAACTAAGAGGTATTGTATTTAAAGTTGTTTTGTTTTATGAGCATTATAGCAAGCAAAGCAGGAGCCGATTGATTAGTGCACACAATCGTTTCGGGCATGCTAGTGTATCTACATTAAGTCTGTTTCAAGTCAACTTACGTGTTTCCTACTGTTTTTAACCAACCATGTCTTCAATTGTCTTCGATGTTTGCTATTTCATTCAATTGGCTTGGAAGACTGTTAGTTTACTTAATATCATTTCCCATAGCTACTGCATAGCTAACGTGCTGCTGTTTCAATCATTGTTATGGTTGAATATTTATTTTAATCTGTTGGCCGCAGAATATACATCGATTTTTTGCGTTGCTTAGAGAAAGTGTGATTTTTAGCAGATTTTCCGACTTTAGGTAGATTTTTCCTAGTCCCCTCCTTTTACATCCATAATAATCCACAATTCCAAGTATATTCATCTTTTTTGTTCCATCGGGCATTTTTCTTTGTACAGTTCTATTAATCTGCTATCCCTAGTATATTTGTCCTTTTTATTTCATCGGAGCATTTTTCTTTGCTATAATATATTACCCTACTTTTAATTAGAATGATTTGTGTGACTCGATCAAAAAATTCATAGGTAACTTGCCGAACGAAATATTGAACTACATAGGAAAAGTTTTTAAAAAAATTACCTTTTACAATGTTTTTAAATTAAAATTAATTTCTCTAAAACTCAAAATAGCCTTTGAGTCGCAGAATATAAGTTTAGATTCGTAATCCCTATTTTACGGAGTACAAATTGTAGAAAAACTTAGCTTGTAAAACCTACAACCTCTTATACCTGAAGTTAAGCTGAAGTGTAAAGTGTAAAGAACTAGATTGTGGATTGTGTAATGAGGATCGCAAAATAGTATGCAATCCTGATATTAGGGAGATATCCTCATGTTTTGGAGAACAATATAAAACTTGACCTTCGGCAACGTTCTGTAGCTAGGTTTAAATTCCAGTGTGAACTTTACACAAACGCTAAATGCAAAGAATATTCAGAATCTGATCCGCACTCCAGGTGTTCCAAATAACATTTTACAAAAATTGGCCCTCCACAACACTCTGGGAGCAGAAAAAATCTGTAGTGTAATTTACTTTATACCTCATTTGAGTGCAAACCAATTCGTCGAGTAGAATGTTTGACTTTAAAGCGTAAAACATTTTTTTAACTTGAGGTCATACTCCTAATCATAACGGAAGAAAATCTTGGACAAAATCAATGCAAAAACGTGCCATTCACCCCAGACTCAGAACTTTACATCTCCAGGACAAAGTCAATATGAGTATATAGAAACGCATCTTACAGCCATGTGTATACTCTTCGGACCTTCTTTATTTTTTACATTAGTCCGGACATACCAATTCATAACCAGGAAAACTTATAGTCTGTTTCAAAATTCTTGAGACTTTTTAACAGTATTGTGATTTGAAAGTATTAACAATTCAGCCAATCGGAAAAGAGCAGTTCCTTAGTACCCGCCTCTCGCGCTAATCGTACAATGAGCTATGTAATATTTTAAACTTCGCCGCCGCTTTCCCAAGTGATCTCGCGCTATTACCACTCATTTCATAGCGAGAGATACGGAGTTCGACTCCGCGTGTGTATTTGTAATGTATTTTTCCAGTGCGAGGCTGCCGGTTACGCTCTTACAGCTCATAAAAGCCAAACTGACCCAGAGTGCCAAAGGCCACAAGGTTTAAGACCCAAATAACGTGCAGTAGACGATAGGCAACCGGATGAAAGACCTTACGCCGATTGCTTTCGAATCAACTTACTGTTAGAAAATTTCAACAATTTTGAAACAGACTACAGCTGAAAGAATAACTGCAAAAACGTTTTTTTAACCACAGGGCTAGTACTTTGCACCTCCAGAAATAACTCAGTCTAGAGTGCAGAGAATCGCGACCAAGTGCGGTTTGTGTCCGCTGACACGTACTTAATTTTTAGAGTAGTCCGCACAACTCATTCATAACCAGAGAAGTTTACTGACAAAAAAATCGGCATAAAAAGCGTATTCTTTTACACCATATTTAAACTTTACACCTCCAGACCTAACTCTGTATTGAGTTTGAAGAAACGCGTCCAAGTGCCATTTGTAATCATTGTGACGTTTGTACCTTATTTTTAGAATACTTTGCGCGTCATGATTCATAAGCGTTGAAGTTGGCAAAGTAAAAAAAAGCTCAAAAACGTGTTTTTTCGCTCGCCGGCAAAGTGTAAACTTTAAACTGCTAAAACTAACTCCGTATTGACTTTATACAATCGCTTTCAAGTTCAGCATGTAGCCCTTTAAAAGCAGTACTTTTCTATTGAAAAAATTTTCAACGCGACTATAGTTTGTTTCACATAAGTTTGGACATAAATTTTAAGAATTTTTCGAAAGTAAGCCGACGGATTACGATAATTATATATCAAATCAATGACATAATCGCAATCTGTCGGCTTATTATCAGACAAATTTCTAAATTTTTAAAATGTATGCCCAATCTTGTGTGAAACGAGACTATAACAACAGGAGTTCTTGGCATCTACATAAATAAGTAAAAAACTCGACCAAAATACGTTTTTTGACCCCAAGATTTTTCTCACTCTTTGCACTGCCCCTCGAGAACCAATGCAAAAATTTAGAAAAAGACTTAAGAATTCAATAATTCAAAAAATGTGTCTCATGAATATTATATAATATTACTCATTTAATGACATTATTAGAAGGCCCGAATCTACTAGGTTGTTGAAAAAAATTAAATTTTGTGAACATTTAATCGTTAAAGAGATTCAAAGTTCAATTCATGTAGCACAACCTACAGTAAAACGGGCAACTTGCTACAGTCAGCGACATGGCTTGATTTTTGAGATACATTTAGTTCGTACCAGACATGCACGAGGGGAGGGTTCGGGAGATCTAGACTTCCAGAATGGAAAAATAGAATATTTTTTCAGAAAAATGAAGCAAAATGAAGGCGAAAAAGATAGAAAATTGAAAATTTTCTGCAAATGTGCTTTAAATTGACCAGAAACTGCATAATAAAACCTAGTTTTAATGCTATTTTAGCGCTTATACCAGTTTTTGAGGCCATTTTGGGCCATAAAAAGCTCAATTTTTGACCCCACCCTAGACCGACTGACCCCCTTCCCAGACCGGCCATGTTGTGCATCTATGATTCGGTCCATTTGCCGAAAAACAAAAGTTCATTCCAAATAAGCTTGGAGATTAAGAATGAATAGCTTATACCATTTTACTACAAAAATTCCAAATAAGCTAAGTTGCATCGATCTGATGCATAATTACCACAAAATTGTTGGCTTAATATCGTGAAAATTCCTCTCAAACTTATGCATAATAGACAGAGTACGCATTGTCGGACAATCAGTACTTTCGATCAAGCGATCAATTGATGATCAGGGCCCAGTTGCACCAAACTAGGAGTGTAACAGTTAGGAGTAAAGGTGTAAATTTCGGTTGCACCATCTAGGAGCTAGGAGTCTCCTAAATCAGGAGTGTAGGAGTAACATTAGGAGCAAAGAGGACGTTTTAGGAGTAAGTTTAGGCGTAATTTTTCAGGTGGGTTGCACCACGCTTAGGAGTGTTTTTTAGGAGTGAATTTACTCCTTATCTTTGCACAAAATGTTAGGAGTGTCCGTTCTCTCCTTAAGCTGTCAGTTGTATTGAATTAGTCTCTTTTTGACTGCGATGAATAGTACTAGCAGTGATAGTGATGATGAAATTATAGAAAAAATACGCCGAAAAAGAGTCTGCAAGGAGCGTATTAATTTTGATGTTGATAATTTCGAAGAATATTTTTGAATTTCGCGGCAAGCAACGGAACGTGTTTGGTAGATAATTGGACGGTTTTTACAGCCAAAGAGTTACACAGGACACTTTCTCTAAAGCAACAGATTTTATCAGCTCTAAGATTCTTAGCTACTAAAAATTTTAGGATATTGTGGTGATGCTCTTGGTTAGCATAAGTCTACTGTTTGTCGGAAAATTAGATCCGTTGTTCAGCTAATTAATGAACATATTTGGCATACAGTCGCAGATTTTCCAAATAGCTTGGCTGAGTTCACTGAAAATGCTCGAAACTCTATGGACATTGCAAAAATCCCGTCTAAGAAACTCCTAGAAACACTTCTTAAATTACTCCAAAAATTACTCCTATATAGGAGTCTAGGAGTGAAGAGAATACTTACTCCTAGAAACAATGAAAAAATTACTCCTAGGTTAGGAGTAAGTGGTGCAACCCGATTTAGGAGACTCCTGAGCCAGGAGTAAATTTGCTCCTAACTCCTAACTCCTACACTCCTAGTTTGGTGCAATGGGCCCCAGGGCCCTGTTGCACAAGCGGCTAGGAGTTTAAGAGTTAGAGAGTCCAGGAGTAAGGAGACTCCTAAAGTAGGAATGTAGAAGTAAATGTAGGAGTAAAAGGGGCTGACGTAAGAGTAATTTCAGGTGTAAATTTTCTTCCTATTGCACACTAGTTAGGAGTGTTATTTGTAGGAGTAATTTTACTCCTAGAAGTGCACACAAAATCTAGGAGTGTTTGTTTGCTCCTTAAATGCTGAACATGATAATGAATTGACGACCGGCTATTAGCGATTAGATTGAATACAAAATGAATTAGCCGGAAAAAGTCCGATTGGCTTTACTCATACACTCCTACACTCCTAAAATATTTACTCCTACCAGGAGTAAAAGGAGGGTTCACTTCTAGGTTTTGTTCCAAAAATTACTCGCCCTAGGAGTAACTTGTGCAACCAGATTTAGGAGACTCCTCGGCTAGGAGTAATTTTACTCCTACACTCCTAATCTTGTGCAATAGGCCCAGGTCCCCAAAAGATCATCAAATGTTTTGAAAGCTTATTTTGGACAGAAGTATCGTTCATTTCACCTGTGAGTTGTTTGATTATTGTTGTATCTATAGCAGTCGTAATCCGTCTGACAACGTGTTCCAGAAGTCTGAAATTGCACGCAGTTTCGATTTTTGCACGTGTAGCCTCTGCCACAATCAGCATCATTCCAGCACGACTGTCCCAATCTCTGTCAAATAAAGGATAAATTCATAGGGTGAAATATTTTTTCATAATTTGTTATTGGTTGAAGTTTTTTATAAATGACAGCATAAACAGTTCTAAACACGACTGTTCGCCATGAAATAGTTTAAAAAATGAGAAAAAAAGGAAAACACTAATTTTTATAAACAGTTCTATGTCAATTTCAAAAAGAGAAAAAGACTTAACAGCGTTTTCAGTAAAGAATTATGAAGAAAAATGATTTATCAAGTATGTAGTCTTTAGCGTTAAATATGCACTAACTACATAAAAGAAAAATATTCTTTGCTTACGACGAATGCAGATTCTCAAGCTTGAAGAAAACCTATAAAGTTAAGTCATGATTTTATGTGTATATGCAAGTGAAAACTATCGAAACTTTCCTTGGTTTCGTTTAAGCTTACCCGTTGCCTTCTTGAGGAATTCTACAAACGCTTTCAATACACCTAAATACAGCAAAAGATTAGAGACATCCTACTGAGGATGACAAAGACAGAACACGATAACATTATTGCAATAACGTTTAGTTAAAAGAAAAAGATTAAGGTGCAATAGTCGTAACAGTAAAATAAAATAATTAGGTCCCCTAAAATGAAAGCTGGATACCTTTGTTCATATATTGTTCAGCTTTCACTAATTCGACAGCTTCTTTTCTGAATTGCTTTCATACCTCTAGATTTGCTTACTTAATAAGAATACTATATACAAATAATAAATTTGAAATCGAACGAAACACTTTCCAGTCAAACGACAACTCGGCATTAAGTCTAAAACTTTGAATTAGATGTCGAACTTAAAGGTAAGTTTCTCGGGATATAACAAATATTTGAATTAGCCTAATTATAATTTAATGCGCATATAAATGTTATCCTATTAATGCTATGCTTATTTTTACATGTATAAATCTCGAGGTGGAAGGCAATCCATGGATTGCTGGCAACGGGAAACACCATAATCGCGTTGTGTGGATGGCCAACACTTGGATCTGCGACACATATGAAACTGTGGGCACTGGTTGGTCAGAGAACACGACTGAGGCCAAGTTGATGGCACGATGGGAGAATTATTGTTCCTACATGTCAGGTTAATCAACTAGGGGAAGAGGATAAGAGTGAATGTAATAGAAACAACAGAATTCAATCAGTCTTCTTGTTCTTTCGTTCTAACAATTAAAATATGTAATGAAGAATGCTGCGTGGGAATAATTATTTCATAGCGAAAAATTGTTAGCTACGGTGATTCGCCTCTGACGAAATCTGATCTGCGCACGACAATTTCCATATTTTATAAGCATAATTTTTCAAACAGCTCATATAGATAAAGCCTTTTTCATATGGGTTTTCGCAAAAATTTTAAGAATTTTCATCAACACTACAAATGCAATAATCAAAAGTTGGCTTTTTATGGACGGCAGCTTTTCAGGATTGCTTGAATGTGAAGACATAGTAATTAGCCAGACGAATTGTAAACATTATGCTTTAACTCAACCTTACTTGTTAAAAGTTTTATTAATAGTTAGACAGTCATTATCAAAAAATTCTTACCAATTGTCACCGCCCCCTCCGTTTTTCCTTACGTAGCATCGATTTCCCCGGCACCTCTTAGGAAAAAATCATAAAAATGATGGCATGAAAATCCAGAATATTGAGAAGATTTTCTTCTAGAAAATCGTTTTCATAAAAAAATTGCACGCGGTTACATTGAGAATGATTGCACCTGCGTTAGACTTAAAATTTTTTTTAGTTTTTTCGTATTTCAATCTGCAGGCCGAATAAAATTTATCAATCAATTATATGATTATACGATTTTAATTATATTAGTAGTCTCTATTCTTAAAGTTTGCCAGACTGTCAATTTTCGAGCTTACTCGTACACGTCTGGCTTAGTGCAGCTATTGTAGCTTCCAGGAACGCATGTCACATCGTATCTTGGACTGGGCCAACATCTATTATCGATTCCACATTCGTAGCCTTGTCTACAGAATCTCCCAACAGACCAACGATTACAATCTCCGGATGATACTGGATCAGGTTGCCATGTCCATCTTACAAAAACGGAAAAATCTTTGCTTTACAGTATATACAGTTATGAAAAGACATTCACATCCATAAATGATCTTAAAGGGGGTTTGGAGGGAGGAATTCACCATCCAGAAAAATTTTCACCGCCCTGAATTCGTGATTTTTCGAAAGTTTCCAAAAATTTCCTGAAAATTCATAGAAAAGGTGCTTTTTAACTAAACACTTGCTTAAACAGTGTCAAATTTTCCGCGTTTCGAGCCATATAATCAAATTTTGACTACATTTTGTTTAATTTATTTGACTTTTGTTATTTTTGTCGAAATTTTCTGATTTTATACTGTAGAAAGAAACATCATCCTCAGAAACGCCAAAAACGATGGTTTTGACGCATAACAATGATTTTGGGCGATACAAAGGCACTTTAAAATTTGGCCCCCCGGAATTCCTATGATGTGCATGTCTGTTCACGTCTATTGCTTTAGACAATTTTATATTTTCTTGAAAGGAAAATCTCGAAAGTTTTGCCCGCTATACAATACATACCTGCATATACCACACACAAAATACACACACACACACACACACACACACACACACACACACACACACACACACACACACACACATACACGCACACACATACACACACACACAGGCGCGCGCGCGCACACATACAAGGGTATGTAAGCTCTGCAATTTGTTAAAAACTTTATATTAGTTTTGCTTATCTGTCTATTGTAAGTCAATTAATATTCATTATCGTAGCACAAGGGCACACATGGGCGTGGGTGGAGTAGACATGTAGCTGACCGCTGACCTTCTGAATTTGGGTTGATCAGATATCTCAACAACTACTTGCAGAGGCAAAAATGACGGTGTTTTTGACAGTTTCTCAGCAAGCTCTATCTATACACTGGAAAAGGGAAAATTCTCAAAAAAAAATTTAAAACGTCCCGGGTGACCGACAGTCCCGGGTGACCAACAGTCCCGGATGACCGATAGTCCCGGGTCACCGACAAATAGTATAAAAATAGATCTGTCAATCAAAAAATTCCCGAGTGACCGACAGTACTTACTGACCGACTGTTCCGAGTGGCCGACAGTCCCGGGTGGCCGACTGTACCGGGTGGCCGAAAGTCCCGAGTGGCCGACTGTACCGGGTAGCCGAAAGTCCCGGGTGGCCGACACTGTACCGGGTGATCGATAGATGGCATAAAAATCCCAAACGACCCGATGTACTATTACTATGAATATATACGTACGTATGCATGTATGCACGTACATTTTTTCAAAATTGAAATACGTAATTTTTTCATTCTCTTAGAATAGCAATAAAGTCTTCACTGGCATAAATGTGAATATAAACTTATCACATGTACATAGTGTATATAAACTTATTAAATGTACATATTTAATATAAACTATCAAAACTGAAAATTTTGTATCAGATTTATTCTTGTCCAGTCGTCGTTAAGATCTTGAATTACTTATATTCCTGTGCGCGTTAAATTTGGCCTACAGCATAGTTTCCTGTATCAAAGATTCATCTTTGTCCAGTCGTCGTTAAGATCTTGAATTACCTTTATTCCTGTGCGCGTTAAATTCGGCCTACAGCGTAGTTTCACATGCGCAATGGAATGCATAAGCAATGAATCGCGTTCAGGCACCTTCAGAATCCAAAATTCTTAAAATAAAAGCTCATTTGCATTTTGAATCGAGCAGATAGTTAATCCTTGTTTTTGTCGAAATAAACATTTCTTAGTGGAGCGTATAGAGTGCTCAGTAGTTTCGCTTGAAAAATGGAAGGCGATCTCGGTCCAGTTGCCTTCATAAATACGATTCACGGTAATTCAACTTGTCGGTCAAGTTGAATAAATAGGTAGCTACATGAAAAAGCATTAATTCCGAAATCATTACTCAGTTGGGAATTTTTATGACAAGCCTATTATTATACCATTTGTCGGTCACCCGGGACTGTCGGTCACCCGGGACTGTCGGCCACCCGGTACAGTCAGCCACCCGGAACTGTCGGCCACCCGGTGCAGGCGGCCACTCGGGACTGTCGGCCAGACGGGAATTTTCTGTTTGACAGATCTATTTTTAAAACCATTTGTCGGTCACCCGGACTGTCGGTCACCCGGGACTGTCGGTCACCCGGGACACAATCGATCGTTCAACTGTTTTTTACCTTATCCTGGTGTACTGCAACGAAAAGCTAAGCGCGAGTCGGAAGTTTGGTGCGACATGTGGCTTATTGTGTCTCGTTTATTTAATTTTATTTATTGTTGCAGTCAATGGATTTTGTTGTATTTTTCAACGTTTCTCATCGAGCACTATCTATTGGCATCAAACAGAAAAAAAATTCCAAAAATTGAATTCTGGGGTGTATTTTGGTTTCTGAGAGTATTCTGGTTTATAGGTGGGGTGAAAAAATTTTTAAAGGGGGGGGGGTGAAAAAATTTTTAAAGGTCAAAAAATTGTCTTAAAAGTGGTTGTATGGCGAAAAAGACACCATTTTTCGACGTTTCTTGTCGAGCACTATCCAATGGCATCAAAAAATTGCTAGAAAAGCAAAAAAATTTTCTGGGGGGGCTATTTTGATTTCTGGGGGAGGGTTTAACTTCTGGAGGGGGTGCATACCCTACAAACCCCTTATGGCCATGTGTGGTCATAACGATAGCTGCACAGCATGGCCGATCTAGGGGGTCGGCCGGTCTGAGGGAAGTCAAAATTTGAGCTTTTTTGGGCCAAAATGACCTCTAAAACTGGTATAAGCGCTTACGTTATCACACAGTTCTTACTCAATTAAAATCACTTTTTTCGGAAAATTTCCAATTTATATCCGTCTTTGGCCTTCATTTTGCCCAATTTTCCCAAAAAATTTTCCATTTTTTCATCCTGGGAGTCTAGACCAGACATCCACTTAGGGGGTTGGGGGTCCTGATCCCCAAAATAGAAAAATGGACAATTTTGTAGGGAAAATGAGGCAAAATGGAGGTCGAAAACGGATGGAAATTAAAAACTCTCTTTAAACGTATAACTTTATGCCAATAAATTTTATTAAGCATTCATACTGCGTTGCTGAGAATCTTCACAAGAGATTTTTTTAAATCGTCTTATTTTATAACGTTGCGCGTAAACTTTACACGTTCTCTACTCGTTGGGTATTGAGTGTGAAGACAAAAAACACTGGCATCTAATTTCCTATTATTCATTTAAAAAAAACGAAACCTCCAAAAATGTGTCACGTCATAGCTGTAGAGGGGGATATATTTATGTTAGGGGTGCACTACCTATGATTACATGAATATTACCTTATGTACCTATGGTCTGTTTCACATAATTTAGGGCATGACTTTTCAGAATTTTTTGAAAACAAGCCGACGGAATACGATAATTATATATCAAATCAATGCTATAATCGCAATCTGTGAGCTTATTGTTGGACAGTTTTTAGAATTTATGCCCAAACTTGTGTGAAACAGACTACACATATGTCACTTTGAACATTTTCAACTTCATGTAACGGAAAAATGGCCACTCATCGACTCACCCTGTTGGTTGAAATTCTTGTGCTAAGATTGCGACGTAGTGTGCCGTGTCTGCAAGAAATATTAATTTCTTATTAACTGTTTCAATTCAATGTTCAGAAGTACGAGGTGCAGACTTACGAATTGACAAAAACATTAGCATAATGCTATCCATGGCGGACTTATTAAATTATGCAAAATTCAATTTTCCTGTTTTTCTGCCAGTTGGGCCTATCAAACTCCATAAAAAACGTCAACTGTATCGATAGGTCACGTGACAATTGATCATATCATTCTAATGCATTTGGTTTGAATTTAATGCTGCTTTCAAGTTTTTAATTTTACGAGTGGGTACCAAAAAGAAAAACTTTTCATTGCAAGCCTGTTTGTAAAAATGCAAAACACCTATAAACTGGATTCACCCAAGACAAGATTAGTATCCCTTTGATTACGTAGGTTATTCGAGCCTGAAGGTGTGCACACCAGCTTTTATTGGAAGTTATAGTCTGTTTTACACAAGTTTGGATCAATCACTGACAATAAGCCGAAAGATTGCGATTATAGAATTTGATACATGTATTGGTACATACCATTATCGTAATTTGCCGATAAAAATTTTTAAGATTTATGCCCAGTTATATGAAACAGACTGTAGGAAAAGAAATTTAAAAGGGAACGAGGACTGTGTTGATTGCTGCGGTCAACCTAGAAATAAACACATTTGATATAAAAAGTCGATGTTTTCGAAATCTAGCAATGCTTCCATTTTGACTTAGATAGCCAGTCGGCCATTCTACAGAAATGGGGAATACATCATTATCTATTCGTCAGAAACGCCAATGGCATAAAACATGTCTTTCTCGAAAATGGTACGATTAAAATCTCAACTGTTAGTGGACGGCCGAACTTGGATATGGCATCCGAATTCCGAACCAAACCATGGGCTTAGGGAGTATGCACCCCCCGGGATTCAATTTTTGAAAATTGTTTTCTTTTTTCATTAGTCTGCATTTTTTGGATTAAGTTCACTCGAAACAGACCTATTGGAATTTTAAAAGTCCTAACGATTTGATGTGCATACTTATAATTTATTAGATCGATTACTCATTTCACTGCTACTACTCGTGAATCGAAACGTAAACTCAGCGAAGGCCGCATTTAACAAATTTGTTGAAAGGTAAGATAATGCATAAAGATCGAAAAATCGCATGTTTGTCAGAAAATGTTCAGATCTGTATATGAAGTATTTTCTACAAGTTTGTGCCTCAAGCGTCCTAAAAGTTTGAATTTTATGATCTAAATGGATAGCGCACGTTAAAAAATGAAGGAAAATGCGGTTTTTACCAGTCGCCCTTACAAAATTTCCAATAAAATACTAATTTGTGAACACCTCAGGTGAATCCTGAATCAGGGCTTGTTCACGTGTGTGGGTGCGTGTGCAAGTAAAAAGTAGTTGCATTTATTCAATATCCTATTGAAAACTGACAGACTCGCATACAATTCAAACGAACCGGGACGATACTCGGAACACAGTGATGGGATAAGGTGATTCACTCACGAAACCGCGTAGAATATTGATAAGACGGCGAGATTTCGGTAATTTTACTAGGAAATGCTGCGACGGTTGAGATAGATCTGATCGAAAAAATGTTAAACTAACAACAATCGTAAAAACGAATCGACGATGCTGCATCGAGCAAAACAATAAGAATAAAGAGGGAGATGAATTATAAATTTAGGTACCTAGCTATTTAGACAACAAAAACAATGTTTAAAAAATAAAATAAAAACTCCTAGCAATATCACTATGACACCTAGCACACATCTAGCAAACAGACTAGGCGGCTAATAAAGATTTTCCTTTCATTTCTGCCGGGATTTTCAAGCCCATTTCATCCAAAACCGTCGGGGCTACGTCGCACAAAGCCGGAGGTCGACCACCCAAATTTGGATTTTTCGCAAATTCACGTTTGCCATTATAGGTGAACGGCACTTAAAGAAAAGTCAGCTTACATGCATACCTAATGACTTCGCAGTGGCGGATCCAGTATTTTCTGACAGGGAAAGGAACTTCGAATTTCCCCATATTTTTAAAAAATTGCCCAAAAATCCGTTCATTATGCTTAAAATATCGTTTTTTCGTCTAACGGTAGACCGCTTCATTTGTGATCCGGAATAAGTAAGAAACTTTTGGAAGTTTTCTGAGAAAACGCCAAAAATTAGAGCGAAGATCGGCATAAAGCACCTAAAATATACTCGAAAAATTATCGTAAGGACTAAAAAAATTCTTTTTTTAAGCAAGAAAGTCAGTTAATGTCATAAATGAGGCTAGGATCATAAAAATACACATTCTCTATTGCGCCAATTGATTTTTGACGACACGGGGACGGCCGCCCCCAACTACATCTAAATCCGCACCTGTGACCTCGATCCAAATTTCTGTTGAAAACGGACGACATCTACAAAATTCACCTTAGTCGACTGAAAATTATGCTAGCATCGGAGCTCAGACAATTTTAACCAATGAAGGGGGCATCAGGGCTTTTGTGGGAAGGCTAAAAAAAGTTCCTTTCACAAATCTATCAGAATGCAGTAAAATTTCAATTAGATAATCGCAGTCGAACATTTAAGAAATATTCGGATAGTAGACGTAGACGCGTTTGCCCTAAAGGAGCATGGCCGGTCAGGGGGGTCAGCCAGACAGCTTTTTTAGTCAAAATGACCTCAAAAAACAGATTTAAATGCAAAAATAGCATAAAACTGCGTTGATCCACAGTTTCAGGTAAATAATAAGAACTTTTGCCTGAAATGTTTGATTTTCAATTTCGCCCTTCATTTTGCCAAGGCACGTAGCTCTGCGGGAATGGGGGGTCCGGACCATACGTGGGCAGCAAGAAAATTCTGGGGGGGGGGCGCAAGACTTTTTGAAGGTCAAAAAATGGCCTTAAAAATGGTGGTATGGCGATAAAAACACCATTTTTCGACGTTTCTCATCAAGCACTATCCATTGGCTTCAAAAAATTGCGAAAAAAAACGAAAAAAATTTTCCAAAATTGAATTCTGGGGAGTATTTTGGTTTCTAGGGGGGGGGGTGCATGCATACCCCCCAAACCCCCAAGCCCAGGTGTGGTCCGGAACCCCCAAAATTCATAAAAAATTGGAAAAATAGGACTTCTTAAACATTATTTTGTGCTATTTTTGGCCTTTTTGGGTTTAGTCCCCCAAAATTGGTGGTGGTCCCCCCAAAATAGGACGGCCAGCTTCGTGCCTGCATTTTGCCTCATTTTCCCAGAACATTTCCATTTTTCCATTCTAGGGGTCTAGTAGACTACATTGACCCCATACCACCACGTGCGTGTCTGCTAATGATCTCGGTTTGAAAACATTTGAATAGAGCACGTAACTAAATGACGATGTAATTCCTTTTTTTGTCAGGTAAACCCGGCTAGTAAACACGTTGTATTGAATATTAAACACGCTTCAATACGCAGAGATATACAACACAGTGTGCTGCATATTATTAACTTTAGACTGTAATAGCGACATATGAAAGTAGCAGCATTTTTAGCACAGCCCCCATAAGCAGTGTTTGAGAATACCATAATATTCTATAGACCTATATTTTATGTGCATTGAAATTGAAATTCATGCAAAATCAGAATTACCATCTTTCTAATGATCATCGGACTCAGAAAGCTAAAACTTAGTACATTAGAAATGATAATACGGTTGCCATAAGTTAAAATTCTTTTCAGACAACACAAAACAGTGCTAAGCTGCAACACAGTTCGTATTTATTGTCTAAAATTTGAAAAAAACAAACATGAGAGACAAATGCAGAATGTGTTAGGTTGCACAAAGATTGATTATGGAGTGTTTAAACCGCGCGCATGAGACTAAATAAATAATAATCATGACATTCGGCGCGAAGCAGAGTTTTTTATACAAGGTCCGTTTGTACATGTACAAAGATGGTTCCTAAAAGTCGTTGTACAGTTTGTACACACAAATCTTGGGTATTATAATATTGTACAGTAAAGTTTATAGTGTGGCAAAAACAGAGTTGTTAGACCTTTGGTAGTGTAGTTTAGCTAATTTTTGGGTTTCTGAGGGCAAAGATCACTAATAATCGCTTCAAAACGGCGCAAAGCGCCAAAAAATTTAACATTTAAAAAATGCAATTTCTGACATTATAAAGATAATTAGAACACACAATTACTCATTTCGGCGCGAAGCACCGAAAAGTTTTGCGAATTTCAAACCTTTTTCGCAGTTTTTGTCTTCCAAAAAATCTTCGTACATGTACAAAGACGGTCCCCAAAAGTCTTTGTACATCGGGAAAAATCTTTGCCGAATACAACAAAAAAAAACAGTGGCGCGAAGAACCAAAAATTTTCCGAAATTCTGCTGAAACACTCATTAAAAGCGTCAAAATTACGAAAATTTTGCCGGGAAAGTCTTCAAACTAGTTGGATGCCCAAAATTATAGATCTTAATTATAAAAGTAAGGTAGAAGAGTACCAGCAGGCATAGACCGAAATTTCGATTAAATAGTAAGGATTGATTAGTACCATATGCCCTGATAAGCCCCATGGGCAATACCCTGTTTCTGCCCGTCCACAGGACAGGGAAAAGCAAAATTGGACGTAGGGAAGCGGTCATTTGCACGGGGACATGTTTTGTACAGTAAAGCCTAAAAATCCTAATTTTGGACCTAGGCGATGACTTTTTAAAGTGGACAACCACTTTAACCATGAACCAGGAAAACCAGTTTCCGGAGCTAAAAAGCCAATTTTCAAGCTAGTGATTAGACAACCACTTTTTAAACCAGGACAACCACCTTATATTTGGAAAGTTAGACGAGGAGAACCATTGACCATTGCCCAGGTACGCATGTCTCTAATTCTTTGAATATTTGGTTGACTACCCTTTTTTTGGTTGGTTGCTTTTTTAATTTTATATATCCTCGCATCTTTCATTGATTCCTGTATGACCCTCGATGTCATTTTCTATTTCCTTAAAGCATTCTCATATGGGTCTGCAATTTTTAACTTTCGCCGACAGCAAGCTAAAATTATACGGTAATTGTACATAAAATCGATATAAATCATCACTAATTCCTAATTATATCTATCAAAATTTGTATGCGGGACGCTTAAATTTACGTGGAACGAATAAAACGTCTCCTTATGGCTTGACTTACTAAAACTGCCAACATTCGCCCTTTCTATTTCGTATAATTTGATTAAAATATGATTTGAGACAAAGACATGTAACAGATCAAAATTTTGGGAGTTGTACTCGGTCATTTAGGGCGAAACATACATGGGCATGGGGAGGGGTCAAAAAATGAGCTTTTTAGGCCAAAATGACTTCAAAAACTAATAAAAGCACTAAAACACCGTCAAAACTACGTTATTACACAGTTTCTGGTCACTTTAAAGCACTTTTGAAGAAAATTTTCATTTTTCACTCGTTTCCTTCATTTGCCTCATTTCCCCACATAATTTTCCATTATTCAATTCTGGGGGGTCAGGATCACACGTGGAAGTGGGGGGGGGTTCGGGAATACGCATGCAACCTCCAGAAGGCCGAATACCCCCAAAAACCAAAATACCCCCCATAATTCATTTTTTGAAACTTTTTTTTGTTTTTTTGCCATACTACCATTTTTTGACCCTTGAAAAATCTTGCACCCTCAGAATTTTGGTGCTGCCCACCTATGGTCAGGACATCCAAACCCCCCATGTGCATGTCTAGGTATTACTCCCTCTTAGCTTTAAAGAACTGATAACTATGTATGTAGCCATTTTTGTCAAAAAACATTGCTATATAGCCCTTTTTGGGCGCAGAAAACTAGCTGTACAGCCTTTTTCGAACCCAAAAATTTACAGAGTGAGTTCATAAATGCTAAATATTTTTTTCTGAGTTTTAAAAGAATATATAGCTATTTTTAGTCTAAAAAGGCTATACAGTTATGTTTGTGAGTTGAAAAAAGCTATATATTTGCCAAGTGAAGAATTCTTTTTAACAAAGCACTTAGCTATCTCCGGATTTGCGATTTTCACCCCCCTCTGAAAGTTTTATCTTGCGCACTTGGCCAAAAAACGACGAAAAAACCTTAAATGGCCTACAAACGCGAATTTATTCTTAAAATATTGGGTGAAAGGAACTTTTCAAATTATTTTTTTAAATTTCTACCCTTTGATACATCTATAATTTGAAACCACCCTGTTAATTTATTGCATTTACCGCGGTTGCACGTATGCGCCGTATGCTTTCCACCTTTCTCGTCATACATCTTTTCCGCATTTCCATGGTCAGATGTGACCATAAGCACATAATCGTTTTCCAAACAACTCGCCTCTATCATCCCTATCGCTTTGTCTGGAATTTGTGCGAAACATTTTTAAATTAGAAAACTAAATCAAATGCTTCAATTTTAGATTTCATATCAACAAAAAGCTTCTTATATATTAAAGCCCTTGAAATCAGTCTTCAAAAAGCCCTGACCCTAAATTGGCATGTATTAAACTTTCAGCATACAGCTTTCGCATGCATTTTGACCAGTTAAATTTTGGCTGGCTGAAAAATGCAGCGAAAAATCTTAAGAGTATAGCCATGAGAAAAATGCCTCAAAATGGCTTTTTAGGACTATTTGAGCTTTTTGAATTATATTAGAAAGGTTTCCGAGCTAGTTTTTTAACTATAACTTTATAAGTATTTTGAAAATTCAACTGTGAATAAGATTTTCTTCGGATTTTATTTATGTACTCCTTGCGTCACTGAAACGTCATGAAATTGAAAGACTATAAGGAATGCTTGCTGAGTATAAAAAATAGTTTGCACGATGGGTTTTTGCGAACTAAGGATTTTTTAAATTGCTCAGTTTTTTCAAAATATCGATTTGACATATTGAAAGGAAAGCGGATCAAAGTGGGCAGTGAAATATTTGGCCAAGATGACGAGACCAAAAACATGTATCAACTACATTGTAGAAAATAGAGATATGATACTTTAATAATATTGTAATGTGGAATCACTTTACAACATATCAGTTTAGAAAATTAAGTTAGCACGAAAATAGCCAGATATCATAATTTTCTCTATTTTACAGCTTTTTGCTTTTTACAGAGTAAAACAAGCATAAACTGACGAAAATCAAAGCTGATCGAAGATTAAAAAATTGATTGATGCAAATACGCAAGTTGAGAAAATCAAAGAATATTACTTTATTTTTTTCTCCTGATTTACACAAATCCTAGATTAGTCAGAAATCATCCTACCAGTGTTTTTTGCACGGGCCTCTTTGCACCGTGCAAAAACCCACCTTGCACGACCGAAAATTTTTTTGTACAATGTATTTTATATACAAATATTTTCCGCGCTTCGCGCGGTAGGATACTGTAAATTTAGCCGTTATATCTTTCACATTATGTTTACCCTGAGAATAACAGCAGATTTGCGATTTCTGTAACAAATTTTCAGCACATTATATAGTTTCTGCAGGAATTTAATGCTCAAAAAATAAAATGACATATTTTTCTAGCGATTCATGTTATAAGTGGATAAATATAATAATTCGCGCGAAGCGCGAAAATTTTTGTCCTATTTTCGAGCCAGAAAATCTTAAAAATGATCAAATGTAAAATTTTATTTGAAATGTTTATGCTGAAAATATCTATAAAAGTGAAGAAATCGCGCGAAGCGCGAAAACTTTATTGGGATTTTCCAAAAAGCACTTCAGATTTTTCACTTCCTAGCACTGAAAAATGTGTACAAAACAACACTGTAATGCTAAAATTAAAATAGGGCTTCAATCGTCATAATTATCGAAATCCTGTTTAAAAACATATGAAAGCTCTGAAAATGGCATGAGCAAAAAATGAAAAAATAGCGTAATTGCCTATTAACATGACGCAGAAAACTTAATTAACAATTTGTAGGCACTGTAAAATAAAACAAAAACTTATCGATTCGTTTAACCTGGTCTAGAAATTTACTACATTAGGGAAAAGTGTCGAAAAAAGGCATGGGACATCAAGCACTAGTACGGAAAATCTTTGCATTTTTTCCAAAAAGTGCTCATTTGAAACTTTTTGCACTTTTAAAATTGGATGACCTTTGAAAAAAGTAAAACAAGCTAAAACAAGATCCACGTCTTCCTAATTCGGTAATGGAATACGCAAAGTGGAATAAGCCTGTCTGCATCAGAAATGAAAATAGGATGAAAAATTGAACTCAGTGGGCGCGCTAGAAAGAAAATAAGATATTTTGGTGTTATCCGGCGCGAAGCGCCGAAACTTATTTGAAAATTTGATTTTAAAGTGACCTGGGCGTTCAAAAATCAACATATTTTACATTATTTTTGCCAAAATTTTTCTTTGCACCGTGCAAAAATCACCAAGTTTTTTCTTTGCACGGGCCCAAAAAAGTTTGCACCGTGCATAAAAACACTGCATCCTACAATGCTGAACTGAATAACAAAATGGTATTCACACATTTTTCTATCATGTCAAGAATTCGACTAATTTATCAGATCAAGAGCTATCATTTCTAAACAATACTCTGCACAGGCAACATAACATAACAGACTGCCATATTTCAGTACGTAAAAACTAGTAGAATGATAATTTCATGAAATTTAACCTGACACAGTCTAATTGCATTTGATCACATTCAAAATCGAAATTCGACTTAGTATCATGTTGCATGCAAATAAATAGAAAAAGAATATACTGAATGATATCGTAAAATTCTATCGCAGTCTTTTTAGTTTGAACTTACTTCTTAATTATTTTTTGATAAATTTATCATATTCCTAAATAGATAGAAGACGGATTAATATAAATCATATGTTCACACGAATCAATGAGCATTTTTGATCTTTCCTGAGGATTGTTTGGACTGGACATAGCTCTTGCGTTCCTGGCTCACAGCATAGGGAATAATTTTGCTTATTTGTTACGGCTAACACTGGACAAAACAATGAAAGATAGAGCGATTTATAGAAGTTAAAAACGAAACATGAAATGATTTTGAAGAATTTTACCCAAATATGCCTTCAGAGACGACCTAACTATTCATCATACATTTGACCAAAATGCAAGTGATGCTGATAAAGCAATAAATTAAATTAAATAGAAGCTAAATTAAAAACACGAATCAGTGTATTACAAACCAGTTGCTTCGCACGCTATGACAGCAGCTTCGTAGATGCCAGTATGGCCGACCATGTCTGGAGGCGCAAAGTTGCACATAACAAATGGATACTTCTTTTCCTTGATAACATCGACCATCTAAAATTAGAATTTTCAACAAATTCTAAACCCTTCAATTATTCGATAGTAGAAGCATACATGGACAGCAAGAAAATTCTAGGTCTGGTTGGGTGAAATCACCAAAAATCGCAAAAATGTTACTGAACAAGAATTCTGGGGGTCTACAGTAATCGGTTGGAGGTGTAAACCCTCCACGCCAACGAGTGCCCGTAAAATGCTCCGCTGAATAAAAACGGATCGAAAGCAGTAAGCTTAACAAATTCGCAACTTCATTTGCCACTGTAAGTTTTCTTTAGCCTTTCAAAGAGAAAAATATTTAACGGATCTGGCCAAGTTCACTGCGGATTAAGATCAGCGACTATGATTCACTGCTACAAGCTCTGAGCTTTTCTTGCAACTGCTTTGCTTTTCTCAGAATAGTCCAGTAGAGGATCCAAGATTTTCTGACAGGTGACAGGGGGAGTGCAAAGCGAAAAATTTTCCAAAAAGTGTCATACACTGTCCAAAAATTCGTATATTATGTTCAAAGTACCGGTTTTTTGCTAACTTTTGATAGGCAGAATTGTTTCTGATGCAAAAAAAGTAAAAATTTTCGAAATTTTGTAACGTTTTTTATGAAAAAGCCGCAGAATTAGTGCAGAAATCGACACAAATCGCCGAAAAGACTCGAGAAATCATTGTATGAGCTACAAAATCTTTGCTCTGTAAAAAAACTACTCGTCTGACATAAATACAAGTTTTTTAGAGCGCTAAGAGGATCAACAAATGTCATTAATGAGTACTGTCCCGGCGCGAAGCGCCGGAAAAATTTGAAAAATCATGATAAAAATGGCTGAAATCATCAAAATATTTTTTGATGACAGGGGGCGGCCGCTCCCTCTAAATCCGCCAGTGGAATAGTCTGACATTATGAGGGAGGAATAAAATCCGCCAGTGGAATAGTCTATGAGGGAGGAATAATTCTCCTCCAACGCCTCGTAGTAAGGGTGCTGTTTTGAGCGTTTTTAGCCATCCGCTTGCCAAAAATTGTCGAATTTTCGGCGCTTCACGCCATACTTATTTTTTGACTAGATATATTCTGTTCAATTTACACGAATTCTCTAAATATTTTTGTTTTTACGCTCTTAGAAAAATAGATCATAGTCAGTAACACCGAAACATGATGTTTTTGACGCGTGCCAATGCTTTTTAGCCCAAAAAAGCACTTTAAAATTCCACCCTATCAGAACCCCTATGATATGTATGTCTGCTTACGCCCAAATGTGAACTGGAACTCTCAAGTTGCGAAGTCTGCTTGCAACTGTTTATTCAAAAGCTGCTTCCAAATAGAAATTCCAAAATTACCTGATTGATTCGAATAAAAATTGCCAAAAGTATTATAGTACACTAAAATGCGGTTCCTAATTGCTTCGATTTATTCATTTATTGTATAAATAGTACAAATACTTTTAAGTCTGGCTTTGTGTATACATAAAGAAAGTGACTAAATATGTATAAAAATTCTGCGTCTGCTGTCCAAATCCTATCGAATGAACAACATAGTTGGTGAGAAAATGATATTCATTTTCCACTTTTATGAGGCCGTCATTTTAACTAACTTTCGGTAGTAAAAAAGTCGTAGATATTTTTGAGCCAATTCAGCTTTTCTATATAACAAAATTCTGTGGGAGCGGAGTCGCATTAATTTTAAATCCTTTATACACCATTCAGCCTAAATTTTCCAGCGCTTCGTGTCTTGCTTTACGTTGAATGATAATAAAATTTTCCAAAATTTTGAAGTTTTTGATTGTTTTGCAATACAAAAGAAATAAGGAATCGAAAAATTAAGAAAAAGGGAGATCTTATTATATGTGAATAAATAATAACATGATAAAAAGCTGACGCGCAAGCTACATGCCATATATAGTACTTTAGTCCAAACTCATACTGGTAATTTTCAGTGGGCCAAAAGTCCTAAACAAACGCAGCTGCGCGAAACGACGGAAGTGACGAAAAATGCATACATGACGTCACAAAAGAGGTTTGTATCTAAGTAGTAAAATGAAGATGAGAAAAATGACTGATCGATACTTCCAGGGTTTACTATGTGCAAGTCTAAAAGCAAAGAGGTTGACAATATGTGCAGGTATTTCAAAGAGCAGGAAGAGATTTATTATGGTACATACTCGTACTAACGGAATTTGAAAACAGAACGTGAAGGTATTATCTTTTAGTGCTATGAATGCATAATAAACATAAAAACCAAAATATTAACGCGAGTTTTGCAAGGAAAACAGTTGGATAGATCAATGTTTTGCGCAAACAATTTCTAGTTTTTTAAATTGTTTGAACGCTCTAAATTCTTTTATTTTAAATTTTTAGTCCCAATCTGATTCAAAGAAAAAACTAAATTTACCTACCGACTTAATCTTGTATTTTTCAATTGCTTTCAAACTGCCCCCGAAATATGAGTTATCCCACAGTGAAAATAAAGCAGAATTGGTTGCAGCCAGAAGAGCCAGAAATGCTCGGGGTCACATCCATACACATATGATATGGGGGAAGTCCAGAATTCGCGATTTTCAAAAAAAATTCGTAGAAAGATATTCAGCATTTTTAGCTATATGTTTGCTCAAAAGTGTAAAATTTTCGGCACTTTTTTTGTTTATTTACTCGAATTATTTAGAAAGTTTTTCGAATTTTTCAAGTTTTTAGTCATAGAGAGATAGAGCATCGTCTAAAACGACAAAAATGATGTTTTGATGTGTATCCAGAATTTTTTAGCTTAGAAGGCACTTCAATTTCACAACCGCTCTCCCTTACCGAGGATACCCATGCTTTGAATGTCTGGTCACGTCACGTTATCACACATGCACTCGCCTCAGCAGATATGCATTAAATGGTGTGCATACATGCTTGCAGCTAGGTACGAAATAAGCGATAGTACTCGAATGATCGAATGAATAGATTACAAGTATTTACAACCGATTGTAGTTACGAGCAGATCTGGTGGATAGAAGAGCGACAAAATCTGACGATGTTGGAAAATTTGACATTGCTAGTCTTCTGAAAGCAGAATAGTTGAAACACGCTTGTCACTTCCATAATTGACAGACGAAAAATTGATTTCAAGCAAGAAGCAATATATCAGACTAAAAAGTATATTTGGAAGAAGAGCGCAGAATAAATAGACAAAACATGAAAAAAGTGAAGTTGAGGCTAGTGCTGGTGGAGCATTCCCCACGACTTCCTTATATCACAGGCGTATCTTTGTTTCTTGAATAACGGCTAGATGATAGTTTAGTTGAAAGCATACATGTAACCGTGGATTGGAGAATCCCCACTTAAACGTGATCATGCCCCGAAGCGAAAAAATTTTCGATCCCCGATTAAAAAAACTGAACTTTTTGGCCGTTTTAGTATAAAATTGGAGGTCATTTCTCCTAAAAAATGGCCGGGGACCTTTATCTGAAATTTCGAGTGTTTATATGTATGGTTGGAAGCACGCTTGGCCGGTAACCAGGAAGATTAGAGCTACACACTTTGCAAATTTTACTATCCGGGTACCCCACTATTTCATTACCCGGGTACCCGGGTAATTCGGGTACCAGGGTATACCCGGGTAGGACCTTAGATAAAAGAGAATGCAGTGAACATCGTTTATTTACGGTTGACAGCAGTGATCGTACAGGGTCAGATCTTCACCCCCGGTCGGGGTCGGGGTCGGGGTTGAAGATTAACAATTAACATTGCATGATTACATACCAATTTAAAAAGGATAAAAACGATACTTCACTTGCTTATAGAGAATACTAATAAAGCTGGTTAAGTTCAAGATTTTATTTTCATTCCAAGTTCAAACATGGTTTTAGCAATTTAGCATCACTTTCAATTTTAATCACTAATCGCTCTCGCTTTTTCGCATTCTTCCACAGTTTTTCTTAACGGTATTCTATGGCGCACAGATTGTGAGGAGCCAACGGCGCGAAGCGCCAAAATTTTTCGAAATTTTTACCGTTTCCATGTAGAATTTACGGCCTTTTTATTGACAGACAGTTCGTAAATCATAAGTGGCGCAGAGCACCGAGAAATACAGTCATTTTTTACCGCCCTTAGCATGTTGTATAGATATATGAATACTGAATACTAATAGTCTGACAGAGCAGAACAGGAAAACTACGAATTGTAAACTTAGTATGAAGATATTTTGACTGATCCAGGCTTTTAAACGCAATGCTGGAGCTTTACAGAAAGAAAGACAATCATCGGCGGTGCTATACGCAGGAAAATTTTGACGTTTTTACACTTTAAACTCAATTTATACTGCTTAAATCATACAGAAAACATAAACTAATTGCGGCGCGAAGCGCCAGAAATTTTAAAAATTCTTAATCCTTTTACCTTTTCTGTCCTCCTAAATATCTCTTTGCACGTGTAAAACGAGATTGTACGGCTGGGGGTCTGGGGTGGCGCGCTCAAGCGCTCCCAACGGGGTCCGGGGCAGAACCCCGGAAAATTTTGTAAAAAAAGCACTCTAATTTATTAGTAACGTTAAAATTTTCGCAAATCGGCAAAATCTCGGTCCTGGATTAAGCCCGAAAAAACTTAAAATTGATGAACTACTACACTGCACAAAACTTCTGAGCTGAAATGCGTTTTTCGACCTTTGCTAAGTGAGAGCAGCAACGGGTCGCAAGTCGCAACCAATAAGTGATTAAAAGATGTATCAATGAGAATTTTGTTCTTACCGTTTTCAGGCCCATTTGTGGCCTTCTTATTATAAATAGTTCAGAAAACAGAAAATGCGCAAAAACACAAGAAAATTTCGCCTTTCCTTTCATTTAAAATAGAATTATGCGTCCTTGTAAACAAAGATAAACAAAGCAGAGAATATAAAAATTGGTACGCAAACATTTTCGCACTTTTACTATTATGTTCAACAAGCATGTGCAGTTTCATTCAATGAACTAATAGTGCATTAAATAATTAAAGTGATGCGAATCGCTAGATTATTTTAACAGATTCAAGCTTTTGAACTCATCGGATCTGTATAACAATAAATAATAATGACTCAGCGTGAAGCGCCGGAAAATTTTGACGTTTGTGCCTTTTTGAACTCAATGTTCTGGACTCATTGTGCCAGAAAAGTCAACATAATTTCTGAAAAATTTCGGGGGGGTATGTGCCCCCACTGCCCCCTGGCTACGCCTATGATTCCGTGTGTCAGTAATTTTGGCGCACTTTATGGTGATAAATATGCGAACATGTATGTAAGTGTTAAAAACATGGCGACTAGGCGTACATTTTACGAAATACCGCAAGTGTCGAGTTTAACATATTCATTATGCTCGTGAATGAATCGTCCTTGTTCCGACTTTATTTGGTATTTATACAATCCTACTATGTACCAAAGAATAAAATGCTATATTTCACCCCCGAAAAAAGATTCAACCCCAACTCGAAAAATCTTGCCCCCGGTCGAGGGTCGGGGTTAAGGCCGGGGTTTTCCGGGGTCGGGGTCAGGGTCTCCCGTACGATCACTGGTTGACAGTGAGGTATAGGACAAAGTGATATTTAAGCACTAAAATTATTGAAAAATTAATGCAAGATTAAATAGAATCAAGGCTTTAATCTGAAGAATTCGTATGCATTTAATGAAATTTAAGTCATTTTCATAATTCAAAGCAAAAAATTGTGAAGCAGGTTTTGTATCGTCATAGCGTCATTAAAACATTTGAAGCAGGAAAACACATTGACGAAAAGCAATTTTGAAATCAATCAGAAATGAAAATTTATTCAAAAACAAGTCTTTCTGGAGCTAACTGCAGAGGCTTAGTCAGAATTTTGGTTCGAGGGCATAAACGTTTCATGTAGAATTTACGGCCTTTCTATTGACAAACAGTTCGGAATTCATGAGTGGCACAAAGTGCCAAGAAATTTAGTCATTTTTTCCACCCTTAATAGTTTGTAGATGTATCAATGAAAATTTTGTTATTACCGTTTTCAGGCCCATTTATGACCTTCTTATTAACAAAAGTAGTTCAGAGAACAAGAAATACGCAAAAACATAAGAAAATTCGGCCATTCCTTTTATTTAAAATAGGATTATGTGTCTTTGTAAAGAAAGACAAACGAAACAAAAGAATAGACAAACTGTTACACAAAAGACAAACAAAGCAGAAAATAGACAAACTCGTTCACAATCATTTTCGCACTTTTATTATCATGATCAACAAGCATGCGCAGTTTCATTCAACGAACAAATAGTGCATTAAATTACTAAAGTGATGTGAAGTGCTGGATTATTTTAGCTGATTCAAGCTTTTAAATTCATTGGATCTATATAGCAATAAATAATAATGACTTGGCGCGAAGCGCCGGAAAATTTTGACGTTTTTGTCTTTTTGAACTCAATTTTCTGGACACACATTAGTCCAACAAAAAAATCAACAATATTTCTCAAAAATTTTGGGGGCTACGCCTATGGCTGACTGCATTAGGAACATCGATAGGCTTTGAATCAGGTCTAACTAAAACAGTTGCGCGCACGATGTGAATAAAAGTTGCAGTCTAAATTTATATAATGGTCACAGAAGTAAATGCATTAGAAAAAAGCGTCGCTAGCAGATAAATTCTTGTTTAAATTTTTTTACAATAGAGAATAAGAAGAATTCGGCACAAATAAAATAATTTACCTAAAGACCTGAATAATGGAATTTGCCTAAACCGTATGTGCGATATACTGTGACAATAGGAAATATTAAGAGACTCGCTTAATTAACAATATACGGTTGATTAAATCAAATCACATTTACATTGTGATTCAATCGCACTTTAGAAGCAATACGTTTCTAGGTTTGTAATTCGATTCTTAGCACATATTGCATAACTGCAGTGCTAATTTTTCATTTTATGTCAGGGGATTCGGGTACCCGGGTATACCCGTTCGGGTACCCGCGTGCAGCTCTAAGGAAGATAGGGTTCGAGTCCTCTCTCTAGCCAAATGTTTTTCACTATTGATGACACACTCGTATTGTGACATAACACTCCACTCTAACATGACGCTATATGTGCTCCGTTTAGTGAAATATCTTCTCACTAAATCCTTTATACCTACTTGGTATAGTAATGTGCATTTGAATCCAATGTGAACGGAATCCTTTTATATCGCGAAAAATCACAAATTTAAATTTCTTTCAATTAAATTCCACACAGATTTGCTAGATTACTTATGTAGCTAAACGAATTTGAATGGCCTGTCTTCACGACCGGATCAAAAGTTAGATGGGGTTTAGGCCACACATGCACACATGCAAATAGGGAGGGTGAGAGGGAGTAGTAAGTAGCCCGTTAAAGGGTTCAAAAGTTAGGTACTGTGGGATGATTCCGGCCCAAAACAGTGAATTTTCATGCAATTCAGACATAATTTACTCAATTAACTCAACTACTCTTGTACAATTCCCGATCTCAGCTCTCCCTGGCCACCCTGATCTTGTGCATCTACGGGTTAGACCTGATTTTTCTAGTTTGGAACTAAAATAGCTTTTATCCGCATAAAATATAAAAAATAAATTAAATAATTTGTAACTATGGAATAATTTCAATATCTTTCGAATAGGAAATTTTGTCATTCACTCTAAAACATTTTGACATTGACTTGAAATGCTCCCTTTTCTCTCAATATGAACAGACTTCAGAGGGTTAAAATACGCACACAGCACGTAGACATTTGATATTAATTAGTGATTTCATGTAGTTACGCCGCTTAAACTATTTAATCCAGCTGAATAAGTGCAAGATAGGATTGACTATGCTAAAAACAACAAAATTAACTTTCCAACGGTGCACTGCAAAAAGACTTTAAGGAATTTCAATGATTAAAAAGTTTTCGGACATGCGTAAACAGATTCAGTCTAGAATACTAATGTAATCAGAGCTTTGTCTGCGGCTCACAATTAAAAAAAACATCATTTAAGCACAAGGACCACAACATCACTAACATACATGTTACGGCTCGAAATTTGGGTGGGGAACCTCGGCCATATTTAGAGGAGAGGGTAAATGACCTCCAATTTTTGGCCCAAAAAAGGGCCAGAAAACACTTGGAAATGGCCAAATAATTCAATTATTTCCACAAATGGAAGGGACAAAATTTTATGGCTTTGTAGGATGGGGACGACCAACTTTGGTTGGGGGATCCCTCCACCCCCGTTACATCTACATATCATTACTACGAATTTGCGCGTGTCATACAGATTCCTTATGATAAGATGCCTTTCTAAAGCCTTATTCAGCACAATCACAATGATTTAGTAGGTAATCTGTCGCTTCATACGAGCATAAAGAGGCGTGGAGGGGAATTATACCCCCTCGGATTTCCAAACATCAGAGGCTAGCCAACGATTCTGAAACACTGAAAAAATTTTTATGAGCGCATTATTGAGTTTCATTCGATCATTTCTTCCACTTCGAGATTGTTTAAACCGCAGGCATTCAAAGCTTGTAATACGTATATGAAATTCGATTTTTTCTTCAAGTCAAAAGTTGCTTTTTAAAATGATGAAGGTCAGGGGCGGAATTAAGGAAGGGGGGGCGGCCGCCCCATTGGCCAAAAATATTTGGCGAGATAAAGAATGGATATGCAATTTGTAATGATTTTCGGCCGTCAGTGACCATAATTTCTCAGATTTTTCCGGGGCGCCGGATGATACCTATCAATGACATTATTTCTGTTCATGTAGGTTTCAAAACTATTTTAACAGCAGAGCTATTTTTGTATGGATAGTTTTCTTCTATTTTCAATTAAAAATTTCGATGTTTCGCATCAAATGCTATAAATACAGGAAATCAAGCAGTAAATCATGCTTCTAGACGTCTATCCGCCTTAATTTCACGAATTTTTCCGGCGCTTCGCGCCAGATTTGATGTAAAGTCAAAGAGATTTAATGATTTTTTCGCACAAAATTGTCGAAAATTTTAAAATTTCAAGAAAAAATATTGCGTCAAAAGGGATTTTATGTAAAAGTATACAATGTAAAACACAGAAAAAACGCTATTTCGCGGGTTAAGGGCAAATTTTTGGACCTATTTTTGACTGTTTTTGGCAAAGTTGGGATACCGCCCCCTTAGGAAAATCCTAGATCCGCCACTGATGAAAGCCATCGTGGTGTTGAAAGGTGAAGGTATCTAAAATACTTTTTCGCCCTTCACTGATCCGCATTACAATATGCTTCAAGATTTTACCACCAACTGATCAACCCACTTTATCCATCTACTATTGATTTCCTAACATATTGCTTATGTAGAAGAGACTTGTTTTAATCCAACAAAAGCTCCGACGAATCCGATGGAGTCGGGTATTTCGTTATTCCTAGCGCGGAAGGAATCATGCCAGAACAGCAGACTGGGAAGATAAACGAAAATTATGCTACGAAAACTCAACTTAATCAATGTATAATTCACAATAAACCACTTATAACCTGGACAAAAACAACTCAAATACCAGCAATAAACGGAAAAATTACAAATTTATCCTAATAAGTCGTAAATGAAAGAAAAATCATTTATTTACAAACATAGATGCATAAAGTCCGGGTCGGCAGGGAGGTATATAAAATATCAGGAATCCAAAACAGCAAATTTAGTGTATACGATCTTTTTGCAATTTCAAGCGCTTTTTATATAAAAAGCTCATAAAAGTATTAATCCGGCGTAGCGTCGCAAAAATTTCAACATTATTACTGCTTTTGTGTATACTCAACAACGATGCATAAAACGTTCCGCCAGCTCGAGATCGCCGGACAGTACCTTTCTGACTGATGCTTCAGCCGGTAGGGGGGCAATACCCCTTACGTCCCCCTATGTGCATGAATGTTTATAAATCGCACGCATACACACGAACACTTATGCACGTGCGTGGTAACGCAAAAATAAGTGACAAATAAATTCTCATGCTAGTATGCATTTTCATATATACACTCAGAGGAAGTAGAATAAAGGAGAGACGTTTTTTACGAAGGCACTGATCTCAATGCAAAGATTACCTTTTGTGCAACTTCGATGCAACTCATTTCTGGTTTCAAATCGTATGTTTTAACTTTCGGCGAAGGAGTCATGTGTCGGTCTTCGAGGTCAAATTTAATTTCGCGGCCACCATTGAAGAAAAAGGTAACATGAGGATATTTTTCGGTCTCTGCAAAAAACAACGCATTCCAAATAGATTACTCATTTTAAACAAAGCAACTTGATGAAAATAAGTCAGTTTAATCTAGCGGAAAATTGCAAGAAGCAATCAAAATTTACATGAAACTTCCGTAGCCAGGATTTTGTTTTGGCGAGAGGGGACACAAATTTTGGAAGTCAGACATCTCGACAACGAGGGTAGTGCAAAATATAGGCATTTTTGACTTAGATTTGAAAAATTTCAAATTTCATTTCATGCTTCTATACAAAGAAATCTATCGCTCAAACTATCTTTATCCAGTCCATATACAATTTCTTGACTTTTCGTCTTTGTACTCAATCGCTGTGCTCTCAAAAGAAAAAACGACCAAAAATTGTTGAAGCGGCGCGAAACGCCAGAAAAATTTGACATGTTCATGTCCAGCTCAAATTTGAGCCTTTAAAAGGCAAAAACTATAAACACAAATTGATGAAGCACCGGAAATTTTGTGTTTAGTAGCTCAAAAGTACGCAAAAAAACCTGTGTTGGCGGTCTTTTAATTGCACTTCAAGAATAACAGCTGAGTTGATAACCGAAATAAAAATGGCCTCCAGGCATCAGGAGTCCGTTGGGAATTTCATTAAACTATTCAAAGAGCTAAATTCACTGTTTTCCCGAACTTCCATTTTTGAAATCCTTAACTATGTACAGCAAATAGCATTTAGATTCCAGCATTCGCATCAGTACAATGCGTAAACTTTTTTGAAGCACAAATCAACTGACTGTATATAATGTCTAGTTTAGGTGGAATTTTCATATTCAAAATTGTCTTAGTTGCAAAAATTTTCAAAATTTGAACTTTTATGCAAAACTGACAATGAAACATGTACATACTCGTACATGCAGGGTATTCGGAAAGGAAGACAGATTTTTACTTTTCTAATAACTTCTTCAAAACTCAAGTAAGGTTTATAAAATTTTACATAAATGACCTGGAATATATTATCAACCTTGTGCTAAGAGTTCATTTCCCTACCCTAACTACAGCTCTTACTACAGTGCAAATTCAAACGTGCACTCTAACATAGATTTGACACACCAAAATTCGTCTAGATAAATCTCATTTTAGTATTAATTTTTATGTTATAAATTTCAAAGTTTGTCTGGGTAGCTTGAAAAGATTAGTAAATAATATTCAAATGAAAATAATATTAAGATGGCAATGAAAGCATAATTTTGAGTTTAGAATGTCCGGAATCCAAAGGTCAATTATGTCTTAATATCGTGTATTTGCTAAAATTAGACCGGATTTAAGCATCTTTTAGACATTTTTTTCTTTTAAATACGTAAAAAGTGACTAAGAGAAGTCTCTTTGAGCACAAATAACTTATTTTAAGCAGGTTTTGGCATGCGTTTTGTGTATTTACTGATTTATGAAAGAATCCCACTTTGTTGTGCAAGTGTTAATGACTATAATTCGTGCGCATATTGGGTCCGGTCTACCAAAGGCAATCTTTTCTTTAATTAAAATTACTACTTGATATTCAGGGAACACCTAAAATATAAAACAAAACTTATTAAGAATCATACAACAACTTCCTTATAAAAGGATTTATTCAGCAGATAGTGTACGATGCATTGTGAAAATGGAAAAATTTAAGAAGTACATATGTAAACGAATGGTTGATTTTGTTTACTAAGAAGTCAAGCAACCAGCACCGAGTGATGTGCCGTAATTTTTTGCTTAACTTAGTACGTTGAAATAGCAAATCAAGCAAGCATAACATTATAAATCACCTGCGCAATGAAACTGCGGTAGCTTGTGAGACGAGATCCATTCGGCCAATACGTTTTTGTGAACCTGAGGCTCGAACAACAGCGGGAATGGATATTCCTTTTTGTATTCAGTCATGGAAGAAATATGCTTTAATAGAAAATTAAATTTCAAAAATTAAGGAATTAAAATTGGGACAGTTTCGAATACAATATGACTTACTAAACCATCGGGATGTGGCACTTTGGATTCGAAGTTCCGTTGCAGTCCCATTGTTTCGGCGATTTGACGCATGCGATCAGACCGATAATCAAAGAAGACAATTGTGTCGTTGCCTGTCAATGAAAACAAGTTTTCGGACTAAAACTCAGCGGATCGCTTAAGTGTTAGATAGCGGTAAACGTTTGATTATGAATTTAGGAAAAATCAAGTTACGAGAAAGGCAGCATACATACGTACATATGTACGAATCATTTAGCTACGAAAAATAACTGATTTGGAGGAGATGATATGTTTCACACACTTTTTTGTACGAGCCTCCTTGTACAAGTACAGAGATCTCCGGAAAAATCTTAGTGTGAGCGAAAAATTTTTTGTACATATAATACATAGATATACTCATTAAACATACACATTTTTTCATACTACTAGTCTCTTAACGACGATCCGCACGCTTGACAAAAGTACTACTTTGTCATAAATTCAGCTGATTATATGTAGTAGTTCGGCACGAAGCGCCGAAATTTTTTATGAGTTTTTGGCATACATGCACACGGTCAAAAGTTCTGGGAGGGGATTAACCGAGTTTTCTTGAAGGAAGGGGGGGGGCGGGTTATGGCTAATTATGGCGCTGAAATGATGAGTTTATGTTGATTTTTAAACATTTTGGTCGTTCCCTATTCTCCCCCGTCACAACCCATAAAAATGCTTCAGCTTCTTAAATACTCGTGATTAAGTTTACAAGAAAACAAATGATAATAAGGACGATAAAATGACTTAGACTATAAAATAAGGATAGAATAATGGACAGAAAGTGTCTGAATGAATGAATGGACAGAGTACTACTACTTCAGATTATACTGCTGAGCATCGTTTGGCACACTGTCATAATTCCAACAATACCTTTGGTCCGCAAATGGCTTGAGGGGTATGCCATTCAAAAGTTGTGGTTGGGGCATACATGTAAATAGGGAGGGGTGAGGGGGAATATTAAGGGAGAATATTACCCCCCCAACCTGGAGGGTCAGCCGGACAGGTACTGTCCGGCGATTTTGCGCTGATGGAACGTTTTTTGCATAATATTTGAGGTCAAAGCAGTAAAAACGTCAAAATTTTTCAGGTGCTTCGCGCCAAATTAGTACTTTTAAATACTTTTTACTGTAAAAAGCCCCAAAATTGAGAAATTTTTGTATTATTTTGTGTTAAAAGTGATATAATGCAGTCAAAATGGACTAAAAATGCTTTAAAATGCGATATTACCACGAAAAAACGTTTTATAGGCTATTTTGACCATTTTGATCGTTCAAACAGCAAAAAAATCGTGAACATCAGATAAACTGTTTTGGATTTTGGGGTTTCACCACCCTACCGACCCTGACCTTGTGTACCAATGTGTCGGGAGATACCCCCCATACCCCCAGTGTGCATGTGTGGTTTTTGGTTTGATTTACACACTCTTATACAATCAGAAATAAAACAGCGATTGCAATATGCTGACTGAATCTCATAATAGACACTATCATGAAGATAAAGAAGTCAATTTTATCTTCAAATGGTAGAAAACAGTGTAAAGTAGTCGAATAGTTCTTATTTTCTGCATAAAATCTTTATAAAACAGTAGAGATAGACGTAAAAGATGTTTAATTCTGTACAAAGATGTTTGGAATCACGCAAATATAGATTTTGGAGTGTTCAATGACAGCGCTTGGAGCTAAGTTGATTGTAATAACGATATTCGGCGCGAAGCGTTGAAAATTGATTGAAATTTTGCATAAAAATACTCAAAGACGCGTTAAAATTACTATTACTTTTCCCAAAAAGTATTTGTACATTGTACAAAGATGGCTCCAAAGATCTTTGTACGAGCCTCAAAATCTTTGTCTCGCGCAAAAAACAGTGGCTTCACATTCAAACAGTTGCGGATCCGGGTTTTTCTGACGGGGGGGGAAGGAGAGACGAAACCGCAAACTTTCTCAATAAATTCTCCAAAAAATCCATTCATTACACTCGTCCTTAGAGTATCGGTTTTTTCGTCTTTTGGTAGACAGAATCATTTTGAAAGTTTTCCGCGAAAAAAGCGCAAAATCAGTGCGAAATCGGCACAAATTACCGAAAATGTCCCGAGAAATCATAAGAACTAAAAAATCGTTGTTGTGTACATAAACTACTTTACTGAAGTAAGAATAAGGTTTTTAGTACACTAAAGTCAGTAAACGTCATTAATATAGTACTACCTGCGCTGAAAAAAAACCGTGATAAAAATGGCGAAAAATAAACATTATTCTCTAATGCGCCCAACTATTTTTTGACGACGGAGGGGTGGGCGGCCCCACCCAGTGTTTTTTTCACAAGGTCCGTTTGTACATGTACAGAGATGGTCCCTAAAAATCTTTGTACATTTTATACACACAAATTTTTTGGTCATTATAATATAATAAACTAGCGATTTTAGTGTGGAAAAAAGAGTTGTTCGACCTTTGGTAGTGTATTTTAGCTGATTTCTGAGTTTCTGAGGGCAAAAATCACTAATAATCGTCTCGCGCCACAAAGTTTGACATTTTTCCATTTAAAATGCAATTTCTGACATCATAAAGATATATAGATCACACAGTTACTCATTTTAGCGCGAAGCGCCGAATAGTTTCGCTAATTTGTAAACCTTTTTTGCAGTTTTTGTTTTCCCAAAAATCTTTGTATGTATATACATATACAAAGACGGTCCCAAAAAGTCTTTGTACATCGGGAAAAATCTTTGCCGAATACAAAACAAACACTGCCCCACCCCTCTAAATCCGCGCCTGCATTCAAATCAGATTTCTGAGTCGGGTGTGACTGCAATATCAAAAATTTCACACGTGAGACAAGGACATTTTTTCGAATGTAGCAGATAGACGAATCGTTTGTAGGTTGTTACAGTTTTTAACTCAAAAGCGAGATCTGCAGCTTTCAAGACTTCAAGACAAATGTTAAGCTTATGCCACGTTAATGATTGAACTTGGTGGCCATGAAATGCAACAGATTCTTTCACTTAGGATTAAATGCTAATAGTTGCTACACATCTATTATATTGACAGATTATGCAGCGTATTATTGTTAATTATTAATTATTAATTTTTTAATTAAAAATATTTAAAAATATCAATTAATATTATATGGATTAAAAATGAATAATTATTGTAGAAATTATTGTAATAGCATGAATAAGTTAAATTATCTAATATTTTTTAATTAATAAAAAAATCTTTACATTAACACTACTTTTTGATTAACATACTTTTGACACATCCTTCTTCATTCAGAATTATCGGCTTCAAGAATTCATCTGTTTCGTTTTTAGCATAGCGATCTTCCTTGATGAACTGAAATTATTGTAATAGGCTAAATGATCAGCAAATAGTGAATAAGACAAGTAAGCAAACTTTATTGATCTGTCGATTTATAATGGAAAGTGAAAATAGAAATGCAGCGAATGATGGGAGAAAATAAAGTAAGTTGTGACCATACATGCACAGCATGGTAAGAGGGTAAAATCATAAAGTGCCTTTTTGGGTCCAAAAATGGCAGGTACGCGCCAAAAACATCATTTTTTAGCGTTTCTGACGGTGTTCTAAATTTCTAGAGCATAAAAACATCGAAAAAATTTCGAAAAAAAATAAAAAAAGTCGGAACAAATTGGACAAAATATAGTCAAAACATGAGTATAATGGCTCGAAACGCCAAAAATTTCGCACTTTTGAGCAAATTAATAGCTAGAAACACTGAAAAAACGTCTTTTGGACAAATTTTTAGAAATTTTTTGGGAACTTCCTAAAAATCGCCAATTCTAGGGGATGGGGGTGAAAATTTCTCTGGGGTGGAAACGCCCCCCAAGATCATGTATGTTTTGACAAAGGAACTAGAATTAAGCTCATACATGTACAGCATGAGAATTCTGGGGGGAGGGAGGGGGGGGTCAGGCCCAAAAAATTTTTAAAAAGCGCCCTTTTTGGGCTAAAAAACGACAGGTACACGTCAAAAACTCAGTTTTTTGACGTTTCAGACAATGCTCGCTCTTTCTAGAACATAAAAACGTAGAAGAAATCTCAGAAAAATTTTAGAAAAAATTGATTAAATTGGACAAAATATAGTCAAAAAAGATGCGTGTGGCGCAAAGCGTTAAAATTTTAGATTTTTGAGCCAAAACTGAGCTAAAAACGCTCAAAAAGGCACACTTTTTACAAAAAAATCGACAATCCTGGGGGGGGCGCAGTTATTTTGCGGGAGTCAGTTGCCATTCTCGGGGAGGTCAAACCACCCCCAAGAAACGTCTGATTAAGCTGCAGCAATAGTACAAAGCATTTACATACATCTGCATGTAGCATATAACAGACAGCATAGATGCCATGGTTACGCGAAAAAATCCTATTGTCCTACACGAAATCAAAAGTGCTATTACTTGTCTGAATATCGTATAAAACAGAACAGTACCTATGAATGATGCAAAAATGAGAAACGAATATTAAAAAGATTTTTCGAGACATTGACACGAAATGTATCGAGAAAATCTTTGCTGACCTCGAAGCGTACGTAAGTACTTAAAAATTTTAAGATTTATTCAAGTACAATATAATGTACACGCATCTGCGTGTCTTGATAAAGCTAAAGCCACTTATGTAAGACGGGGATGGGGGGATCCCCCAAACCCAAAGTTGGTCGTCCCCCATACCCCTAAATCCAGAAAATCCCCCTTAATTGAATTAGTTGACCGTTTTCAAGTGTTTTCAGCATTTTTGGCTAAAAATTTGAGGTCATTTCCCCCTCCCATTAAAAAATGGCTGGGGACCCCAACGAAAATGTCGAGCCGTTACATGTATGGCTAAAGCTCATGCGCCATTGCAATATGCAAGTAACCGACATACGTACAGTAATAATTTTCTCCGGCGCAACTTTATCGCCATGACCCGCCACAATGGCTTCATAAGCAATCTGACATCTCTCCCACCGTTTATCTCGGTCCATCGCGAAATAACGCCCAACAATTAAAGCGATTTGGCCGTAATTTTCTTTCTTTAAGAACTCTTGTAACTGGGCCACAAATCCCACTGAATAACAAATAGAAATCCGAAAATCGATGATTTACAATGCACATACAGGTAATCATTTCGAAACTGGTTAAAATAAAGTTTTCAATTTTGAGAGGCAAAGTAAAAAGTTGGGACAACGCGGTGAGCTATACTATCAAATTCACATATTTTTTAATTATACGGCTCTTTAAGGCAGTTCATAGAGAAATGTAAAAAATAGGCTACTAAAACGATATAAATTTACATAAAGGCCATCCACGATATTTTTGCAAATCAATAGACAATAGGACATATACATGCACACGGTCAAAAATTCTGTGAGTAGATATTTTTGTCGTTCCTCCTCCATCACAACCGTAAAAATGCTTTAATTCGTTTTATTTTACTCTTCTTTAATATTCATGATTAAGTTTACATGAAAAGAAATGATAATAAGAACGATGGAATGACTTGAACTATCAAACAAGGACAGAATAATGAACAAAAAGTGTCTGAATGAATGGATGGACAGAGTACTACTCGAAAAATACTTCAGATTATACTGATGGGCATCGTTTATCGCTCTTTCATAATTCCAACAATAGGTTATGTATAGGTTAAACTGTCAAGGGGGGGTGAAAAGCAAAAATTGCTAAATAGCTATGTGCTTCGTAAAAACGGCTCTATAGTCCTTTCGGGGTCAGAAAATTAGCTATGTAGCTTTTTTGGTCTCAGAATTCACAAACATAGCTATATAGCCTTTTTGGACTAAAAATAGCTATTAATCCCTTTTTGGAGTCGAGAAAATAGCTATATTTCCTTTTGAAACTCCGGAAAGACAACTAAACAGCATTTCTGAGCTCAGAAAAGACTATATAGCTAGTTTTCTGAGCCCAGAAAAACTGTATAGCTATTTTCTAGCTATTTTCTGAGCCAAAAAGGCTATACAGCTATGGTTTTTCGGCCAAAATCGCTGTATAGCTATCAATTTCTCAAAGCTCAGGGGTACCCCCTCACCCCCATGCTTATCTATGAGGTTTTGGTCCGAAAACGGCCTGAGGGTGTGGCCTTTCAATAGTTGTGGTGAGGGATACCCCCGCCATACTCCCCTCCCCAATGTGCATGTACGATAGGACAGTATGCGTTATACAGGGTGGGGAAAAGAAAGGCTACACCCCGACATTGCATAATAGCTTAGGCTAATTTGAGAAAAATTTTTAAAACTAGTTGCATTCAATAGACAAACGTGTGCTTGTTTTAACCATGTAAAAAAATTAACCTTCTGTCAACGGTTCACGCGCTAGGGCAATTTCTTCACACCCTACTTGGATATTTTTAAGCCACTTACTTTCTGCACTGTTTCACATTAATTAATATGTAGTTGGGCACCCTTTTTGACAATATCTCCAGTCAGAAAAATTACTAGCGCATTGATTGAACCCCAGAGTGGATACTCCTTCCAATTTTATGCAAAACCTACAGAATAGTGTCAAAAAAAGGTAAGCGAATTGGCGACAGAACTTGACTTAATGAATTTTGTAGCCTGCTAAAATTTCTCTACTACAGATACAAATAAGCCGTCTGGAATGAAAGGCTAATACAAAAGTCACTTTTCAACATAGGTACAATGAATTAGACGAACGAATATTTTCAATTTGCTATGACAATTCAAAGAATATGTTGATGTCAAGCGAGAAAATCGGTCGTGTCCCAACACTGCCACCGTCTCAACTTGCCACCGTCCCATCATTGTCACCGCGAATCCTAACATTACTACCACGAGTCCCAACATCGCCTCGCCAACTTACACAGCGATTCACATATGGACGTTGTTGTGGGGAAAGTTAAAACCCCCTTGGGGTATTACTTCCGAGAGGGTATTATGTACATATCTCCATTGAGAAGTTAGAAGTTAGGTATTGAAGAGCACTTTAGAAACAAGATAGTGTTCTAGACAATTTTGACATGACAATTAGGGATCGGACGAGGGTCTTTTTTCCCTCGGCCGAGGGAACTTTGAAATCCTTGCCTCGGCCGAGGCCGAGGGACCGAGGATTTGTAATACATATAATATGAGTATATGAGTACAAACAATATAGGACACATATGCTCCATGTGATGTGGGTACAGTAGCAATAGGATTGATTAGTGTAATATAGATCAAAGCTAACAAGATATTATTTTAATTTGATTCAAAGTAAGGTATCACACATTCCCATGGGGGGTGAGGGGTTATTACCCCCACCTCGGGGTACGAGACTTGAATCACTGTCAGACGATTTTAAGCTATCAAACATTTTCCGCAATGATTTGGGTACAAAAGCAACGAAGACATTGAATTTTTTCTCGCTTCGCGCTGACTAATACACTTCTGTTTTGTTTACCCATAAAATACCTAGAATGAACTTAAAATGATCTGAAAAGCCAAAATTTTCGATGGATTCTTATATTTTTTACTCTCAAGAGTGACGAAACTAGTCAGAATGGGATAAAATGTAATTAAAAATGCAGTTTTTCACATTAAAACATGTTATACAGGATGTTTTAGCCATTTTTCATATTTGACCTGCAAAAAAGGCTAGACTCTAAATTTAGTGGTCCTAAATTTTGGGATTTAACCCCTGAACTTTCGACCTTGAGAAACTATGGTACGTATGCAAATGACAAGCACAGAAGTGACAAATTGCTAATCGTCTTGATCATTCAGCTCGTTTTTGCTATCACTATTTTGTGTGTTCTACATATCTTTATAATGGCAGAAATTGTATTTCAAGAGGAAAAATGTCAATTTTTTGGCACTTTGCGCCGTTTTAAGATGATTCTTAGTAGAGGTGCACGCGGGTACCCGAACGGGTACCCGAGTACCCGGGTAGAAAATAATTTTACTACCCGGTACCCGAATCCCCTAATATAAAATGGAAAATTAGCACTGCAGTTATGCAATATGTGCTAAGAATTGAATTAGAAACCTAGAAACATATTGCGTCTAAAGTGCGACTGAATCACAAAGTAAATGTGATTTAATATAATCAACCGTAAAATGTTAAATAAGCGAGTCTGTTAATATTTCCTATTGTCACAATATATCGCGCATACGGTCTAGGCATATTCCATTATTCAGCTCTTTAGTTACATTATGTTATTTGTGCCGACCTCTTCTTATTCTTTATTGTAAACAAAATTAAACATGAAATTATCTGTTAGCGACGCTTTTTTTATAATGCATTCACTTCTGTGACCATTATATAAATTTAAACTGCAACTTTTATTCACATCGTGCGCATTTGAATTTTCTACCCATGCCCAACTTGGGCTTAAGAAATTAAGTAGGTTTTGCATGCATGGACACGGAAAACGCCCACATAATGTACCTACTTTAATCGGTGATGTCTCAACAGCCCCACCAGTCCCAACAGCCCCACCGTCCCAACAGCCCCACCAATAATCCCAACAGCCCCACCAATCAACAGCCTCACTCCAACAGCCCCACCAATCCCAACAGCCCCACCAATCCCAACAGCCCCACCATTCCAACAGCCCCACCGTCCCAACAGCCCCACCAGAACTCCCAGCAGCCCCATCATTACTGCAATCGCTATTATACGAGAAATGCGTTTGACGAATGTACTTTTGAAACATAGAATTTATACGGGCTCCGTTTGATCAAGATATTTTTTGACTATTTTTCGACTTCGTATATTTCATCAAGACTATACTAGAGCGTGCAGGTTTACATTTTCAGAATAACTCTACCTGAGAAACTGGTAGACCCGCTAGAATTGAAGCTTCAGCATTTTTGCGCAATCCGTGATTTTGCCTCATTCGAGTCATCTTGCAAGATTAGATTCCTGCTCATTATTGCCTAGTCTAGACTGCCAGAAAAAATGAAAAACGTTCTAGTGAAAAAAGGAAAGATAAGCGTTAAAATTAAATGAAAATCAAAACTTTCACGCTAATCTGCTTTAAAATAGCCAGAAAATGTGGATTAACGTAGTTTTTACGCTATTTTAACATTCATACTAGTTTTGAGGTCATTTTTGGCTAAAAACTCCTTCTCCAGACCGGTCGTGCTGTGCATCTATGATTATAACAGTGGGGCAGTTGGAACCAACATTGGCAGCGGACTAATTCTGTGGGTCTTGTGGGGTAAAGTGACCGAGAAATGTGCTTAAAATAGAATTCTGGGGGTCTACCATAATTTGAGGGGATTTCCAGAATTTCGGGTTGGGAGGGGGCTAAACTGTAAACATCCCTCCCCCCACGCTTATGTGTGGTTGGGACAGTGTGACTGTTGGAACGGTTGGACTGCTGGAACGGTGGGACTGCTGGGATTGGTGGGGCTCTTGAGACTGGTGGGGCTCTTGGGACTGGTGGGGCTGTTGGGATTATTGGTGGGGCTGTTGGGATTGGTGGGGCTGTTGGGATTATTGGTGGGGCTGTTGGGATGGTGGGGCTGTTGGGACTCGTGGGGCTGTTGGGACGGGTGGGGCTGTTGGGACTGGTGGGGCTGTTGAGACACAATCCTTTAATCAGCATATGCGTCTTGTCTCTGCCGTCTATAGGCTGGCATATTACAGCATTGACTTGGCATAACATTTGAGGCAATGGGTCTTTTGTAGCACAAGCGTTTTTTGCTGTATTTGTGCTATTTCGGCATCACTCAAAAAATTCAAAATTAAAAAACCCTCGGTCCTCGGTCATTTTTCACCTGACCCTCGGCCGAGGCCGAGGGATCTCAAAAAAGACCGAGGATTACCGAGGCAGGCCGAGGCCTCGTCCGATCCCTAATGACAATACATCATAAATGCAACATAGAATTACTATACAAGAAAATTTAGGATTTAACCTCTCACCACTTCTTGATTTTACCCCTACGTGGCGACCCCAACCATTATCCATGAAAATTAGATACCTCATGCTTTTAGATTATATGAGCACCTCCATTAAGTACATACACATGCACAAATGTGCGCAACTAAATTCTGGGAGGGAATCTGATGGGGAAAACATTAAGGGAAAAGCCGAAAATACTTTCCTAGGAGGTCTGGCGAATTCTGGGGAGTTTGAATTTCAAGGCTGTGTAACAAAAATAGCTGCAAGACTGCCACAACTGAATAAGATGTGATCATAGATGCGCAGCATGACCGATCTGGGGTGGGGGCTTAGCCGGTCTAGGGGGCAGTGATCGACCGGGTACCCGGGCCCGGGCCGGGCCCGGCCAGTCATAGCAGGCCCGGGCCCGACTGAAAACCACCGGGCCTCAAATAATTATCGTTAATATTTTAGACGTTTACTATTTCAGCTGTTGTCCGTATTTCTTATGAATTTGCTAGCCTGTGATTCTATTTAAATCCATTTGCCTTACTTCTGCCCACCTGCTCATTATGATATACTTGTCAACTTCATATGCGCATTCATCTTCTATTCAACGCTCCAATCAGAGGCGTAGCCAGGATTTTGGTTCGGGGGGCGCACACCAAAAATTTTTTCAAGACTAATTTTGCATTTAATGTTAGTAACGTTAAGTACCTATAACAATACTGAGTTTTTTGACCTTTAAGGTTGAAAAAATAGGGTTTTTAAAAAAAACCTTTATGGGTTTCTGACAATCAGAAATACAAAAATGTTAATCAGCGCGAAACGCCGGAAATTTTGGAATTTTTACCGTTTTCATGTAGAAATTACGGTCTTTTAATTGACAAGCACTTCGGAAATCATAAGAGGCGCAAAGCACCAAGGAATTTAGAAATCTTTTACTGTCCTTAACATTTTGTAGCCAGTGAATACTAATATTCTGTGATATTTTGCCTGATTTAGGCTATTAAACGCAATGTTGAAGCTTTACAAAAAGAAAGAACAATAAGCAGCAGCGCCATGCGCCAGAAAATTTTGACGTTTTAGCTCTTTAAACACAATTTATACCGCTTAAATCATACAGAACAGACAAATTAATTTCGGCGAACCCTTTTTCCTTTTGTCCTCCCAAAAATCTCGCTGCACATGTACAACGAGATTTTACGGCGGGGGGAGGACTGCGGTGGCGCGCTCGATCGCCCTCTATGAAATTTTGTAAAAAAGCACTTTAATGTTAAATACTATCGCTAAAATTTTCGCAAAATCGGCCAAATCTCGGTTCTAAATTAAGCCTAAAACACTTAAAATTGATGAAGTCCTACATTGTACAAGATCTCTAAGCTGAAATGCGCTTTTCGACCTCTAAAGCGCAGCAAAGGGTGCTGCCAATAAGATGAAAAAAGATGTATCAATGACAATTTTGTTCTTATCGTTTTCAGGCCCATTTGTGGCCTTCTTATTAAGAAGATATAACTCAGAAAACAGAAATGCGCAAAAACATAAGAAAATTTGGCCATTCCTTTCATTAAAAATAGGATTATGTGTCCTGTCCTTGTAAAGAAAGACAAACAAAGCAAAGAATAGATAAATTGGTACACAATCATTTTCGCACATTTACTGTTATGCTCAACAAGCATGCGCAGTTTCATCCAACGAACAAATAGAGCAATAAATCACTTAAGTGATGTGAATTGATCGATTATTTTAGCTAATTTAAGCTTTTGAACTCATTGGATCTATATAACAATAAATATAATAAAGACTCGGCACGAAGCGCCGGAAAATTTTTGACGTTTTTGGCTTTTTGAACTCAATTTTTATGGACACAATTATAACACTCGAAAAATCAACAAAATTTCTGTTTTCATCGATTTTTGGCCTTCGTTTTGCCTTAATCTCCCCGAAAAATTTACCATTTATCTATTCTATGGGTCTAAACCCTACGACCTCCTTCCAGCGTGCATGTCTGGATGTGACTCAATAAACAGCAGAAACAATAACATGTCGAAAAAATGGAGCAATTACCTCCACTGTGTGGACTCGTATCACGGCCATCTGAGAAAAAGTGCACATACAAATGGGGAACTTGCAATTGCTTGGCAGCTTTGATCAGGCCAAACAAATGATCAATATGCGAATGCACTCCACCGTCACTAACCTACGTATGAAAAAACCATACCTAGCACATTTAAATAAACGTATGGCATACTTTAGCGGATCTACAGATGCTTAAGACAAGAGTTCTCGAGGAGGAATCAAAGTTAAAATATTTAATATAAAAAATAAGGTTCGCAACGCAAGCCGTATTCATTTGAACAGGAAGCAGTCCTGCATGTTCCAGTATGATCGAACTCTGGTAATTCATACGATTCATAATAAATTTTGGGTAATCGAAATACTGACTCATAGGGCATCGAATGCAAAACTGATTCAAAAAAATCCATTTACTTTATACGTGTTTTTGCTATTCTAGCCAGAATTGAGGTCATTTTCCCCCTTCCCAATGACCGGCTATCCCCCATCCTCGGCCAACCCAAATATCCGTCTTCACGTTTAAGCCATTATTGTTTTTCCGGCATTAGAGAGCGTAAAATGGCCAGCTAGCAATACCCTCCCGAAAATGTTTGCTTTACATGTCTAATCAGGGTTTACTTTATTTTGCCAGTTCTTCTTAAGACAACGTATAATAAAATCATTAATCTAATAAATCGCGATAATAGTGCTATAGATCACTAATGCATGTATGTGAATGAATTTATAAAAGCCAAGTTCACTTATAAATGACTAATTAAGCATGCAATAAGTAGAAACGAGTAGAGCGAGTTTAAAGCTTGGACAAAAACGAGAATTGTCATAACGCGAAAAACTTAATTATAAAGATTTATCGTAATTTAGAGATGCCAGCAGATAGTACTTCATATAAATTTAGAAAAATAGAACGTCCAGCTCAACGATACTGTTGATTTTCTCGATTTTTTTGAACTCAAAAAATATGTACAATTCAAACCATATATGCACAGTATGGCCGATCTGGAGAGGGGATCGACCGGTCTAGGGGGGGGTCCAAAATTAAGCTTTTTTTTGGAGGCCAAAATGACCTAAAAACTGGTATAAACGCTAAAATAGCGTTATGACTACTTCATTACACAATTTGTGCTTAATTTGAAGCACTTTTGAAGGAACTTTTCAATTTTAATGTTTTTCACGGGTCTAGACCAGACATGCACGTGGGGGGTCAAGACCTCCCAGGATGGCTAAATGAAAAGTTTTCTCAGAAAAATGAAGCAAAATGAAGGCAAAAACTGGGATGAAAATTAGAATTATTTCAAGAGTACTTCAAATTGTTCAGACTGTGGAGGTCATTTTTGCCAAAAAGTCCAATTCTTGACCCCCCAGATCAGCTGACCGCCTTCAGATCGGCCATGCTGTGTCAGACCCCCAACCCCCACGTGCATGCCTGATTTTAACTGTTAACATATTTCGATGCAGCCATGAACGAGTATGGTGGGTAATATAAAATAAGATAATTTACAAGAGCATAAAATATAGTCGTTCGCGGCGAACATTAAAACTACGACTATTACTATGATTATATAGCATATCAAACAGCTTACTAGTCCCATCAAATGTAATCGACCTGTCTTAGCTTTTGCATTATTGCACGCAGCAACAAATGCAGCGTTACTCTTTAATTCGTCTTTATTGACTGCGTTGTTTATGCGGTCGATATCCTGTTCGAAAAACGAAATATGTACGAAGTGGTTTGTACAGACTGAGTATGCACATATATAATATAAATAAAAGTGTCATTGGGAAATAGAAAGTGAAGCTGAAGCGATTAACTGAGCTAATGAACATTTACTTGAACGATAACTCGGCCTGCGCCAATGTTCAAATGTCCGACTTCCGAATTCCCCATCAGGCCTGCAGGTAGACCGACATGCTCGCCATGAGCCTCGATTTCACAATTTTTCGCAGCTATTAATCTATCCATGACAGGTGTTTTCGCAGCCAAAATGGCGTTACCTTAAAGAAATAAGCATACGCACACCCATTTGATCTGTGGGATGAGGGGGAGGTTTCCCCCCAAAAATTCTCACTCCCCAAACAATCGCGATTTTCCATCTTTTTCACCTTCAATTGTAAAGCAAGTCTAGCTATTTAAGATTTTTGAGGCGACAGGGCTAGTAAAAACCGTAATATTTAAATTATGTTACTATGTTTATCGAATAATTGTAAGAATTCAATTTCTAATTAGAACTAGCTTTGTCTCGATAAATACTAGGTTCTCTGGTAAACATTTACTTTTTCAACGTGACGCTATAGTCTGTTCCATACAACTTCAACCATTAATTTAAAAACTATCTCTGACAATAAGCTGACAGATTGCTACTATAGCATTGATCAGATATATAATTATTGTAACCCTCAGCTAACTGTCAATGAAAATTCTTGAAATCTATGCACGAATTTATGTAAAAGAGACTGTAAACGATACAAAATTCAACACAATGACTGTCATGGCACTGGACTCACAGTTTCCCAGCTTTTCGCGTGCGGTGATTATATTAGTGACTTCTAAATAACGACCCAAACGCATAAGCGAGTAGGTCAGCGAGATTGAAAATAACAGTGACTTCGTTTGATTTTTAGGCTTAGAAGTAGTGATGCACATTTATGAGCATACATGTGTGGTACCAGCGTTTACAATTAGACTGATTCATGGGATGCAACCAGCGAAGAGAACGATGTAATTCACCATACATGCATATAGGGGGAAGGGGGTGAGGGGGTATTACCCCCACCTCAGGATCCGAGACTTGAATCACTGTCGGACGATTTTGAGCTATCGAACATTTTCTGCACGATTTTTGGGTACAAAAGCAGTAAAGATGTTAAAATTTTTTCGGCGCTCCGCGCCGACTAATACATTTCAGTTTTGTCTACCCCTAAAATACCTATAATGAACTTAAAATGATCTAAAAAGTCAAAATTTTCGATGAATTCTCATATTTTTTACTTACAAGAGTGACGAAACTAGTCAGAATGGGACAAAAGTAGTTAAAAATGCAGTTTTTCTCATAAAAACATGCTATATATGTGGGATGTTTTAGCCATTTTTCATATTTGACCCGCAAAAAAGGCTAGATTCTAAATTTAGTGGTCCTTAATTTTAGGATTTCACCACATCCTGAACTTTCGACCTTGGGGAACTATGGTAAGGGGGTATTAATCCTCTGAAAAGTCAGGTCCTGTCCGGCGATTTTATGCTGATGGAACGTTTTTTGCATCGTTTCCGAAGTCAAAAGCAGTAAAAACGTCAAAATTTTTCCGGCGCATCGCGCCAGATTACTACTTTTAAGTACTTTTTACTCAGAAAGCGCCCAAAATTGATAAATATTTTTATTTTTTAGTGTTGAGAGTGATATAATGCAGTCAAAATGGACTAAAAATGCTTTTAAAATGCGATATTACCACGAAAAAACGTTTGATAGGCTATTTTGACCATTTTGATCGTTAAAACAGCAAAAGAAATCGTGAACATTAAATTTAATGTTTTGAATTCTTGATAGTTCACCCCCTGCCGACCCAGACCTTGTGCACCTATGTCATCGCGGACTATTATATATTGAACTAATTAATATATAAATTTCTGCGGACAAAGGTGATATTCTGTACATTTTTCTGTAAATAGGTTGAAGTGTGAAGTGCAGTGCGTGGATGTTTATTTGTGTCCACTGTCCAGTATTAATGCGGATTTTTGCTTACTTTTATCTGCTAATACATATATTGCATATAATTAAATATAATTGAAACAAGCTTCGATAAGAGATCATTTCTATTAAACTCTTTACACAGCATTTCTATTGAACTCCTTACATAGCACGTTGTTTTCTCAAGTAAAGCATAACCTTGCTTATAAGACACTCTCGTCTACAAGACGCATTTAAACCTGATCCCAAGGGTTGTCTTATATCCGAGTTCGACTGTATATTCTGTTAAATTTATTCGAATTTTTTGCTTTTATGCTCTAGAAAGATAGATCATCGTCAGAAACATCGAAAAACGATGTTTTTGAAGCGCATGCACAATTTTTAAGTCCTGAAAAAGCACTTTGAAATTTCACTCCCTACAGAATTTCCATGCTGTGCATGCATTACAATCTGTTTAGCCCCACGCGCGCGCTTAAACACTCAACAGTCATTAAACAGCTCAAAATATACTTTTCATTTGTGTCTCACGTTACTACTGATCTTACGCAGAAAAGGAGAATCGTGCAAGAAGCCTGAATGACAGAAATTTCTGCATTGGTGTAGCTGGTTCACATATGTATTAAGATAGCCACGTTATAAGTACGTCGGTAAACGAGCAAAACATTACGAATTCCTTGAAATCTTTATTGAAATTAAGCAGCATTAGTCGATTGGTTATGGTTCTTAACTTTAGAGCAAGAGGTCCAGGTTTCGAATCCGACTGACAACTGACAGCAAGTTTCTCGTTTCCTCAGATGCTACCGACTGCACACATACGCCCTTATAATATGACATATGTCAATACATATGTGAACCAGCTGCACGAATGCCGAAATTTCCTGCTTATGATAATGAGTTGTGATGAACTCTAAACTACCTATTTTAGACTGATTTCAGAATCGAAAAGCAAAGGGAAAAGGAAAATTGATTCCGAATTTCATTTCGGAAAGGGAGCGTGTGTCTGTTCCCCCAATCCCTACCTGGACACGGACTTAATCGTATCGTTCGTGAATAATAACAATTAAAATTAAAAAAATTGGTAGGAGGCAAAGAGCATAAGTGCTGAAAAATTACCATAGCTGTCAGCACTGATTCCCCAACCGTCAATGACGATTAAGCAGACGCGTTGCTTCACATCGGCCATATTTTTTGCACAGGTCCTAATTTCGCGTTTCGTTTGCTGAAATAAGCTTTTAGAATAAGAGAAAGTGATGTATACGCAGCGTAACCGATTATTGGCAACAATCACAGGCCGCAGTCCACCGTACAGTAGTACGAAAATAATGTGCTGATAATTTGTGGCGAGACGAGGATTGTGGACAAATCGCGTGACAAAAGGCGCAGTCTGGCCTAATCAATAGATAAAATTAGGCAAAATTACAGTACAGCATCGATAGTAGTTGTGCTTGTATGTAAAGTAATCACTTAATAATTAACGTATGATCTGTCATACGCAGTAGAAGCAACGAACATATAGGCTCAGTTCTATTATTATTATTATACTTCTATTATTATTATTCTCAGTTCTATTATCATTATTATTATTACATATATAGTAAAGTGTTGTTAAATGATAATGAGAATGTGATATTCTACAATACATCGGCGAATAAGGAGACGTATGCCATTGTCAAGCCTCATTACTGCTTCAGTTTTAAATCATTTTTGAAGCCCGATTCTCGCGGATAAATTCTAAGGATAACCACAAAGTCTAATGAAATATATCATCAGAGGACTATCTTTGAGAAAACAACCGGGTTACAATAAGTTATACTGTATAAGATGGCTTTACTGTAACCAGTCACGGAGCCAATTCTGTAAGTGCAACGGGGGCACCTTGAACTTTCCGGTACGTGATCAAAATTTCACCCACATCGGCTTCCTGAATCTTCCGCTCTGAATCGTGTGTGTGTGTAGGATAAGCGTTCACTCGGGCTCTTGCTCACTTTCTGCTCAAATATTCAATAGTATTTAGGAACAATATAACATCAACCTCGAGGGTTCAACTTCAACGTATCCGTTCGGAATTGTGCAGTAGCATCTGTACTGCATAACTGCTTGTGTAAGAGTCTCACAAAACTGGGCAGACCCGAAGGTCGGCCACTGATCAGTGTTCGGTCGCTTTCGCGAGCCGAACCAGTGCTCAAACAAAAACGAGATCGGCTGGTTTTATGCCCACCTGAAGCATAACCTCACGGGTTAACACCCGACTGCAGCGCCAATGAAAAGGCGGCGTGCAATACCGATCGAATGCAACTCCAAGAGAACAACACATGGACTCGATCGATTGGTGAGCATAATAGCCTGGTGAGCATGGTAGGCATACCGCTATAGCCCGTCTTAGTTCGTCATTGGCTTGCCTGGTGAGCATGGCAGGCATACCGCTATAGCCCGTCTTTGCTCGTCATCGGCTTTAATGCCTGTTGGGGTATTAACTTCCCGTCATAGGCGTTTGAACCGGAGTTCAATAGGCGTGTAACTACTGACAGCAGTTACACTTGATTGAAGGCCGTAAATTGATTTTCGTGAAATAGTCCATAAAATTCGCGCACAAATTGGTTCCCTGTACCAACGACTAGCCATTATTTATTTAAAATTACTACACGATTTATCTTCGGGACATCCCTTTTTTATTTCCTGATCAGAAAATTTGTTTAGCCGACAGTGTATGACGCAGTGTGATAGAAAATTCAAAGAAGTAAACTCGTGGTCGAGTTTGGTTAATGAGGGACCAAACAGCCAGCACCACCAAGTGATGTGCTGTGTTTTGCTATCATGTAGTTGTGCTGAAATTTTTCTGAGCTTACAAAATCCAAATATCAGTAGTTTCACCTAAGAAATTTGTCCTTTTTTCCGAACACCCTGTATGTACATGTACAGTTTTACTGTAAATTTTCCTAAATATTGTTCCAGTAGGACGTAAAGCAAGAAACAAACCAAAATAGCAATCGATTAATTTACAATTATCATAATATGGAAAACGTGTCAAGGACTCATATGATCCTTATCAGTTGTATTTGCTCAAAAATCGTTCTTTAAACGACTGCACGTTGAGCACTTGAATTCCGGCAGCTGTGTATTCTTTAGCCGCGCTTGAATTTGGATTTAGGTCTGAAAGAAAGCCAACATCACATTTAACAACGACAAACATAAGCAAGGTGGCGTGTAAACTAAATGTTATGTAGGATGTATATAGTCGTCGAGCTCGGCTATAAAACACACTGGATATTAGCGTTTTCGGCTTATAAGCATACCTGGGCGTGGGGGTTATGCACCCCCGAGAAACCAAAATACCCCCAGAAATCAAAATACCCTCCCCAGAATTCAATTATTGAATTTTTTTGTATTTTTCGCAGTTTTTTGATGCCAATGGATAGTGCTCGATGAGAAACGCTAAAAAATTGTGTCTTTTCGCTATACCACCATTTTTAAGGCCATTTTTTTACCTTTGAAAAATCTTGCACCCCCCTCCCCCAGAAGTTTGGTGCCGCCCATACGTGGGCAGCAAGAAAATTCTGGGGGGGTGCAAGATTTTTTGAAAGTCAAAAAATGGCCCTAAAAATGGCGGTATGGCGATAAAAACACCATTTTTCGACGTTTCTCATCAAGCACTATCCATTGGCATCAAAAAATTGCGAAAAAAACGAAAAAAATTTTCAAAAATTGAATTCTGGGGGGAGTATTTTGATTTCTAGGGGGTATTTTGGTTTCTGGGGGTGCATGCCCCCCCAAACCCCCACGCCCAGGTGTGGTGCCGCCCACCTATGCTTATAAGACGTTAAAACCTCTGGTCCCAGTCATCCATAACGCATTACGATATATTAGAAACTCGCCTATTAGACACTCGGCTATAGACTATGAGACGCAGCTGACCCGCTCCCCCATTGCATACACTTAATACACATAAAGGACGGTCTAGAAGGCGAAAGGCAATAAGACGCTGGCACCTTGGCTATAAAACGCAGCAACATCGGCTAGAAGACGCGACCACTTAAAGTAATCTATAAACGTCTGTGAACAAAGGTGAAATCCTGTACAATTTTTTGCAAATAAGGTTACATTTAAAAAAGTGTCAAGCGCAATCTGTGAATGTTTGCCAGCGTTTAGTATCGATGTCGACTTTTGCTTAGTATAGTCCGCTATATTCTGTTCCATTCCAAATCGCCCATTTTCGCTTCACGACTTATTACTATAGCAGAATATTTCATTGGCTAGGTGTTGCGGCAGTCTGTTAGATGCGTCACATGTTATGCAAAGCATATTAAACAACAATAGAGTGTTTAAAGCAACCAGCGAATACGAGAGTATAATTGAAGAAGCCGTATGTGCAGTGAAAATTTATTACAGTAATAAGATATAAGCAAAAAACGTGCCTTTTGGAATTGAACAGACTATAGTATGTACATGCATATATTCCATATCATAAAAAAATCGTTAAATAAGCTTCGATCAGACCCTCTGAACTCCTTACTTAGTACGGTTTTTTCAAGTAAATCATAACCTTGCTTACAAGACGCACTAGGCTATAAGACGCGTTTAAATCCGGTCTCAAGGGGTGTCTTATATCCGACTTTGACTATATGCTACTCTCATAGATAAGGAAAGGTGAAAAAGAGCACAACGTGAAAGATATTGGAATTGTGAAAATGGGTAATATGTCAAGGCAACTTCAACAAGACTTCCGCTTTTATTGTCCTATTCTTATCTCTTTATCTTAGAAAAAAACCAAGGAGAATGTAAAGTTGAATTTTTATATGCTTTACACAATTGCGGAACTGGTTAGACGTGTGATCTTGACTTTGGACACATCTTTATAAATGAGTAATTTTCTTCTTTTAAATAATTGACTTTGGTCAAATACTTTTGGGAGATTAATTTATCCGAATTTATAATTAAAAATTTAAAATTCGATATTTTAGGTTTGACAGTTCAATTCTTTCAAAGAATGCAAACCCATTAACGCATCACTTCAATGTGAAAATTTTCAATCGAAACCAACGGTCGCAAATACCATTGATAGACGAGAAGACGATGAAGTTTATTTTGATCTATCAAAAATTTCGAATTAAACAGGCTGCAAATCATTTCTGAGATCAGACCTAAAAAATTTTCTTCAGTGGCTCCAATGAGCTTAAAGATACTAGACACCACACCTGGGCGTGGGGGTGGGGTTTAGGGGGTATGCACACCCCGTGAAACCAGAATGCACCCCCGAGAAACCAAAATACCCCCCAGAAACCAAAATACCCCCCAGAAATCAATAATTTTCTTTTGTTTTTCTTTCCGCAATTTTTTGATGCCAATGGATAGTGCTTGATGAGAAACGTTGGAAAATGGTGTTTTTTCGCCCTACCACCATTTTTAAGGCCATTTTTTGTCCTTCGAAAAATCTTGCACCCCCCCCAGAATTTTCTTGCTGCCCACGTATGCTAGACACACGTCGAAAATACCACTCGTCGAGCTTTTGGTGATACTTTTTCTAAAATATTAAGACATATTAGACTGAAATTAGACTGAAAAATTTGGAGGAATCGGACGACATAAACATGCACATATGACGCAAAAAACCGATGTACTGATCGAAACACTAAAAGAGTTCCAATATTGTCAAGCGGAAAAGTGCGGAAACATAATATTATACATTTTATACTTGCTTTTGTAAACTAATGATTCTGGTGTTAAAAATTTAGAAAAAACGCGCATGATTTTCTGAAATGTTTCCATTGCTATACGACCAGAGAAGAAAAAAGCACAATAATTTGGCCTGATTGGTGCAGGACCTAGATAAATCATTAAATGCACGCTAAATAAAAAAATAAAGGTCTCACTAGACAAAAGTATGCATCTTTTGTCAGCATTTTCGTCCTTAATCTTTGACAGACAATTCAAATAATCTTTGGAGGCTCGACTGGCGCTGTCACATGCGTGCCTTGGCAATAACTCAACTCGACCGAGGTTGCGGAATCGAGTGAGCAAAATTAGTATTTTTGTCACTCTTTCATGCGCTGCGGAACTCGGATCCAAATTTTTCTTGCGAACAAGCTCTCTGGTATTAATATAGTATGTCTCCAAATCGAAAAAATGCGACTCCATCAATAAAGTATGTATCCACATCCATATTGTAGTGTAAATTTGACCCGTAAAGGAACGTTTTGTATATAATAATATTCTACTGTTAAGAAAAGATTAAAAATACGTTGAATTACCGAGAAATGACAAGCTATTTCGGATAAAATGTCATCGAATGGCGCATTAACGCGCATTTTTCCAACCAATACTCATCGAGATGTCATGGCAGGAGATTCTCGAATGTGTCATGCATACATTTAACCAGCTTGCAATGTTTTTAACTTTTACTCCGGTGTTCTGCTGTAAATGTAGATTCAAAACTCAAAGCTGATGCTGTCTCGCAAAATCAGTGGCTAGTAATTCGGAAGTATTGCGCATGTTGTTTTTTGCAATCATATTCTAGTCTCGGATTGAAATGGTATTATTTTATGACCAGGTTTACCATCCACAATTATGCAATGATGGGGATACATACTATTTAGTGGAGTCACATTTTTTTGAAATGCGGAGACACACTATACGAATACCAGCTCTTATAAATTGAAAGATTGACCAATGATAGGCTAGTCCAAACAAGTGAAGCTATATGAGTTTATTACCGAACGTGTTCTCGGAAAGGGGTATACCTAACGGAGAGGATTATATGACACATGGGTAGCGTCTAAATTTTGGGGGATGAGATTTAAAAATTTGTAAACACAAAATTGATGACAGGGGCAAAAACACCTAATTTCATCGAGCTCTATCCATTTGCTTGAAAAAATCGTAAAAGAACAACGATTCTTTTCTGGGAGAAGAGTTCGATTCCTGCAGGGCTTCTACATAGATTCAGGAGGGTCAATAAAACCACGCCCACGTGTGAATTAGATCCACAAAAAAGGCCCTGCAGAACGCAGCTGATTTCTGATTGACCCTGCATAATTCCCTAATTTCCAACAAAGCTACAATTGTTTTAAGCGTTCTTAGCTGTTTTGGCTCTGGAGCATACATTTTTCATAATCATCTTGACTATATTTCGTTAATTTTACTAAGTGTCTGTAAATCGGAGTTTCTTAGCGCCACCCCTTTTGCGCGGTCGCTAAGGCTACTAATACTAATAAAACGTAGAACTGTTCGAGATAGGCAAGAATAAGGGCATTTTTGAGCGTTTTTCAATGAGCTCTACAGACGATAACCTTCGGAAAATTGTCACCTCTTTCAACTCATACAAAAATCTAATTTTAAAGCTATCTGTGTACACGACTGACTTCTCGTTGTCTGATCCATGCTAAACTGAGCGATTTCTTTAGGCTGTCTATGCACTCAATTTTTGTGTATTGTAATTTGCAAAAGCAATAAACAAACTCAATAAGTGGACGCACAGCGCCAAAAACTTTGGCATGTTCTCCAAGTGTAGCTCAAGGTTGGGCTGTTTAGAAACAAAAATTAATATAAAACAATTAATCTGGCGAAAAGCGCCACAAAAACACGGATTCTCTTTCTGCAAACTTGCTGAAGCAGGTACTACTCGCTGATGATGAAACAAAAACAGTGATGAGGAAACACAAATAATACATTTTTAACAAATTCGGCGCGAAGCGCCGAAAATTTCCGGAAAAACTTTCTTTAGAAATGTAAAAAGCTTTAAATTTCTATTTTTTATCCGAAAAAGCCTTTGCGCATGGCGCTAATGTACGATATGTCCAATTAGCGCACGACGGGTTTCCTTTGCGTCGCGCTAAAAAAACAGTGCTGGAAATATGCATTGTTTTAATGAGAAAAATTCTGCTTCAAAGCGTTGTTTTTATTGTCTTTATGGCTAACTTTAACTTTAAAGATAGCCGTTCGTTAATAGTAAAACGTCGAAAAATAGAATGTTTTTATCGAATATTCAACGTCATAATTTATCAAGAAGGAGCATAACAGTAATTATCTTAACAAGTAAAATCAGCCGATGTACACACTTTCCTCTAATGTAGAAGTTAATCGCCCAGAAAAGCATTTCTGCTGCAAAAATAAGCTTTTAAAATGGCGAGAAATTTAGTGCCTTTTCCTGAATAAATCGATATAATTATATTTTTTATTGAAACTTACATAGAGTAGATGCATCCTACGAGATTTAGGACTTCGAGATTCCTTCGAAAGTTTTGACTTGCTGCACATAAATGCACGCAATGGACATGGTAAATACTGAGACAGTAGGTACCCAAAATTCATCTTTTTATTTTGCACGACCCTCATATGTATTTTTGAAAAGAAAAATCAATGCCATTGGCACATATAAGCAGTTCCTTATATCCTAAAATATGTAAAGGCTGTTCCACGCGCAAAATTTTCATGAATTGCGTGAAAACGCGGAAAGATTTTCGCTTGCTCATACATAGGTCCTCCCATTTTCAATGTACAAGAAAAGAAAGCGCTGGTATTATACATGCAACGGCTAAAAATTTTGATTGAGGGTCCCGAGCCGTTTTTATGAGGGGGCGGTAAAGACCAGACATACAGGGGCGGATTTAAAGGGGCGGCCCTCCCATTGACCCAAAATAGTTGGCGAGATAAAGAATGAATATGCAATTTGCAAGGATTTTTGGCCGTCAGTGATCATAATTTCTCAAATTTTTCCGGCGCTTCGCGCCGGATAATACCTATTAATGAAATTTATTTACTTTGTTTGCGACCTGGAAGCCATTTTGTGCTCATGGAATAGCTTCGAAACAATTTCAAGAGCAGAAAAAGCTATTTCGGCATAGATTGTTTCTATTTCCGAGCATAAGTTCTGAAATTTTTCGACGTTCCACGTCAAGCCACAGGGAATAGAGCAGTGAATCAAGCTTGTAAACATCCTTTCGCCTAATTTTCTCGAATTATCCGGCGCCTGATTTTCGTTAAAGTCAAGGAAATTTAATGATTTGTTTGCATAAAATTGTCTAAAGTTTCAAAATTTTCGAAAAAACGTTGCGTCAAAAGTGATTTTAAATAAGAGTAGACGATGTAAAACGCCGAAACAAACGCAACTTCGTACGTGAAGAACAAATTTCGGACCTATTTTTGACTGTATTTGAAAAAGTAGGGGTACCGTGCCCCCCTTCAGAAAATCATAGATCCGCCACGGCAGATATGCACGGGGGGTTGGTGTCTAGACCCCAGAATGAAAAAATGAGATAATTTTGTGGGGAAAACAAGGCAAAATGAAGCTTAAAAATGGTTGAAAATTTAAAATTTTCGTCAAAAATGCTTCAAATCATAGGTGCGCAAGATCAAACTTCAAGGGGGGGGGGGGAGTGAAAACCAAAAATTGCTAGATAGCTATGTGTTTCGTAAAAATGGCACTATAGTCCTTTTGGGGTCAGAAAATTAGCTATATAGCCTTTTTTCGTCTCAGAAACCTAGCTATATAGCCCTTTTGGATTCACAAACATAGCTATATAGCCTTTTTGGACTAACAATAGCCATTTATCCCTTTTTGGAGTCGAGAAAATAGCTATATATCCTTTTAAAACTCAGAAAAGACAAGTAAACAGCATTTCTGAGCCCAAAAAAGACTGAATAACTAGTTTTCTGAGCCCAAAAAGACTGTATAGCTAATTTTCTGAGCTCCAAAACAGGCTATACAGCAATGGTTTTTCGGCCATAATCGCTGTATAGCTATTAGTTTTTTAAAGCTCAGAGGGGGAATACCCCCTGCTCATGTATGCTTCAAATTGACCAAAAACTGTGTAATAACGTAGTTTTAAGGCTATTTTAACGCTTATACCAGTTTTTTGAGGTCATCTGGCCCAAAACAGCTCAATTTTTGAACCCTTAGACTGTCTGACCCCCATATCGGTCATGCTATGCATCCATGATAAATACCTGCAATTTTTGGCCAAAGTGGCCAAAAAGCCCTAAAAACGGCCAAGAAAACAAGTTTTTCTTCGAAAATCGGGGGGAGGTCAAAAAATTTCTGGCTTCAGGCGGATGGGGGAGATGACCAACGTTGGGTGGGGGATCCCTCATTCCCCGGTCACATGTATGCCTGGTACATAGTAAGTGTTAGTGCACAATTATACAGTACAGTAATGCGTCACGTAATTAAGACTGCGTTTATCGAACTTCAGTCGAAAATTTCGACTTTCAGTAAAAAAACAGTCTTTGAAAATAAAGAATGCAAAAATTCATCGATACGTTGAGTTTAATATATTAACCATTTTTATGTAAAAATTATGGCCTTTTCAGTGAAAAATTACGTCATCCTTATCATCTGAAACACAATCATGAGGCTTTGTAAACATAAACGGAAAAAATTGAAAAACTTGCGCAAAACAATTTTCACGTCTTTGTCATGATCTTTGAGTCAAGTTTGGGCCTTTAACGAAAACTTTGGACATTTTGGGCCGCGATATCGTCTTATTTATTCAAGACAAATTTCACTCTCCTACTTCCAAGGCGTCAAGATTATTGAATATTTACATTATGCCTTATCAATACCCCAAACTCCGCATGCAGAACCATATTTGGAGGAAGCAGCCGTCTCATGAGCAATCGAAAATTTCTTTTAAAAATCATTTATTACCGGGAAAAATCGCATCTTTTCGACAAAAAAAGGTATCAAATTCTTGGCAATTTGCGCCGTCTTTGAAGTACTTCTTCACAATATTGCCTAAAGTGTAACCGAGAAAACAGCTCTACTCAGTCTTTTGAGAGGGAAGCACGAGAAGCATACTTTTCCGTACTTCGACCGTGCAATCTTTGAATGTAAAAGAATTAATTTCTGTGAAACTGCCAAAAACATTTGGCATGTAAATTTGTCAGAGATATGAACTTTATATCGCAATGGTAGAGATAGTTAAAAAAAGGTCGGAGAAGACTGTGTCCATTAGCGGCAACCCAGAAATAGCTTCTCAATAATAGCAATGTGCTGAAGGCTCATTCATTTGGATAATCCTAGATCAAAAGCCGGTCTGCACTCAAAATTGACAAAGGGATTCAAACAGTGCTTCGGTGAAACCGCCTGATAACAGCCATTTTCCCGAATTTTCAGCTTATTTATTAACTTGTTTCAATTTTCAAAAAGTCAAAAGTGCTTTCAATTTTCAATATCCATTCTAATCCCTATGCTTGCCACATCATATATGTAGTTCAAAGTCGACTTAACATAAGTTTACGTTAAATTTATATCTATATTTAAGGTTGCTAAAGCTAATTAAATTACAAGACCATTTTCTTGCTATCCGCTAATTTAAGAATCATCTGCGAGTGTACTTTCATGCACCAATTAGCCTTGTTTTCACGATGCTTATGATAGAAGTGGTTTAAGGTCATTTCAACGTCTTCGGCTGGCGTTTTGAGAAAAATTAAATCGTCTGGCATCAAAACACCATCGCCATTCAACGAATCGACGTCCTCATCTTCGACGTAGCTTTCGAATTTGTACTGTTCAAAACGATTAGCCGAAATTTCAAACAAAGAGGAACCAATCATGTGTGGAAGGCTTAACGCCACACATGGGCATAGGGGAGGAGAGGGCGTATTATCCCTGACCCCTATCTAAGGTTTCGGAAAATCGGGTACTATCAGGCGATTTTGAGAAAACAATAGGTGCTGCAAGACAATTTTTTGAGCTTACTTCAGAAAAAGGCCGAAAATTCTACCGGAAAACAGTAGAATTATCTAAATTTCCGACGCATCACGCCGTTTTGATAAAGTTTTGTAGTTCATAAATTGGCTAAACTTCATTAGTAAAGGTCAAGAAACCTAGTTTGCTGCATATAACGGGTTAGGTCAGCGCCTGTAGCGGATCCAGAATTTCCAGATTGGGCTGGTACCTTCACTTCTCTTGAAACGTATAACAAACCAAAAATTAATTCTTTTTTTTGCAAAGAAACGGCGTTTTCCATTATCTAGAATCATTTCTGTTATAATACATCTATGGGAAAAATTTCAATTTCAGCATCATTGATACATACTTTTCAAAATATTTTCTTAATTCCTACACTTTTTAATTTAAAGGCTTTATAAGAAGAAAATTCTTTGATTAATCCCATCTTTGCACTTAAACTAATATGCACAATCTGCAGGAAGTACCATTAATGATCTTAAATTTACACTTATAAGGTCAGCATACATTAGTATAATATATAACATCTTGCCCCGGCTGAAAAGTCTGCCCCAGGACACCCCTAATGTGTAGTGAACATAAATATAATAAAGTAAAATAAAATGTGATACGTAGGTGATAAATAAATACATACTCGTACAGAGGAGAATATGAATATGAAGAGTAGAATAAGAGATGAAAGTAAGCAAGAGATGATCTGAGGGTACGAGGATATCGAATTTCGCTAGATTAGTCTGTTGTTACCAAATAAAGTCGATCTTGCCATGATAGAAACAAAGGGAGGTACAAAGACGTGCATCAGGGGGATAGAGGAATCCCCCACCCAAAGTCGATCGTCTCCCCATCCCCCCAAAGTTAAAAAAGGTTTACCAACGCACGATTTTTGGAAAAGCTCGCAATTTTTGGTCGTTTTTAAGTGTTTTTTTGCCGTTTTCGGCCAAAAATTAGAGGTCATTCACCCCCTCCCTGAAGATGGCCGAGGACCCCCTCCCAAAATTTCAAGCTGTCATATGTAAGGGTACATGTAAATTAAATGTAAGCACAAGAGAAGAGAAAATGGGGTCCACATTAAGTTACCAACCACAATTACTGTCGAAAGACTTTAATCGAAAAAAAGATTTTTTTCAATTTTGACGCAGTGGAACCTTTTAAACACACCTAAGTGTTTTAAAAATTTCATATTCCATCCCTCGCTAACGACACATCATAGATATTCCTTCCACGTTTACTAGGAGCACATAGAAAGGAGTAAAAAAAGCTAAATAATTAATCTTTTGCATGTTGAGAAAAAATGAAAAATAACATACAGCACGAAGAATCACATTACATCATCTGCAGAAGTCTCAAAATATATCGAGTCGTCAAACTGCTCCACGGCTTGCTGCAGTAGTTCTTTAGCACGATCGACATTTACAATAACTGGTGGCCTTAAATACAATATCTAATCAAACATGCAAATGGTATCTTTGAATCGAAGCAAGATTTTCAAAAACGAATCACAAAGCGAAATTTAACAAGTTATTATGAAGAAGTTCCACTACTTAGTTCAGAAACTAGCACGAGAACAGATGCTAATGAAGATACAAAATCGGGAAAATGTACACAATGCGCAGTTTTGAATCTGTTACATGTCTGATAAACAGGATAATCCAAAAACACTACTCACGTTTTATATGATAGCTCCAGAACCATACATGCAACGGCTCGAAATTTTGAGTGAGGGGTCCCCGGCCATTGGGGAGGGGGTAAATAACCTCTAATTTTTAGCCAAAAAGCCTAAGATCAGCCAAAAATGGCAAGTTTTTCCAAAAATAGAGGGGGTCAAAAGTATCCTGACTTGGGGAGAGGTAAGGTGGGGAAACGAACAACCTTGGTTGGGCGATTCCCCCAATCTTTCTATGTTACATGTCTGTCCAGAACCACAAAAGCTAGGCACCTAAATTTTTAAAACAAGATAAAAAAGGTTTGTAAGACATATGCAGAATCTTGCAATGGTTTCTAATCCCGTATGAATGTTTTGAATTTTTAAAAGTGCTTATTTTGAGAAAATACTGCGTATCTGACTGCCCCATTTATTCATTCAATCACTTTGTTTTTCCGATTGATAAATAATACATTTAATGAATGAAAAAAGTTCTACATCAGATTTGTTGCAATGTAGGCTTGCTAAGCTGTAGCAACAGAGCAAAAACGCCGCAAAAACTCTTAAATGACTTCAATTTTTACCTTGATTCATTTTTTGTGCCAAGCTCCTCTACAGACTCTAAAATAGCAATGATTCCAACTTATTTAACATGCTCACATAGGGTTTTACTTATTTCAAGCAGCATTTGTACTGTAACACAAGCAGCAGTGACTTTCGTCTATAAACTTTTCATCTGCGCAATGAAATTTTTTGTTTTTTTCGAAATATGCCTACTTGTGTAATGTGCAATACCTACCAAACGAGTTTCTATTTGCAAATTTGAAGACGTCGCCTTGGGGTTTAGCGGCGACGGGAGGAAGGACTGCTCTGCTGCGCTTAAACCTAAACGGGAACGCGCGCCAGACCTACACAAAAATTAGGCATAGCCCCTCCAGGGATTTCTGGCCATTAGTACTAAAAACAAACAGGAATTCAGCATCTACGTACGATTGGCAGGGGATAAGTACCGTAAGAACGGTAAGAAGCGTGGTGGCAACTTAGCCACTCCGCGCTGATTGGTCCCACTAGCGAAATCACGTACGTACCTTCGAGGCGCGCAGCGTGAGCTATCCTGGGGATTCAATCAATATCCCATTTTCCTATCATATCAAAACATAGGCGACATGACCGCTATTCCAGTTAAGCCCGTGTTGAGATCGGAAAAAATCGATATTATACATAGACGCCGTCTATTCAAAATTTTATTGGTTAAACTTCAAAGCCACGCCTATTTAAAATTTATTGTCGTAAGCATATTTTGTTTTTCGTCTAGCAGCTTCGCTGAGTCATAATTATTCTTGGGCCGTGTTGTTTTGCGGAATAGCTGCGTCTCGTCGATTCGAATGATTTTTTTGTGCTTATTTCTCGTGTACATAAACCTGCATTTTAGCTACCTAGACGTGCATTTTACTGCAGGTAGTTCGGCACCGGTGGACGGCTCCTTAAATTATTATTCAGCGTAGAAATTCAGGGGTCTTCCTTTTTAATTATTCTCTTTATCGAAAATTCATTCACCCACTTTTCGATCTAAAATTCATAAAGATTATTTCATAATTTTTATGTAAGATGATTGCCCGGTTGAGAGCTCTGTGTTGTTGTGTTCAATGTTCATTGTGCTTATTGGAACCAGAAAAGTAATCGTTTTCGCCATAGGTATTCTTGTGCGAAACAAGTTTTCAAGACCTTTTCGCGATAATTATTATTTTGGTCCAAAATAAGTCAACTGACCTAGGGCTAAATTCCGTGGCTACTTAATTACTGCTGCATTCGGTATCTAGGGCGTAGTTGCCGAAATCTCCTCAGGTACGGACGAATCTAGGTCCGGGGAGTTTTAGGCCGTAAGTAAATTGAGGGTCGAGTGGTTGAGTCTGGCGATTCACTGTAGCAAGCTGACCAGCGCTAAGTGTAGCCAGGTACTTAAGTACATAAGTCCCGTAGGCACATATAGTCCGTCTTCGTTTAGGTACGTAACTGTACGTGTGTCAGGTATCTCTGCGGGTGGCATGCTGTCCAGTCCATTTAGATATCTGGACATACATCAGTTAACCATACGAAACGCAAATATATTTACATAATGCAGTCAACATGGACTGAAAAATAATTTCAAAATGCGTTATTACCACGAAAAAGCGTTTTACAGGCTTTTCGGTTTATGGCATAGATGCATAAGGGCAGGATCTGGGGGGAGGGGGGGAGGGGGAAAAGCAGAAACCCAAAACAGTAAATTTTACGTTCATGTTTTATTGCTGATTTAAACTACCAAAATGGTCAAAATAGCCTATAAAACGTTCTTTCCAGCAATATCACATTTTAAAAGCATTTTTAGTTCATTTTGATTGCACCATATCATTTGAGCACTGTAAAAAACAAACGAAAATTGATCGATTTCGGGCCCTTTCCGAGTGAAAAGTACTGATACGGCGCGAAGTTTCGAAGTTTTTTTACATTTTACAGCTTTTGACCTCAAAAATGATGCAAAAAACGTCTTATCAGCTGAAAATCGCCGGACAGTACCTGTCTGGCTAACCTATTAGCGGGGAGGGGTGGTAGCCCACTCACCCCATGTGCATGCATGATTTATGGGATTTTACTTTCCCCCTGCCAACCCTGACCTTGTGCATCTAAGGTAGTTGATATATACATACCTTCCTTCCAATTGACGTGAAGTTGAACAGGCTTCAGTGTCGTCGATTATTAGACGATTCATATTAGATTCACATTCGTCAAAGTTTATGAACGGGGGAAGAGTGGAAGAATCCGCTGAACTTTCATTCGATGGGGGACTTTCGCTTCTTTGAACATTATCTGGGGACTCAAAATCACGCGGAGGTGCTATAAAGCAACGAAAAGTTTTAGTAGATTATAAGACCAAACTAAAACAACAGACGTGATAGGAGGGATTGGGAGCATACGTGGGCAGCACCAAAATTCTGGGGTGGGGGTGCAAGATTTTTTAAAGGTAAAAAATGGCCTTAAAAATGATGGTATGGCGAAAAAACACCATTTTTCAACGTTTCTCATCGTGCACTATCCATTGGCATCAAAAAATTGCGAAAAAAACCAAAAAAATTTCAAAAATTGAATTCTGGAGGAGAGCGGGTATTTTGGTTTCTGGGAGGGGGTGTTTTGGTTTCTCGGGGGGTGCATACCCCCACATCCAGGTGTGATTGGGAGATGCCCATTTAAAGCCGGCCTTGCCCATATATCTCTTAAAGTCGAATTGTTTTCATTCACTCTCCAATCTTTGTGTAAAAACTTGCGTTTCTAAACCATTTTAGTTACTTTACTGGCATTTCTGACCGAAAATATCCAGTCATCGATTCCCCCTCTCAGGACAATTGGTAGACTGACTAACCCCACTGAAAATTTTGAGCCGTTACAATACGATCAACAGTGAGAAATTTCATACGAGATATGAAGAATGATTAATAAGGCCATGGAGATTATGTTCTAAATGATTATGTTTAGATTATGTTATTAAGCCATGGAGATTATGTTCATTAATCATTTATAATTGTACCTTCTTCAGCAGCATCGAGAATTGGCTGCGGTACAATGGGTGCTGACAGGTTAATACCACTGACGATGGCTTTTTCAATGTTCGACAAAAACCTTAAGCAAGAGAACGGAAATTTCTAACGTGTTGAATCCAGACGTTTCTTGGGGTAGAAGGGTTTGAGCCCCCAGAATGGCAACTACTCCCCCCTGCAAAATGACTGCGACCACCCCCCCCCAAATTGTCTATTTTTCGGAAAAGTTGTAAAAAGTGTGCCATTTAAGCGTTTTTAGCAAATTTTTTGCTCAAAAATTTCAAATTTTCGGCGCTTCGCGCTATACACACATCTTTTGACTATATTTTGTTCGATTAACTCAATTTTTTCAAATTTTTTTGAAAAAAGTTTTGTTTTTGTGTTCTAGAAAGAACGAGCATTGTCTGAAACGTCGAAAAACAGTGTTTTTGACATGTACCCTTCGTTTTGAGCCCAAAAAGGCACTTTTTAGAATTTTTTGGGCCTGAAACCCCCTCCCCAAAATTCCCATGCTGTACATGTATGCAGGGGCGTAACCAGAATTTTATAACATTTTTGAGCGTTTCTCGACGAGATCTATGCCACGGTGAAGGAAAACATTTTAAAAAAATTAAAATTTTTTTGCTCGATTTTTAAAGTGGATATCAAAAATCTATCCTTTAACCCATCTGTATGACTAACTTCTTAATATCAAGTTAAAGCTTGACTTCAAAACATTTCAATTGTTGTCTTTGCATTCAATTTTACGGTTTTGCGAAGAAAACTAATGCAGAAAATAATAAATCGGCGCTAAGTGCCGAAAATTTTTGACATGTTCGTCATTTTCAAGTCAAATCTGGGCTTCTTAGGTAAGAAAAGAGAAAGAAAAAGAAATCCGGCGCGAAGCGCCGGAAAATTCTGAGCTCAGTAGCTCAAAAGCGTGCTGAAAACGCATTTCGGCTGGCCTTCTAGTAAGCTACAATAATCTTTAATTTTTTGAGAACCCTTGCGAAAAATAAAAATATTCTTTCATTTGGGGGGCAGCCACCCGGCTGATTACGCCCCTGCATGTACGTAACAGGGAGATGGGGGATCCCCCACCAAAAGTAGGATGTCCCCACACCTCCCCTCAAAGCAAGAAAATTTTTTACCCCCCGATTTTTGAAAAAAATCGAATTTTATTGGCAGTTTTTAGACGTTTTTTGGCCAAAAATTTGAGGCCATTTAACCCCCCCCTAAAAATAGCCGCCCCCCGAAATTTCAAGCCGTTACGTGTATGCATGTATGGTTAAATCTAACATAAAACATCAACTTAGAACAGAATATCAAAATCTACTCAAAAAAAAATCAGACCAACGAATCAGCGGCGGATCTAGGATTTTCTTAAGGGAGGCGGTACCCCAACTTTGACAAAAATAGTCAAAAATTAGTCCAAAAATTTGCCCTTCGCATGCGAGATAGCGCTTTTTCGGCGTTTTAGGTTGCCTACTTTTAATTAAAATCACGTTTTAAACATTATTTTTAGGAAATTTTTAATTTTCGACAATTTTGTGCCAAAAGATCATCAGATTTCTTCGACGTTAGCATAAATTCATCACGAAGCGACGAAAAATTTATGAAATTCAGACGAAAGGATACATTGGCATGGAAGGGGTTAGAGGGGGTATTATCCCCCTGAGCTTCAAAAACCTGATAGCTACACAGCCATTTTGGCCCAGAAAAGCATTGCTATATAGCCTTTTTGACTCAGAAACATACCGTGTGAGTCCAAAAATGCTATTTTTTTGCAGGTTTTAAAGGATTTATAGTTATTTACCGGATTTATAGTTATTTACCGACTTAAAAAAGGGCTTAATTGTTAGTTTTAGTCCGAAAAGACTATATAGCTGTATTTGCGAGTTCAAAATGATTATATATTTGCCACAAATGCTCGAAAACGATTGTTCTAAAGCGATCCCGGTATAAACGTCGTTCACAAAGCACTTAGCTGTCACATAATTTTCGATTCTCACCGCTTCCTGAAAGTTTGACCTCGCGCATCTATGGACGGAAGGAAGTTTAGAAGCTTGATTACTGCTCCATTCTCTGTTTTTGCGGCATTTGACGCGGAAAGTCGAAAATTTTAAAGTTATGCTTGAGAATAGAATAAATCTATGCTGAACTAGCTGTTTCTGCATATGACATTGTTCTGAAAGCTAGTCCTTCCATTAGCAAAAATATGGCTCCTTGGTAGCCAAGAAAGCGAGTAGACGTCATAAAAATTTGAGAAATTATGATCACTGACGGCCAAAAATTATTGCAAATTACATATTCATTTTTTATCTCGCCAACTATTTTGGGCTATTGGGGGTGCGGCCGCCTTCCTTAAATCCGCTCTTACAACGAATGGTATAATACGTATACATGCAATACACGTATGCTTGCCTCGTTGCAATATAATAGTTTTACTAAGTATAAATTTGAGCTTAGTCTAATAATATTAATATGACCGTACACAACAAACATTCACATATAATACCGAACGTCTTTCATATTACGCATTATGATATACATATGTAGAAGCGATTCAGCACACTTTCTGTTTGCTAAATATACTGGTGCAGGAGAGAAATGCACGTTAGGAGAGTTTGCAGTCCAAATCACCAAAATGAAAAAATGGGAAATTTTCTGGGGAAATGAGGTGAAATTAAGGCCAAAAAATGGATAAAAATCTAAAATTCTCAATAAAAGTGCTTAAAATTGACAAGACTGCGGATTAACACTTTTCACGCATACCAATTTACAAGGTCCTTTTAATCCAAAAAACCTCACTGACCCGCCAGATCGGCCATGCTATGCATCAATAAGCGGCACTATTATAAGATCCGTCTGAACTATAGAAAGAAAACCTAAAAACAAAAAATAAAAAGACGAGATAAAAGCTCAAATAAAAAGGGGAGCATAGAAAAGGACGTACAATTCTTTGGCTCGCAATGCTGCGCTTTCGGACAGCCTATGCGACAATTCGGCTGCCCAACTTGATTGTTCAGCCGACCTTTGCTCCGTGTTTGATTTTCTGGTCCCCAATTTTCTAGCCTGCTGAACTGCGACTCCCTTTGCACTTTCCGACGAAATATTAACAGGTGTCATTCTGGCATCTGAATTTAGAAAAAAGAATATTTCTGCACCATTCTATTTCTCTCAATCATTCGAGACTTATATTTTATTGCATATCAGGCACACATTCCCATAGGGGGATGGGGGGTGAGGGAGGACAAAATAATCCCTCATTTAGGGTCCAAGACTCGAATCACTGTCAGAAGATTCTCTAACTATCAAACATTTTCTGCATGATTTTTGGGAAGGAAAGTAGCAAATAATTAAAAAAATTTCGGCGCGCGCACTTCTGTTTTGTATACCCACTAAGTGCCTAGGATGAATTTAAAATGATTTGAAAAGGCAGAACTTTCGACGAAAGTTTCCTGAAAATTCGTAAAAAAAGGTGCTGTTTTAAGCGTTTTTAGCTATCTATTTACTCAACAGTATCCAATTTTCGGCGCTTCGCGCCACATAATTATTTTTTGACTATATTTTGTTCAATTTATTCGAATTTTTTTTGGTTATTTTTTCGAAAATGCTCTAGAAAGGTAGAACATGGTAAGACTCCAAAAACGATGTTTTTGACGCGTATCCGCTATTTTTAGGCCCAGAAACGGCACTTGAAAATTTCACCCTCCCTCAGGAATTCTATGCTGTGCGTGTCTGATATCAAGCAGAACCGTTGGAATTAAGCATTCCATTCCCGAAAATTAAGTAATCCAATACCCCCGCGATATTGGGCAAATTATACTTTCACTCCTTTGTCTGAAATTTTTGCAATATAAGTAATGTGGCCCACCGTCGGTACCTAAATACCTACGAAACACAACGACGGCGGGGGATTACCTACCTTCGGGGCTTACCAAAGTACCTAGGCTACACTTAGCGCTGGTCAGGTTGCTAGAAACTCTAGGTCACGTACCAACCAACAATGACCCTCAAAACCTATGGCATCGATCTCCTCGGTCCTAAGTTGCTGACCGGCTTTTCGCGGAGATTCTCGGCAGCTACGCCCTAGAATTCTAACGCTTAGTTACTTACTTAAGCATGGAAATTGCTCGCAAGGTCAGTTGATCTTTTCCCAAAACCCCAGAAATTCTCAAGTTGATGATTTAACTTATTTTCCCTGGCAACGGCAAGTTCAGAAATGTTTTGGTTCCTAATAGCACTCAAGAACAATGATTCCAACAACAGCGAGCTCCATGCTGGACAGTCATCTTACATAAACATAAAGTAATAATTTTTATGAGTTTTGGGTTCGAAAAAAGGTGAAAGAAATTTTGGAAGGAAAAGAATATCAAAAAAATTCACCTTTCAAATAAGCACTAAAGTCGTAGTGCCATTCCGCGATGCCGAGTTACTCGCGGTTTGAGTTACCTCAGAGTAACTATAACTAATTTATTAAACGAATAAACAAATTACAGCTCAAGCGCGAACAAGATCCAACGCCAGTGTTTTTTTGTACAAGGTCCGTTTGTACATGTACAAAGATGGTCCCCAAAAATCTTTGTACATTTTGTACATGCAAATTTTCGTGTACTATAATATAATACAGTAGCGATTTTAGTGTGGTAAAATAGGGTTTTCGATTTTATTTTAGCTAATTTCTGTGTTTCTGACGCCAAAAATTACTTTACTAAAAATTGTCTCAAAACGGCGCGAAGCGCCAAAAAATTTGACATTTTTCCATTCTAAATGCAAATTCTGCCATTTTAAAGACATGTAGGGCAAACAATTACTCATTCGCCGAAAACTTTTGGGAATTTTATACCTTTTTACAGTTTTTGTCTTCCCAAAAATCTTTGTACATTTAGTACACACAAATTTTTGGCTACTATAATATGGTACAGTAGCGATTTTAGTGTCGTAAAAACAGACTTGTTCGGCTTTTGTTAGTATATTTTTAAATACTAAGGGTGTCCTATGTATACTAAATCAACATGGACACACCCCGGTATTTGCCTTCGGGAGTTACTTAGGTACCTACGCTGCTCTTAGCGCTAACCAGGTAGTAGTAGCTCATTAGACGGCTCTAAACCCAATGGCCCTCAGAACCTACGGCCTGGATCTCCTCGGTCCTACTATTGCTGACCGCACTATTGCGGAGAATCTCGGCAACTACGCCCTACAACCTAGCTCTAGGTACTTACCTAACCCCGGTATGCACGCAAGGTCAGTTGACCAATCTCAACCCCAAGCTCAAATTGATTGTTTAACTTGTTCACCAGTTCGAAATCAGATTCAGAAAAGGTTTTAGTTCCTAATGATGGTAGCACAATAGACATGAATCCAACAACAACTAGCTCTAACCTGGACAGTCGTCATTATTAAGGATTAAGTAATATTTTGATTATTTTTGGGTTGAGAATCAGGTAAGAGACTTTTCGAATATAAGTCTAGAATAAGCCACAATAATATTTACTTTTCTTATACGCCGATAAAGTATAATCATTGGGGCCCGGCCTTACCCTCGATATAAACAATCACTGGGTAAATATTGCTCAAATTTACTAGACGCAAAAGAAGAAACACAAAGCGTCGGCTCGATTACGAGCAACAACAAGAAGAAAAACAAAACAACACGACCGGATGTCGACTCCACACCTGGGCGTGGGGGGTTTGGGGGGTATGCACCCCTCAGAAACCAAAATACTCCCCCCCAGAAATCAAAATACCCCCCAGAATTCAATTTTTTCGTTTTTTTCGCAATTTTTTGATGCCAATGGATAGTGCTTGATGAGAAACGTCGAAAAATGGTGTTTTTATCGCCATACCACCATTTTTAAGGCCATTTTTCGACCTTCAAAAAAATCTTGCACCCCCCCCCCAGAATTTTCTTGCTGCCCACGTATGGTCCACTCGGCTCAAAAACGCAACTAGTCCAAAAACAACCAAATCCAAAAATCTATCCTAAGATTAATTACGGTATTAACGATTTAACGATGATATCAAGAAAATTTAAGTGCAGTTAAAATAACTTTTATATAAGGTCATATGACATTACTATTGTTTACAATGTCAAAACAAATATTGATATAACTGATCTTAACGCACACATAAAACCCCTTTTACCGGCCAAGTACCTAATAGGATTTTGAGATGAAAAGATGGGATTAGATTGGGGACTGTAGGAATAACTCAAGCTCACACGTCTTAAAGATGGATACTTGACCGAATAAGAGATTCCATGATTTCGTTGGGGGTTTCGTTACGTTGCAAAGCTGTAGTCGATTCGCATTGTAGTTGATAATATAAAAAGTTCGATAATGCGTTCGTACCGTGTAACTGTCGTAGTTACACTCCACCGCGTTTACGAAAAAATTCGAGACGTAGTGTCGAATTTTACAGAAAAATTCTGCAAGAAAATGTTCGTGAGTAAAACAATCGTTCCGAAAGCGACGCACGTTTTTTCTTCGCGGCCAAAGTTTTTCAAGATAAAATTTAAATGGCATTCCTTCAGTAGCGTTACATTACCCTTGATGTCCACGATGTCGCCGACCTTATAGACGCGCAAGAAAGTAGAGAGCGGTTCCGTGCCGCGGAAAATCGGTATTTTTGATCCAGCCCTACAGTCCTGGGAAGGAGAAATTTTATAAGAAAAATTTTTAGGTAGAGTAAGACCCCTTGTCCGTTATTGGGTTATGATGCGATAAAAACAGGACGACGAAAATATTGAGCAATTAAACAAATTAAGACACAAGATTTTACGTCAATAAGGCCAGATCATAAGGCAAGGAAAATTAAGAGCACTGACGAAAAATTTAAGACAACGAGGTAAAATTGAAACGAGGAATGTAATTATGCAAGAAAATCAACAAGTACGCGTAATAAAGACCGAATTTGGAATACTGACAAGAGAAAGAATCAAAACAAAAAGTAAAACAAAAAAGGTTATGATGTCGATAAAACGCGAAGAAAAATTTACAACAAAAAACGAGAGCGAAAAACCGGGAACGCTGCATCCGTTGACGAACAAGCTGCTGGCCTACAGTGGCGACGATCACAGAGTTATAGATTTCTTGCTTCAAAGTTACTATTTTCGGTCAAGCAAACCGGGTTTGGACGAATAAAAACGAGAATGGCTCTCCGGGCGACGGCGCGATGCACTGGCTCGATCGCGATCGGATTCCGGGTTGCGGCGGCTGGACGAGCGATCTTGAGCTGGTGTAAAAACACATGGTTGTAAATGGCGACGCAAATCACGATGCGGATCCACCTGTGGCGAATCTTCATCCGAATCATCGTAGCGACGCGGCGGCGGAGGTAACGGATACTGGTTATCTGAGAAACCGTAGGATCGACGCGGCAAAGGCGACGTCGGTCGCGTTGCGACGTAAACCTGCGTGCGTTGGATGAACGTTTCTTGCGACCGTCGATTTGTCGATTCAAAGTATCGCGATTTTCGGTTGCACTTGCGAGGAATATGGCCAGAAGTCAATGGCGTATGCGATTGCCTCAATGGACCCGAACTATATCGGTCTACATCAAACTGGCGCTCACGATTAGAAACAGACTGGCGCAGTTTCGGTTTCAATCGACGTTGTTTGCACTCCTGTTTGTAATTTTGGAGGCGATGTAGAGCTCGGGCCGATTTCGTATGGTAGAATTCTTCCACACGCTTCTTATTTCCAACCGGGTTGGCATGGCGGACTGCCGATGAAACGGTCAACGAACCGGGGCGGCGCGTGAGAGTCGCGCGAAACGGTACTTCGCGACATGGCCCACCACTGTCCTTTTGTTCGATAACCATGCGTGTGCGGCGGATTCCGATTTGAGCCAACACTTCGAGGTCGATAACACGACGCTTCGATTTCGCGGAAGATCCTCTTGGATCCTGCAAAGAAGTGTGATGTTTGCGCGTAGTGGCATCGGTATCGGCTTGACGTTCTTGCAGATTTTTTCGGGTAGCTGCGAGTTCGTCCTGGAATTTTGTATGCAAGTAAAACATGGACGTTTGACGTTGTTGGTAAGGCTCAAACATTACTGTAATATGCGGATCAGTGTCCACATGAATGGCTTCGATGCGGCAATGCAGCTCGGCCGGGTCATCAATATTTGTGGCAAGCTCAGGAAACTCCGGAAAAGCCTGCATCGGCGAATTGGTGTAGGCAGGGTCGATAAATGTGACGCGTAGCATGTGTCGTAATTGCTCGATCATTCGCCAAGCGATGGCGGCGTCGGCATACCAATTAGAGAATACGTAAAATCAACGATCCGAAAATTTGAGTAACGACTTTGCGTGCATGACGTCGGGCGTCACAAAAATCGGTTGGCGATGGAAGGCCGCATCATAATTGCATTGAAATTCGCAAAAATTATAAAAAATGTCAACAATTTGGCGCATGGTAATCAACAACGGCACGGTATGGTCCGGTATCGGTTGTACACAATGCGGCAACATTTCAAACGGTATGTCCCGTGCTGGACAAACCGACAGAGCACGCGGTGTCTCAAGTCTTGGATGGCGATGAGGTATTCGAACGGAACTTCGTAGAGCATCAGGCCCGTCATAATAAAGAAACGATTTTGGGCGAAATATGGATCTAGATAATAGAGCCGTTGAAATACACTCGGTTGCATGATAAATCGCGGCGTAGGCGCACTCAGCAAGTTGCTGGTTACAGCCTGGACTTTAGATGGCGATAAAATAGGGCCCTGCATTGTAACTTGCGGCAGCGCTGACGTCAACGGACAGTCGATGACAGTAGCAGCAGCTATCGCTGCGCTAGCCAAGGAACTCGGCGCCAATGACACCATGAAGCAGACGACATTGTGTTGTTCCGCAGTGAATGGTACCAAAACTATCTCTAGGACAGCTGCTACCAAATGCAGAGTTTCTGTTATCGGCTGAGCAATTCTCGGAATTTGGTATACGGCCAAATTTGCTGAAACAGGAGGCTGCGCGACCTGCATGATCAGCGTCGAAGTGGCGATTGCTGGGGTTGCAATGCTGGTAATAGGTCGAGATGACGGCAAAATGACGTTCCCTATCCAATATCCAAGTAAAGACTAAGATTTTTTTATCCCCCAGACTTTTGGGCAAAAACTTGCCTTTTGTGCTATATTTATTTACTTACTGCCATTTCTGACCAAAAATAGCAGGCCATTTCCCACTCCCCATCCAAAATTTCGAGCGACGAAAGGAACAAATAACTATGGAAATAAATGTGGTTTTAAACGTAAAGTCATGACTGAATCATTAAAAAAATCCTGATGTTTTCAAATGTGTTCATGAACACATATGTAAGTCCTTTACTTTTGTAACTTATGGGCGCACTAAGGAGTTGTCTAATGCGCAGCTAGGGACCTGCTGGTTAAGTATTTGCAGTATGTATGGATACCTAAACTGACAGCATGCCGCTGGGGAAGATACCCTACACACAGACAACTACAAAAACAACAACCCACAATCAGTGATCGGACCGAGGCCTCGGCCTCGGCAAGCCTCGGCGTTTTTTGGAGCCTCGGCCTCGGCGCCGAGGGCGAAGCTGAAAAAGTGCCGAGGCGCCGAGGGTTAAAATCAAATTTGAATAAGTTTAATATGTCCGTTGAATATAAACTATTTAGAATGCATCTGCAGTACAAAGGCTATTTTTTACCTATAGACTTTTCTTGTGGTTTTAGTCGTGTACCCAGTTACACAAAGTTACATACAGCAAAGTGCCAATTTATTATTCATGTGATGACTAAGTTTTAATTCTCATGCTTGCTACATGGATCGGAAACAAACATTCACGAAGGGAGGGGTGATGGAGGTTTATTACCCCCTCTCAGTGTACAAGACTCAAGTCACTGTCAGACGATTTTTGGTGAAAACCTTTTGAATATTTTTGAACCTAATTTTTACTATGGCAAAAGTGCAGCTAACTATTAGAATTTCCCGAAGTGATACAGTATTTTTGAATGTAAGCAAGAGTAAATAGACAAACTGTCACTATAAAACATGCATGTAACAGCTCAAAATTTTCGGAAGGGACGGCTAGAAATTTCGGGTGGGGGATTAGCTACTCTAATTCTATGTCAAAAATGGCAAAAGCACCTAAAATAGCCAACAAAGCGCAAATTTTCGCCAAAAATGGGGAGGGTGGGTCAAAATTTTCTGACGTTGGAGGGAAGGGTTAGGGAGGACGTCCAACCCTGGGCGGGTGGGGAATTCCCCAAAGCCCTTCCTGTTACACGTATGGTTTTCGGCCATTTTTATGAGAGAGGGCGTAAATGATTACGAATTTTCGGCCGAAAATCGCAAAAACGCACCTAAAAATGGCCAATAAATGCAGGTTTTTGCCAAAAATCAATTTCGGCTCGTGCATTTTTTGGAGCCATTCTTATACAATGTTAAAATACTTTCGTGGACAAAGTGATATTAATTATATCGTTTTTCAGTATTTTTTAGGAAATTTCAAAAAATTTTCGGCGCTTCGCGCAAAATATCGCTAATATACTGTATTTAGATTGAAGCAGAGGCATTAAACACTCAAAAATCAATTTTTGTGTAATCTAGGCATCTTTATGCAGATTTAAATATCTTTTGTATCCATTTATACTGTTTTTAAAAATTTTATGCAAAACAAGTACTATTTAATAACTCAGCACATTTAGCTGTTCAAAGATAAAATTGACTAATTTATCCTGATGTTGCATTGGATTTCTAAGCACAGTAGTGCTTATTACAAGATTTAATTGGCATATTACAATATCTGTAATATTTCTGATTTTGTAGTACAAGTTGTTTTAGCTTTCTCAGTCCAGTTTTATGTGTAAATTTCATCAGAAGCTCATAAAAATTTCGGCGCTTCGCGCCAAATAATCTTATGAACTATATCCAGGCCGAATTATCACATTTAGGACCACGGTTTTTTGTATTCGGCAAAGATATTTCATGATGTACAGAGACTTATCAGGACTGTCTTTGTACATGCACAAAGATTTCTGGAGAGACAAAAACTGTAAAAAGGTGCAAAATTCCCGAAAATTTTCGGCGCATCAGTAATTGTCTGTCCTATATATCTTTAAAATAGTAGAATTTGCATTTAGAATGGAAAAAATGTCATATATTCAGAAACCCAGGAATTAGCTAAGATACGCTACCGAAGGTCGAAAACCCCTGTTTTACCACACTAAATCGCTACTGTACCATACTATAATAGTACACAAAAATTTGCATGTACAAAATGTTCAAAGACTTTTGGATACCATTTTTGTACATGTAAAAAGGTATCTTGCACAAAAAACACTGTTTAGGACTGCATGCCGGTTGCAGGTCACACACTGGCAGTGTGTAAAAATATATTTATATAAAATATCTACAAAAATTTGTTCGCTCATACAAATACACTACTTAATTTACTGGTCCCCCATTTTGGGATTTCACCCTTCCCTCAACTCTGGACCTTGGAAAACTATGATCGGAAAGTACAGTGCAGTTTCCGTCATATTACCTACCACACCAGAATTGGATGACTGAAAAGCGTGTTTAAACATGCATTACTGCAAAAGCGAGCACAACAATGGCTACGGTTCTGTCTTTACTTGTGTAGCTTATTTCGTTTGTTCGTTTATTTCTTTGACACTGTTTTCTTATTTATTTATAGTAATAAAAGTTTTTAAGTGCTTGTTCAGCCATATTTTTTATTAACTTTTCCAAGTCTTCAACGGCAACTTGTTAAATTAAGTATGCTTTCATTCTGCTGACTTTATTAAATAAATCCTTCACACATTTAATCTACTATTATTGAGAATGACATTCGATAAAGCGTTCAATATTACGATTATTCTCTAGCTCATGTGCATACAAAATATTCTAAGAGCAGTATTTATGGGTATAGGTATATAAGCTTGACCCTCGGCATTACCCTCGGCCTCGGCCTCGGCCTCGGCCTCAGCCGAGGCAAGGATTTTAAGGCGCCTCGGCCTCGGCCGAGCCGAGGGTCCAAAAAGTACCCTCGGTCCGATCACTGCCCACAATAAGTACCTTCAGGGCTTACCTAAGTACCTTGCTACACTTAGCGCTGGTCAGGGAGCTACGGCAATCTGCCTTTATTCTTTCTCCTCAACCCTAAATACCTACTACCTAAAATCTCCACAGACGTAACTGGTCCAGTACCTATGGAGATTGCGGGAGGAAATTTCGACCACAGTTCCTAACACAGGAGTAATTAGATAGCCCTAGTGTTGGCCCGAGGTTCTCAGACCTATTTTAGACCAAAGGAATAATTTTCGCAAAAAGAATTAAAAGGTTTTGTGCCAGATTACCTATGGCGAAACTACTTACAAATTTAGGTTCCAGTAACACTCTGTACAATAAATACAACAACAAAGAGCTCTATTCCAGGCTGTCATCCACTATAAAATTATGTAATAATTTTTATAGGCTTTTAGTTCAAAAGAGAATTGATGAATTTTGAGAAAAATGATAACAAAAAGGTTTTCCCCATAAGTATCCGGCAGTCGATGAGTCAAGGCCGGCCAATCCAATTCCCTAACTACCTGTGTTATAGTGTACCCCTAGGTAGCTGGTTTTTCTAGCTTTTATCTACACCAAACAATTTACAGACTATGGCTTTCACAAAGTCGAAGTCGACACACCAGGAAATAAAAAGGAGCACTGTCAAAAACTCCAGTCAAACTAATAATGGCAGAGGGGGATTTACAGTAAGAAAGAAAAAAGGGATTATAATTTGTTGACCAAAAAGTGCGCTACGTGCGCATGGCTTTTTCCAGTCTCTGCACAGGCTTAACTTGAATAGCGGTCATGTTGCCTATGTTTTGAATGTAAAGAAATAAAAGGGGACTTATATGGGTTCCACAGGTAATTCGCATTTGCGTGTCCCTCGCAACATGTAGCGATGTAATGTCCAACCAATTGACACTGCGTGGCTGGATAGCCTCCGCATGTCCTACTGTCGGATTCTATCCGACTGCTAAGTGGTCGGTAAACATGGCTGGATCGCCAAAATGGAACTCAATGACCGGATGGTCCAACTAAATGAACTAAGATGCGTTTTAGCCGTAAGTGTAACGGCCCATATAGATACACTATCTACACTCCTCCCCTCACCACAAAAAAATTTGGATCACGAGCCGAATTTTTCAAAATGGATGAAAATTGTCCGAAATATAAGAAAAATTGTTGGGATCCAACAAATGGAAATTTTGAGTGAATTATTGAAATTTGTAGGTTGGGCCCACTGTGGAGGGGAAAATTTGAATTGAAAAGTATGGCGGCTGAATCCATGACTGAGCCCCTGTCAAGTAGTGCAGAGATAGGAAAAATAAATTTAAAGAAAAGAAAAATTAAGTAGATTTTAGATAAAATTAAGATGAGATAAGGCCAAAAATTGCAAGGGAAAAAAATCAACGAGATTGCAAAATTTAAAGCAAGATTTAAGGCATATGAAATGATGAAACGCGAAACTAGTAGCATTATGACAAGAAAAATTTTACGATAAAGCATGAATACATTGACATTGTCCAACAAACGATAACTGCTGGCCATGAGGCGTTGAGCGCAGAGTCCAAATATAGATTGAAAGCCAAACGTGGCTACTGGCGGCAACTGTGATCTGGCTTTGTCGTCAGAAAGAAGCGAGACGACCGAATCAAATGATGTGATGAGTCGCTAGATTCCATTTTGTGACGCTGCGATGAGCGATTGTCGGCTGATAGATTGATGCGCAATTGCATCTGTTCGCGCCAACGACAATGTTCATTGAAAGAAATCACATCATGCGTTGGCGACCCAAACCTGTAATAGATTTGCAGCTGGCTGGAAGGTGTAGCCGGATGGCGAAACTCCTCAAAATTTTGATTGGGGCGCAGCGGCAATGGGAAGCAGCCAAAACAGCCTGAACTTCCAGTCAAACGCGTTGGTGAGCGCGATCGTTGTGGTTGTTGTTGACCACGACCTTTGATTGACTGCGGCGGTGACCGTGACTGCTGTGGAAAATGACCAAAGCTGCTGCTGGAACGCGGCGGTGAACGCGTTGGTGATGGGAAATGCCAAAAACATCCGCTTGAACGTGGCGGCAACAGTTGCTGCGGCATTGCTTGCGGCGGCAGAGTTGAATGCGGCCATTGCTGCATGTTCGACCACTGACCTGTTTGTTTGTGCAGCATTGACATTACCGGCTTTTGAGGTAGAGTTTGCCTGGAATGAGAAAAAGAAGAGGGTCCAGGTTTTGAATGCGATGGCTCTGATGACTCCGCTAGTTGGCAGCACACATGGGCTTGGGGGGTCTGGACCCCCCAGAAACCAAAAGACCCCCCAGAAATCAAAAGACCCCAGAATTCACTTTTTGAAAATTTTTTTCGTTTTTTCGCAATTTTTTGATGCCAATGGATAGTGCTTGATGAGAAACGTCAAAAAATGGTGTTTTTATCGCCATACCACCATTTTTAAGGCCATTTTTTGACCTTCAAAAAATCTTGGACCCCCAGAATTTTCTTGCTGCCCACATATGGTTGGCAGTAGATCATCGCTTGCCTCTCGCGTTGCTCTTTCCGTTTCTGGTTGGCCTTATATGCTTGTTGGGCATGCTTGTATTTGTTCCGATCTCGTCGGCTGGCCCTTAAAAAAGGAATAGCTTCATGATAGGACCAAAGGCGTTCTATATACACCGTCTGATCCTCACATTTAATATCAGAAGCCACGGCTAAAGAGCCTGGCCAATGCATGACTGTGATGCGCGGCGGTGGCAGCGCCAAAATTGATCCCTGCTCGGCTTGTTCAATTATCATCTAAGCTCGGCGCATTTTGATTTGAGCCTGCAAAGAAAGTTTCAAGACATTTTGTCTCTTCTTCGCTTAGGGTCCAGATGGGCCCTGCAAAGTAGCGAAACGTTCCTGCGACTGATGTCTCTACTGAGTTTGGCAAATATTGTCCAACTCATCGGGTAGCTTTTTCTGAAAACGATTAGTGTTGTCAAGATTTGTGACGGCCGAACTGGGTGGGCACAGATAAATCTGGATCCGTAGCTTTGCGAATACGCTGAATGTCACGATGCAATGCGACTGGATCCTCGATTTCTTCCACTAGTTACGGGAATTCCGGGAATGCTTCCCTCGGAAACTGAGTGTGAGTCGGGCCAAAGAATGCAGCAAGCAGCATGCGTCAAATTTGTTAACACATTCACCAGGCGATTCCAGGGTCGCCATATAGAGTAGCAAACGTGTAGAAGCGTTGATCCATATAGCACAACAGTGATGAAGCTTGCATCACATGCGCTGTAGCAAACACTGGTTTGCGGCTGAAAAATAGTTTCATATTCTCTCTTGAATCCGTGAAATGCTTCAAAAATATCGACCATTTGCCAAATTGTGATACACAAGGGCGCCGTATGATCAGGCTGTGGCTGAATACGGTGCGAAAAAATTTGGGCTGCAATGTTGTTCCACTTCGTGTGTTCATTTGCGGCAGCGTTGGCACAAATGGATGATTTGCGACATATTGAATGCTCACTTTGTAGAGCATGTAGCCAGTCATAATGAACATACGATTTTGAGTAAACAGCGGATCTGGATAGAACTGGCGATGGAAAACACAGGGTTGCGTTATGAAATGCAGTGCAACCTGGTTCCTGGGGCCTTCGTTCTCTTCCACCTCAGTGGGTAACCGTGGTGAAATTGTTGGCCTGTCCGGCGTATTTGTGATTTGACAAAATCGCAAGTATTGTGCATACTCGTACATTGCATTGTAGCAAACTTGAATATCATCACGCATGAGCCTTTGAACAACTCCACGCCTGCTTCCGGCCCTAGCCATTTGCGAAAATTGTGGAAATTTTCGACACACAAGCATGATTGATTCGTTTCTTGCAACTCTTGCATAACTCGATGAAAATAATTTTTGTAGGCGGTGATTTGCCGTTGCTCTTCCGTATCCTGCACCTGCATTGGTTGCTGAACCGGGGCTTGAACGGTCTGTTCTGTCGTTGTTGGCTGCAAAATTCGCGGAATATGCTGCGACGGCAAAGGCTTGGCGGTGGCAAATGGCAACGCCATTGAAGACATGATATTTTGAATATCAAGATACCCTAAACACAGACAACTACAAAAACAACAACCCACAATAAGTACCTTCAGGGCTTACCTAAGTACCTTGCTACACTTAGCACTGGTCAGGGAGCTACAGCAATTTGCCTTTATTCTTCCTCTCGACTCTAAATACCTACTACCTAAAATCTCCATGGACGTAACTGGTCTGGTACCTATGAAGATTGCGGGAGGAAATTCCGACCACAGTTCCTAACACAGGAGTAATTAGATAGCCCTGGTATTGGCCCGAGGTTCTCAGACCTATTTTAGACCAAAAAGAATAATTATCGCGAAAAAGAATTAAAAGCTATTGCGCCAGATTACCTATGGCGAAACTACCTACAAATTTTGGTTCCGGTAACACTCTGTACAATAAATACAACAACAAAGAGCTCTATTCCGGGCTATTATCCACTATAAAAATTATGTAAAAATTTTTATAGGTTTTTTGGTTCAAAAGAGAATTGATGAATTTTGAGAAAAATGATAACAAAAAGGTTTTACCCAAAAGTATCCGGCAGTCGGTGAATCGAGGCCGGCCAATCCAATTCCCTAACTACCTGCGATATAGTGCACCCCTAGGTAGCTGGTTTTTCTAGCTTTTATCTACACCAAACAATTTACAGACTATGGCGTTCACAAAGTCGAAGTCGACACGCCAGGAAATAAAAAGGAGCACCGTCGAAAACTCCAGCCGAACTAATAATGGCAGAGGGGGGATTTAAAGTAAGAAAGAAAAAAGGGATTATAATTTGTTGACCGAGAAGTGCGCTACTTGCGCATGGATTTTCCGGTCTCTGCACAAGCTTAACTTGAATAGCGGTCATGTTGCCTATGTTTTGAATGTAAAGAAATAAAAGGGGACTTATATGGGTTCCACCGGTAATCCGCATTTGCGTGTCCCTTGCAACACGTAGCGATGTAATGTCCAACCAATTGACACTGCGTGGCTGGATAGCCTCCGCATGTCCTACTGTCGGATTCTATCCGACTGCAAAGTGGTCGGTAAACATGGCTGGATCGCCAAAATGGAACTCAACGACCGGATGGTCCAACCAAACGCACTAAGATGTGTTTTAGTCGTAAGTGTAACGGCCCGTGTAGATACACAATCTACACTTTTAAACGAACTTACGGTATAAACTCTTTAAACGGGGCTCAATAATTTCTTAGTCAAATATTCCTCAATTTTTTCTAAATCTAGATATTTTCTAAATTTTCCTGATCTATCTTCTTAATCTAACACAGTGCTGCTAAGATATTTTTAGTCAATTCACTAATAGATTCGAAATAATTACACTTAAAGCAATTTTTTAAAATAACATAGCAATAAACCGTGCATACATTACAGTCCAAGAATGAACTCTGCTTATGCTTTTCAAACTTCTTTCCTACCGTACATCATATGTGGAAGGGGGTTTGATGGGTTTCGTCCTCCAGAAATTTTTCCCCTTCTAGAATTTGCGATTTCTCAAAAATTTCCAAAAAATCGTAGAAAAGGTGCCGTTTTAAGCGTTTTTATCTATCTTTTTGTTCAAAAGCATCAAAATTTTCGGTGCTTTGCGCCATAAACTCTTTTTTGACCACAGTTTTTTTCCATTTAATCTAATTTTTCTGATATTTTTTTCGCAATTTTTTCATGTTTTTACACTCTAGAAAGACAGAGCATCGTAAGAAACGCCGAAAAACGATGTTTTTGGTGCGTATCAACCGTTCTTAAACCTAAAAAGGCACTTTAAAATTTAACCCCGCCAGATTTCACAAGCTGTGCAAGTCTGAAGACAAGAATGCTCATAATTGCGTACCAGGCGAAAGAAGCATATCTTCCTCTGCCAAATGATCTATGTCAGGACAATTGACTGTGACAGCCGATGACCCATTCAACGCATCAGATGAAAGTGAATTCTGAATGGACGAGCTAAGGCTAACCGCTTGCGATGGTGACGGACTGTCATTTTCAACGAGTCGCAGCAGTCTAGCAAGTCTGAGAAAACACGAGTAAGAAACAAATGCATTTCAGAATAGTGCATAAGTACCGAAAAGCGTTTGGCTAGCCCGGTTATAAATGGGCAGCGACCAAATTCTGGTGGGGGGTCTCGAAGAAGCAAAAGCCCAAAAATTCTAAAAAAAACATACCGTAATTTAATTACGGGGGTCTATAGATTTTGTGGGGTCTGAACATACATGTAATAGGGGAGCTCCTCCCACCCAAAGTTGGTCGTTCCCCATCCCCAAAATTTTTGACCTCCTCTCCCGATTTTTTGGGCAAAAACTAGCATTTTTTTGCCATTTCCAGCTGTTTTTTGCCATTTTTGGCCAAAAGTTGGAAGTCACTTACACCCCAACCCCTAATAGAAATGGCCGGGGACCCCCAGCCGAAATTTCAAGCCGTTTCATAAATAGGTATAAACTTACCGAACCCTCCACACCCACGTGTGGCCAGGACTCGAAGCCGGTTATAACAAAGGTGCATAAGGTCAAGGCCCGCAGGGTAAAGTAAAACCCCACTAATTTCAGACCAGCAAATGTTGAGCACATGCTTTTTGGCAATTCAAACGACGCAAACGATCAAAATATTCTAAATGAAGTGCCTTCGTGTGGCAAGACCACCTTTTCAAGTAATTTTTAGCCCTTTCGATGACGTCATAACGCTTTAACGAGAAAAATGTAGTAATTTTAAACAAATTTAAATTAAATTCAATCAGTAGCGGATTCTATGATTTTCCTAGCGGGGTTACCCCAACTTTTTCCAAAAACACTTGAGAAATAGGTGCAAAAATTTGCCTTCACGTGCTAAATAGCTTTTTTCGGCGTTTTACCTTGTCTACTTTTATTTAAAATAACTTTTGAAGCAACATTTTTCCGAAAAATTCCGTTAATCTTGTGACTTTAGACATAAATCCGGCATGCAAAATTTGTGAAAATTAGGCGAAAGGACGCTTAGTAATTTGATTTACTGCTAGATTTCCTGTATTCGCAGCATTTGACGCGGAACGTTTGAAATTTTTAGAACTTATGCTTTTGAACAACTGTTTCTGATCTTTAAATCCTTTTGGAAACCTACTTCATATGTCAAAATGGCTTCCAGGGCGCCAAGAAAGTAAATGATTGTCATAGGTAGGTATTATCCGGCGAAAAGCGCCGGAAAAATTCTAGAAATTATGATCACTGACGGCCAAAAATCATTGCAAATTACATATCCATTCTTTATCTCGGTCAACTATTTCGGGCCAATGGGCGGGGGCGACCGCCCCCTTAAGTCCGCCGTTGAATTCAATCAAAAATCAGAGGATAAAATTTCAAATAAAATAATTTGTAAATTCAATTTAATTTTTAAATTGATTTAATTTTATTAAAGCACACTTCTAACCCTTTTCTTTGCTCCAGCACTTACGCAAAAACTAAAGGTTTAGAACGAGTGAATCAGTGTGCTGCCCCCGAAGCACGGTTTTTTGTATTCGGCAAAGATTTTTTCCGATGTAGAAAGACTTTTCAGGATCGTCTTTGTACATGTACAAACATTTTTGGGAAGACAAAAACTGTAAAAAAAGGTGTAAAGTTCCCAAAAATTTTCGGCACTTCGCGCCGAAATGAGTAATTGTTTGTCCTATATATCTTCAAATGGCAGAATTTGCATTCAGAATAGGAAAATATCAAATTTTTCGGCGCTTCGCGCCATTTTGTGACAAGTTTTAGTAATTTTTGGCGTCAAAAACCCAGAAATTAGCTAAAATACACTACCAGAGGTCGAAAAACCCCGTTTTATCACACTTAAATCGCTACTGTACCATACTATAGTATGTATACAAAAATTTGCATGTACAAAATGTACAAAGACTTTTAGGGACCATCTTTGCACATGTACAAACGGACCTTGTACAAAAAAAACACTGCCCCGAAGAAAAGTAAATGCGCAGCTAGTAAACTTACACACCTAGGGTCAAATAGCGAAGCTGAGTTGTTGATCTCAGAAACTATGGGTTTTTTGAGATTCACAGATTCACTCGACGGTTTTGTTGCTTTCGTGGCCGAATTATTGGCATTTTGAACCATCAGCAACCTCAAATCCTCATCGTCTCTGCATGCTTGCGACGCACTAGCGACTGGGGGCGCTTTGGACGAGGCGGGCGCTTCAGGTGGAGCCGCTGACGAATTTGGCGTCGACGGGCCTTGTGACGTTGCGTTCGGAATTGAAATCGTTGGCTCTGGTAAGAGGGGAGGAGGTGCGCGCCAATTCAGCGATTGCGCATGCGAAGCAAAGGCTACATTTCCCATGGCAACATTCTGCAAACATTACGTCGTTGAAGATAGCAAACGTGCGAAAAGAAAAAATTTTTGAAAAAATTTTCAAAGAGAAAAAACTCAAAAAATTTCCGAAACAAAAACAAGAAAAAACAAGAAAATTGTCTGACGAGATCGAGATTAATTGATTCATTAATTACATATTAATGATTTAGGCTAAAAAATTCAAAAACGGTAGAGCCAGGAAGATAAGCAGGAATTTGAAAAATTACAGACTCAGTTGGCCACACACAAGTGCCGAGATGCATTTAATGCTGAAATTTTATCATCGGATCGCGGTAAGTAAACGGGTAGCATCGTCTTTCATCATTTCGTAAGTCAATTCACACTGTTCTTTCAGACAAGAGAAACTTAACAACTTGGATTTCATCCATTTGCAAAATTTATCGCATTCTATGAATTAGAAACTGGCATGAATGTGGGATTGAAGAACAATGTCTGACGAGATCGAGATTAACAAATTTATTTATTTATTTATCGAGATTAATTAATAAATAATTAATTAATTAATCGAGATCAGAGAGTAATTATAATATTGCTGCAGGTCTAACGAACCGGAGCAGTTTAAAAATCAATCCACATTGATTTAAAACACTAGAGATCGTAAACTTTATTCTGCCATCTTTTTCCAATAATTTACAGCAGTGTAGAGGCGGAAATAAAAAATTGAACATTCTGAAGACTAAAAGGCATTGCGCATTATATTGGACATGGAATAATACTGAATTCACTGGAACTAAAGGCGGTGGCAAAATTGATGACGAGCTGTGTTGTGCTCGGATGAGTTGCGGGTGCGCACGCGGTGACGCTGTTACTGGCGATTGACCCAAAATTGGCGTCCGGCCCGCCGAACTTTCCAACGATTCTTTTGCCTTCGATGCTAAATCTGCACTGGTTATATTCCTTTGATTTTCCTCGTGCAGTTTGGACAAATTCAAACGACAACCGGATGAAGGCATTCCATAGTGTACGGTTGAGCAATCGTACGGGTCTCTGGTGTAGCCTGCATCATGCAAAAGGTGATCGAAAATTTGCCAATGCTACGACTGGAAAACCAAACGAAATGACGACAATCTTCAAGCGCAAAAATTAAGGTCACATTTATATGCTAAAAAAGTAAAAGTTACTTTCAAGGCTAAATTTTCCTTATTCAGTTTGAGCATTTTGACTAAATGCAACAAAAGAGAATAAAGCTTAAGCTAACTGTTCATGAAATCCTTGGATAATAGTGAATAAATCCGTTCGGAATCCTTTCATAATTTCGGTCTAATGGATTTCACAGAATGATGAAACCGATGCTCTCCACAGTAAACATTTTCGAGGGTTATCAAATGACATGTAAGCCGTTTGTTGCCTGACATACTGAACGATATTACATTGTATACACTGTTTACACTACATATATACTTTACACATAGGTACTATATAATATGTTATTTATACATTGTATTGCCCAGCTAGTCGCTGGCCCCGGCTGGGAATTTTTAAAGTCCCGGATGATCACTAGTATCACCTGGATAATGAATTCATAAACAAGAAAAACTAATTGAAAACTAAAATTGCAAAAAATAGAAAGACGTCTTGCCGAGTCTGGCGAACTGGGTTAAATTATAAAAACATACATAAGAAACGCTTTCTTTTCAACAAAATTGAGTAGTTTGAATTCAAAATGCAACTTCTCATCTTCTCAATCAAATCGATAAAGACAAATCGTAATATTCGGAAACGGATGATAAAAGCAGATTTTGATGGAACAGAGAATATCCCATAAGTTTACTAAGCATTCACAGTACGCTTTTGAAATTCGATTTTTTATCACCAAATTGACAAGTTGGACTACAGCATGATAGAAAAGTGAGCAATATTCAATCATATAATAAATAGGAAATGTGAGAATAATAATAATATTCGCGTTCTATACCATGCTCATTGTTCAATGAGCAAAGTCAATCGAATTCGATTCAAGACCGAAGTGTAACTTAAAATCAGTGCACCAAGGAAACATTTACACATTGTGTAAAGAAATAGGCAAAATCACTATGCATGCGTAGTTCATTAAATCACAACATGACGACTTACTCAATCCAGTCACGCAAGATCTGTATCCGATCACTACGCAATGCAAAGTATTACAGGCGTCGCTGTAACGCGGTATACCTTGATGATTAGCAATATAAGATAATAAATAATAGTGACCGCTGCTTTTTTGTACAAAAACTTCGATTTTTTTTGTACAATCGAAAATCGGCCAAAAACTGCTCATACTGTTTACAAAGATGTACAGAAATCGCTCCAAAAATCTTTGTACGAGTCTCAGAATCTTTATCCCGTACAAAAAAGAAAAATAGTGATAGTGGCATGTATGAATGCACAGTGTGGCCGTTCTGGGCAGGTCAGCCGGTCTGGGTGGGGGTCAAATATTGAGCTTTTTTAGGGCCAAAATGACCTCACTGGTATAAGCGCTAAAATAGCGCTAAAACTACGTTATTCCATAGTTTATGGTCGATTTCAATCACTTTTGAAGAAAATTTTTAATCTCATTCATTTTTGGCCTTTATTTCGCCTCATTTTCCCAAAAATTTTTCCATTCTTCCATTCTGGGAGTCTAGACCCCCATAACCCCGTGCATGTCTGGTGACACATATAAGCAGGCCATAGGTGGTGCGCAAGGTCAAACAGAGGGGTGTGAAAAGTAAATATTAATAGATAGCTAAGTGCTTCGTAAAAATGGTTATATAGATTTTTTGGCTCAGAAAATTGGATACATAGCCTTTTTGCATTCAGAAAACTAGCAATAGTCTTTTTGGACTCACAAACATAGCTACGAGTATATAGCCTTTGTGGGTTAAAAAATAGCTGTTTAGCCCTTTTTGAGACAAAAAATAGTTATATATCCTTTTGAAACTCAGAAAAGTCAACTACATAACATTTCTGAGCTGACATGGTATTTTTCTGAGTCCAAAAAGGCTATATAGCTAGTTTTCAGAGCCCAAAAAGGCTATATAGCTAATTTTCTGAGCCCAAAAAAGGATTTACAGCAATGTTTTTCCGGCGAAAATGGCCGTAAAGTTATCAGATTTTTGGAGCTCAGGGGAGAGAAATACTCCCCTCTCACCCCCATGCTCTTGTATGATGCAGGCCCGTAGCCAAGGGGAGGGCGCAGTTGCCCTCCTCGGAAACTGGAAGAAATTTTAGTTTCTCCCAAGGGTCCCACAAAGAAAAAAATTGAATATTTTCAAAGTGCATTGAAAAGACCATCAAAACAGGTTTTTAGCGTATTTTTGAGCTAGTAAATTCAAAATTTAGCGGCACTTTGTGCCGGATTAATTGTTTCCTTCTAGCTTTTGTCTTTAAAATCGTTCAAATTTGAGTTAGACATGGAGAACAAGTCAAAGTTTTCTGGTGCTTCGCAGTGCTGTATTAATTTTCTGGTTGTTTTTCTTTGAAGAGCACAAAGATGTAAAATTACGGAATTGTTTATGGACTTGATGAGAAATCAGTTGCGCAGATAGTTTAGGCGATAGATTTATTGTGTATGAGATAAAATAGACTGAAAAATTTTTGGAAATTTTTTTGAAATTTTTCTTCATTATTGTGTAGAGCTCGTTGAGAAACGCTCAAAAATGTCTTCATTTTTGACCACGAGATATTTGACTTTAAAGATTTTTTGTCCCCTCTCCCCCGAAATAAAATCCTGGCTACGGGCCTGCATGTATGTACGTGTTCTAAGGGGCCTGAGAATTTCAATCCCTCCAAAAGGGCTACTGAACCCAGGGAGATATTGCAGATTCCCCAGAACATTCAATTCTCCAAAAACGTTGGAAAACGTGATGTTTTAGGCATTTTTAATTATATTTCTACTTGAAAAATCCATTTATTCGTCAAAATCCCTTTGATTAGAACTAATTTAATTGTTTTACATTTTTTACTTTCTGAAGAAGAAGAGCCTCGTAGAAACGCACTATCGTTTTGGTGCTAAAAAGAAACTTGAGAAAAAATTCTGAGGCCGTTAACCAAGAACTCGTTTTACACGTATATGGTGAAGCAGTATTTAATTGAGCGAATTCTCAAACGTAAGAAGACTTATACGCAGTAGCCAAATAAATTTTAAGAAATCGAAAAAATCCAAAAGATTGCTAGGAGTGCAATAGGAGAGACGGGATAGAACTTTTTGCATGCTTAAAGAACACGATTTCCCGTCTACTCGGAAAATTATAAATAAAAATAAAACAAATTGGTACAATATAGACAAAACATGAACATTTACATAAGTAGGTACTCTAATGAATGGACATTACAATTGAAATTAGCTAAACTCACAAGTAAGATTGCAATTAGTAAATTTAAATGAATTTTTACCCAGTCGAAAGTGATGCTAGATTCCCAAACGATAAGTAAATATAGTGCTAAATGTAATATATTATGACAGTGCATTTATAACCTTATTATATCGTACGCAAACATATAGAAGCTCATTACATATCTCAAACGTAACGGTAGAAATAAATCGTCAGAGGTTCTCGTTTCCTATACAAAATTTCAAATAAACAGAAGAGACAGACAAATTGTGTTGAGATCACGTGGTTGGGTCCTCTTATTTAAAAACACGCTTGAAAGTGAATAGAATGATGTTGAAATTTTCGACAGGAAACGCCCACAAGTTTTTGAATATCGATGAAAATGCGTAAGAAACACTTTTAATAATATTGCTTCAAAACACTTCGAACATTGTGGAAATATAGATGAAATGGAAAATCTTTCTCCAAGCATAAGCACACTTACATCTAATCCAAACGCTATGTTACGTTCACATGAACTAGAATAGCGAATACACACATGCACACTGGGAGGGGGTGCGAGGGGTTATCCCCCTACCAAGACTTTTGAGAAGCATACCCCCTTCCACTCAGGCCATTTCCAAACCAAAATCTAGTGTTCGAATCACGAAAAAGCATCAAACGACGTTTAAAGTATAATATCTAGTACATAAAATTATTTTTTGAGCAGTACACCGTTCAATTCGTTCATCCAGATACTTCTCTCCCATTATTTCGCATAATATTTGATATTACAGGTCGATCCATCTCCTTAATTATGCAAATATAACCAAAATATTAACGAAGAATGAAATGCAACGAATTAATTATCAAAATCTGACAGTAAATAACAATATTATCTACTCATTTACCATACATGGGCATAGGGGGAGGGGGTGTTGGCGAAACATTATTAAGAAGAGTCAAGAAACCCAGTTTGTCGCGCATAAGGTGCTACTGTACCATATTATAGTCCCTAAAACATACATTTACAGCATGTACATTGACTTTTGGGGCCGTCTTTGTACACGTGCAAAGAGATTTTTTACAAGAACAAATGTACCTAATTTACTGTATGACGATTTTTGGATTCACCCCCATCTGACCACCTTGCACATCATGTCATTTACTCCCCCTTCCCGCAGGAAACTCACTTTATTCCCTCCCAAAACTTTTGACTGTGTGCATGTATGAGCGACTAATTCGTGAAAAAAATGCACAGAAATAAGTGTGAAACCTCAGTACACTATGATGCATGATATATTCAACATTTTACAACACAACGTACCAATGTGATCAGAAAGCTCGCCCGTTGGAATCAGTAGAAGCATTGTATCTCCTCGCAACGTTGCAAGCGCAACCTAAAAAAATCATTACATATACAACACACAAGCTCGCATCCAGCAGCGAAGACAGCCATGCCTAAAAAATTTTCATTTTTTAAAAAGGATCTCCCAAAGTAAAAAAAATTGGAAATTCTTAAAGCGCAATAAAAAGACCCTAACATAGGGTTTTCGGTTCTTGATAGCATGCCTAAAATTTTAGTGCCTGATTCAAAGTTTTCTTATAATCGAATTAAAAAAACGCTTATCGAGAGAGAGAAAGATTCGGAGTGATATTGCATTTCGAAGATATGAATTAATTTTTCCATTAGCATACAAAGATAATCCTTTGACGATAGACTGCAAAATCCTCTGACTTTGTTAGCATACGAATTTCGTCGCTTATAAATAAAAGTTAAAAAACATATTCAAATCAAATATAAGATGCGAATCCGATAAGTATAGTCTAAGGAGCATACATGTACAAAGGGAGTTTAGGGGGTATTAGCAGTGATCGACCGGGCGCCCGGCCCCGCCTAAAAGTGGGCTGGTCGCCGGGTCTTCAATTTGGTATAAATAATTTCATTGTGAATGGAATATCAAGTACGATTTAAGTGCCAAATGCTTAAGATCGAGTTTAGAAAGGCAAGAAGTCAAAATTTCCCGGTGCCTCGCGCCAATTCAGTAAATCACCGTTTCTCTTTTAATATATGCTGTCGGTATATTTAGGTACTTCGTGCCTATTTAGTGATTAATTGTTTTTCCCTGTTTAAAAATTAAAGTTGAGTTCGACAAGTCAGATAAGAAAATGATCTAGTGCCAATCTAGTAATTTTTCGTTTATTGTGTTCACAAGAAATCTCAAAATCGGGTTTCAAATAGTAAGAAATGACGAATTTTATTCGGCTCGCGCCTATGCACTTTTTCTAAGCACGTTCGTCGACAATTCCGCAAATTTGGCTTGGAAACGGTACGAATATCCAAATATTTTGGCACTTCGCGCCTTCTTGGTAAAGTTTTGTCTTTTACAGCATTTGGCAAACATGCACTGCTAAAAGTCGTAAAATGCAGTTTTAGGATACAAAACGCGTGACTTAGCTAAACACAGAAATTTATTTTACACAAAATGGACAATGAGTTTTGGGATCCGCGCGTCTTTGTACATGTACAAAAATACAGAGACGAATACATAAGTGTTCTCTAGGTGTAATATGTGAACGCTTAGTTTCAAATCATTCGAAATACATAAATCCATACATTTACTGGCATGACGTTTAATATTTGTGTAAAAGGGTTACATCCAGTGTTTTTTGTGTACAAGGTCCCTTTGTACATGTACAAAGATGGTCCCCAAAAGTCTTTGTATAGTTTGTACATGCGAATTTTTGGGTACTAAAATATTGTACAGTAGCGCTTTCGGTGCGGTTGATAGGGTTTCTCGACCTTTGGTAGCGTATTTTACCTAATTTCTGGGTTTTTGACGGAGGAAAATATTAAAGATTGTCTCAAAACGGCGCGAAGCCCGAAAAATTTGACATTTTGCCTTTTTGAGTGCAATTTCTGCCATTATAAAGACACATAAAACATACAGGGAATTTTATACCTTTTTAACAATTTTTGTCTTCCCAAAAATCTTTGTACATGTACAAAGACGGTCCCGAAAAGTCTTTGTACATCGGGAAAAATCATTGCCACCGTGGTTACATCACATCATTAGATTATCTACTCCTCAGTGGTGGTAACATAAAATGAATTTATCGGTAAGCTAATACAGAGATTTGTCTACATAGTATATTAGTATTCTATATTACATTTATGTACATTACATAGTATACTATACGAAACTGGCCTCGGCCCCGGCCTTTTCACTTTAAAACAACCCCGGCCGAGTCAGATTGTCAGGCCCGGCTGATTACTGTGTATTACCCCTCGCTGAAGGGTCAGCCAGACAGGTACTGTCCAGTGATTTTAAGCTGACGGAACGTTTTTTGCATCATTTTTGAGGTCAAAAGCAGTGAAAGTGTCAAAATTTATCTGGCGCTTCGCGCCGGATCACTATTTGATGTACTCCTTACTAAAAAAACGCCCAAAATTTATCAATTTTTGTATTTTTCACTGTTAAAAGTGATATAATGCAGTCAAAATGAACTAAAAATGCTTTAAAATGCGATATCACGACGAAAAAACGTTTTATAGGCTATTTTGACCATTTAGGTCGTTTAAGCAGCAAAAAAATCATAAAAGCTAGATTTACTGTTTTAGATTTTTGGGATTTCAACCTACCCCTCCCCTTCCGCTGATCCCGACCTTGTGCACATATGCTACGGAGGATGCGGAAAAACAAACGCACCGCAGAGTGCCTTGCCAATCTGCCTATAAAAGTTTTCAATTCATCGTTTCGCTCATTAACAAGCCTGAACAGACTGGCGCACATTCCATTGCTCAGTCTGACTTCTCGCTTCTTGTACATTGTAGGCTGTATGACGTCAGAGCTTATTTCCATTATTGGTTGCCAGTCCATAACGCATTGGTAGTTAGTGATCTTTTTGATATGAAGACTTTTACCCCTAGTAAAAAATGAACGCCTACAAATAAGAACATTTAGTCCATCCATTTTGACCTGGTGCACGACGACGACCGTTTTTAGAACTATCGATTTTACATTTCAACCAGACGTGCACAGCGTGAGAATTCTGGGGGTAGCGTGAAATTTTAACGTGCCTTTTTGCGCTCAAAAAATCAGGGATACGCATCTAAAACATCGTTTTTGGCTTTTATGACGACGCGCTATCTTTCTAGAATATAAAAATATTTAAAAAACTCGAAATAATAAAAAACTTAAAATAAATTGAAGAAAATACAGTCAAAAAATGAGTATGTGACGCGCCAAAAATTTTTGAGTAAATAGATAGCTAAAATTGCTTAAAACAGTACCTTTACCATGAAGTTTTCGGAAACTTTTTAAAAATCGCGAATTCTGTGGGTGGGGAATGGGAAATTAGGGGAAGGTACAAAATTTCCAGGGGGGTGAACACCTTCCTCCAGCTATTCACTATTTTATACACCACGCAAGAGGGATGATGGTCCTAAAGCGTTAATCAAGCAACATATTTAGCTTTGACCGGTGGAAATGATGTAATTTAATGTTTGACTCTAAAAAATGATAAAAAGGAAAAGAGATATTTACTTTTAAAGGAAAAGTCACAAAGCACCTGCAACGAAGTTGAGTAAATTATCAAGAGAAAATCGGATACCGCGAAGTTTTAAAAAAGAAATTTAAAGTTTAAAATTTCATTGTTTTTAAATGTTTTCCGCTTTACAAAAAAAGACCGAAAAATACACTTAACTTACAAAACTAGGTATGCAGATACTTATTCAGTTGCTTTCGTCATCTGGCGCATGAAAAAACGTAGACCTACAGTCAGGCACGTAACAAGGATTTTATTGCGGGGGAAAGGAGGGGAAGAAGAATTGGGGACTCTAAATTTTTGAAGTTAAATATCTCGAGAACCGTTAGGCGCTATGCGGAAATAAAGGCGCTTTTAGACATTTCTTGACAAGCTTTACGCAATGGTGAAAAAAATTTTTAAAAATTAAAAAATTTTGTTTTGGTTGTGGATACAAAAGCTGTTGTTTAAATATCTTGCAAAACTGATTTTAAGTGTTCATAGTAAGCGCATAATCTTTCAGATTTAATAAGAATTCATTTCGAAGTGTTTAAAATGCGCGTTTGCGGCTAAATATCGATATTAAGTACAATATTCGTAGCGAAGCACCGAAAATTTTTTTTTGGAATTTTTGCAGAAGAATTTGTTAAAACGCTTTGAAAATCACTGCACTTTAATCAAAAGGTTTTCGTATTGATTAGGATGAAGTGCAAATGACCAAGTTGCTCACTCGCACCACCCAACTTTCAGTAAAAGCCATGGTTTTTTAGTCAATTTTCGTTATTTTTTAAGATAAAAATCGATAACTTGATCATTTAAAGTTTATAATTTAAAATTGCTATATACATACTAGAGATGTGCCAGGCCCCGGCCCCGGCCCCGGGGCTTAGGCCCGGCCCCGGGCCGGGGCCAGGCTGGCCCCGACGCCGGGGCCTGTAAAAACGATGAAAAATTAATGAAAATCGAACAAATTTAATCTTTTCTGCCGAATTAGGCAACATAATATTTATTTATTCGCAAAAATAAGCTAAATTTCGTTAAAATTAAGCTTAGGCTACTGTTGTGTTTCGCTTCATGTAATCTAATAACCAAGATTTGAGTGAGCATTGAAACAATTCGATACATTCTTGAATGGCTCAGCTCAATTAACAATTTTTATTGCGAAAATAAGCACGTTTGACCGATAATTCTTCGACAATAAAGTTTAAAATGCAAGGGACTTTCACCAGTGTCTGTAAAATTGTTTTATAAATCGATGTATGTACTTATGTACCTTAAAAAATGCTAGGGTACGGCAACTTATTTCATCATCCAGATAGAATTCGTTTGCTTTAATATATGCGATTTTTCACTAATTTCGGGCGCCGTGCGCCAAATAATAGAGCAAATGTCTTCATTTTTGTGTGGTTTTTAATTAATTTTTTAAATATTATTTTAATTTGATTATGCATGTTCCCTAATCTTGGTAAATGATTTTTCGTCGTACAAGCATTTTTCGCCCCTATGATTTTGTTGATATTCTAGAGATAAGTTTTTCAAGCGTGTAGTTAATCTCTGGGTTACTTATTTCTCGTGCAATGTAATCGTAATCTTTTGTATTGTACTGTTTTGCTCGTCTATTTCTTTCATCGAATCAGCATAAATACTATAGAAAAGTCATATTCTGTTCAGCTTAGCTTATTGTTTTCTATGCCTAACAGCTATATTCACAATTATTTATTATTTTTTTGTTTATTTCTCTTTTATCTGCTTATTTTTAAGTCTTTAATTCATTGAAGCAATATGTAATTGCTTACAATAGTAATACTAAGATGTTAGGTCAGTATAGAAATAATGTGGATGCTTGGTATAGCTTAGTAAGTATAGGGTATATGTTTTGTACAGGCCCCGGCCAGGCCCCGGCCCCGGCCCCGGCAAAAAGAGCGGCCCCGGCACATCTCTAATACATACTTATGTAATGTGTCTAAGTCAAATCTGGGCTTAGTAGCTGACAAGCATTAAAGACAAACAGGAGACATCCGGCGCGAAGCGCCAAAAAATTTTGAATTGACAAGCTCAAAAGTATGATAAAACTAAATTTGGTAGTTATCTTAGTTCATTTTGAGAATTTTCAATTTTTTCTTTGGGGGACGCTAATAAAAAGTTCAATTTTTTCTTATTCCGGGGAGGGAGCTCGAGGCACCACGTGCCCCTGGTTAGGGGCCTGCCTACAGTCAGTCTGTTTCACGAAACCTTGTGCATAGAACAAAATTCTGGAGTCGACGTTCATCAATTAAAAAACGGTTTAAACTGAAGCAGCAATCACGATACTGTGCATAGCAATTGGAAAACACAAGAAGTTTTGCTGTGGAAAATTATATTTCAGTGAACTGCCTAGAAAACACTTACATAGCTGTTCGCTTGATCGTTGAACATTGATTTTTATGCACAAGGTTTCGTGAAATAGACTAATGAAATATTGCCACTAGTTTTTGGTATTTCGCGTAAGAACCGACCGGGTATCTACCGGGGTCCTTCCATGCATGGTTGGTCGTTAAGCGTCCCGGCTTAGGTCCAGACCCCCTAAATATGTTAATATTAAAACTTTTAAATTTATTATTCTATTTTATTATTACTTTGTTTTATTATTATTATATCATGTACCTAGTTTTCATTATATTATATTATAATATCTATTGTATTATTTTCATGTCTTTTTTGATGAAAGTTTGCGCACGTTTCCGTGTCTTAAAAATTTGTAAATTAAGAAGAAAATTAGAAAACAAAGATCCCCGGCGCTTCCTGAAAATTAAGATTAAAAATGGCTATGAAATGTAACAAAGTTATGCAGAAAAAAGTTTCTATTCGTTATACATAGTTACATGTCAGGAGTGCTACTACGCCTCACACTTCCGCTTTACAGTAAATCGTTCATAAAATTTAAAAACTTTGGAATTACATGAATTATGCGAAAACGGCATTAAGGTTTTATTTTACTTACAAGTAAACAATAGCTGGCAATTTCGGAAACCTAAGGCTAAAAAGAACGTCGAAAATCATTTAGCAAACCTCTTGTTTTTTTATCTTGTCAATCATCCTGAGTCAATGACCACTTTTCTGACTTAGATAAGATCAGAATAACAGCACCATAACTTAGGACAGACTTGTAAAAATAATGAATTCATGAAGCGAAAAGCCGAAAAATTAAAAATTCAATGTCAATAACTCTCTATATTACCTAACCTTTCTAAGTGCTTATTCAAGTATAAGGGGGCGGGGCCTTCTGTCTGCGTACGCCCACGTATGTACATGCATAAAAACGAACATGCATTTATAAATACATATCTGATTCGCATTCTCTTACAAAATATTTGACAATTATATGATAAAAGAAAATTTTTGAGAAAACTTCTGGTTTTGTGATAAGGCTTACAGAAAATTTTTGAGGAAAATCCTGAGTTTTGATAAAGCTTACAGAATGGGAAGTTTAATTGAATGGAAAGTCAAAGGCATCGAAAATAGCATTAAAAATAACTTTTTTCAATTTAGGGAGAAGGAGATCGGTCAATCATGCAAGCGGATCTTCCAAATCTTTCTCATCTCGTAGAATTTTGTAATTTCATATAATACAGTTTGAACTCACAAACTGTAAGGCTTCATTTTGCCCAATCCAGTCATTAGTTGAACCTTTTGTATGGCGATTCTATTCCCACAATGCAGACTACCATTCCATACGCTTAATTCTTTGGGTCGCGACATCAGTGAACCATAATCGTACGTAACAACGGCTGTGGGGCAAATGCCACGAACATTGACGGATAACTCAGTATCTTCATATTCGTACAAGTAAATCTTAAATGTTTAACGATAAAACATTGCAGTGTACATACATGATCTTTGGGAGTTTGTTGGTTTTCGGCTACCCCACTTAAAACAATTTTCACCTCCCCAAGAAATTTTCCCATCCCCCTCAGAATGCGTGATTTTTCAAGTTTCCGAAAATTTTCACAAAATTCGTAAAAAGCGTGATTTTTAAGCATTTCAGCTATCTATTTACTGAAAAGTGTCAAATTCGCGGCGCTTTACGCCACAATTTCATTTTTTGTCTATATTTTCTTCAATTTATTCGCACATTTCTGATTTCTTCGAAATTTATGTTTTTATGCTCCAGAAAAGTAGAGCATCGTCAGGAACACAGAAAAACAATGTTTTTGACGGGTACCCAACATTTTTGAGCCCGAAAAATGCACTTTTAAATTTTAACCCCCCATCCTCCCAGAATCCCCATGCTGTGCATGTATGAATCATAGGTGCACAAGGTCAGGGTCGGCAGGGGGGTGAAATTCCAAAAATCTAAAACAGTAAATTTAACGTTCACGATTTTTTGCTGTTTTAATGATCAAAATAGTCACTATAAAACGTTTTTTCGTGTTATCAACACATTTTAAAAGCATTTTTAGTCCATTTTGACTGCATCATATCACTTTTAACACTAAAGAATGCAAAAATTTATCAATTTTGGGCGCTTTTTGGGTAAAAAGTACTTAAAAGTACTAATCTGGCGCGAAGCGCCGGAAAAATTTTGACATTTTTACTGATTTTGATGTCAAAAATGATGCAGAACAAGACCTGTTTGCTCAAAATCGCCGGACAGTACCGGTCTACCTGACCCCTCAGGGGGTAATACCCCCTCACCCCCCTGTGCATGTGTGGTCTGAATATGCATGTACATACATCTATGAGTAAAGTAAGTCGTGCATATACCCTATTCTATTTCGAATTCCGAGTGAGTTTAGACTAGAATACTTTCTTGAGTCAACTGTATCATTATTTTTAAATTTTCTTAGTGGAATCGAATGGATTTAGAAAATATACATAGGGTGTTCGGGAAAAGAGGACACATTTTGTTTTTAATTGAAACTATGAATATTGGGAAACTGAAAAAGATTTTTTGCTAGTTTATGGCGCAACTACCGCTAGACACGCCAGCAAAAAATTACAGTATATCACTCAGTGCTACCTGCTTGGCGTTTTATTAACCAAACTCAACCACAAATTTACCTCTGTAAATTTTCCATTTTCACAATGCATCGTACACTACCTGCTGAATGAATCCTCTGAGCAGGAAGTTGTACTATGACCTTTACTAAAGTTTATTTTATGTTTTAGATATTCTCTGAATATTGTGTAGTTATTTTAAATAAGAAAAGGCTGGCCGTTGGTAGTCCGGACCCAATCTTTGCACAAATTTTAGTCTTTAGCATTTGCGCAGAGTAGTACGCATGATGCTTCAATAAATCAGTGACTGCACAAAATCCATGCCAAAACCTGCTTGAAATAAATTGTTTTGCTCAGAAAGGCTCCTCATAGTCAATATTTGTGCATTTTGAAGAAAAAAGGTCACATCAAGCTTAAACCTAGCCTTAATTTATTTTTCTTATCAAATGTACATGTACGATATTGAGACAAAATTGACTCTGAGCGAAATGAAACACTCTAAACCCGAAATTCTGTTTTCAGTGTCATCTTAATATTGTTTTTATTTAAATATCATTATTTACCAATCTTCCCAAGCTACCTAAAGAAATTTTGAAATTTACAAAATAAATTTGTGCGACACTGAGCTTTATCTAGACGAAATTTGGTGTTTCAAATCTATGTTGGAGTACACGTTCGAATTTTCAGTGCAGTATACTTACAGAAAGACAATGAACTCTTAGCACAAGGTTTTCGATATACATCGAATAATTTGTGGAAAGTTTTATTAACTTTGCTTGAGTTATAAAAAGTTATTGAAAAAACAAAAGTGTGTCCTTTTTACCGTTCCCGAACACCCTTTGCATAGAAAATTTAATAAATACTTTCAATTTTTACAAACTCAGTCCGATTTAAAGAAATTTTATCTCGATAGTTTGTTTTTCGCGATCAAATTGGAAAGATGAAGACAAACACTATTTCAACAACTAAAAAAAGAGTGCTTGAATAGCGCGCGTGCAGTTTCGACTAATTTAACTATATTTTAGTTAATGAAGTGTTCAGCTTTTGACTATTCAATAGCGAAACACACCTAGTTAAAAACTTACCTGCGATGCTTCAAAAATCTTCAAAGGAGATGCATTTTGCAGATCCGAAGAACTGATTTTGGCAATGTGACTGTCGAAGTTTGGCGAGGGTTCCAAATGAGATGACTGCAGTGGAACTAACTTGGACCGACCCTGAATTAAGCGAATTGACTGTATAGAAAATAGCGCTAAGAAGTGAAAAAGATCAATGAGCAACTCAATGTTTTATGTTCATAGGTAGGCGGCATCAAAGTTCTGGGGGTGTATGCAAGATTTTTTCAAGGGTCAACAAATGGCCTCATAAATGATGGTATGACGAAGAAAACACCATTTTTCAACGTTTCTCATCGGGCACTTTCCATTAGCATCAGAAAATTTCCGGAAAAAAATTTCAAAAATAAATTCTCGAATTCTGGGGGAGTATATTTTGGTTTCTGTGGGGTATTTTGGTTTCCCCCAAAACCCCCCACGCCCAGGTATGTTTACGTTCAATTTAGGTATGGATAGGTCGCATTTCCCCACAATTCTTTCACACAACTCGCCCCTCTAAAATGGGGCGAACGAATTACGTGCAAAAAACATATTTGAATTTAGATCATCCCCTTGCATTACTCACAATTCATTCGCACAATTCATCATGCACAACTCGCTCCACATTATTTTACCCCCAAACTTGCAGTATGTACATAATTTTATTCACTAAATCACCAAACGACGTGCATAAAGAGGCTTATTTTATATGAAGCAGGCTGCATCTTCACAAAAAACAGCGCAATATACGCACCTTAAAATCATACAACAGGTAATAGAGAGGTCAGGAGAATCCCCCATCTAAAGTCGGCCATCCCACTTAAGTTGAGATTTATTACCCTGTCCGGACTTTTTTTGAAAAACTTGCATTCTAGGCCATTTAACTCCTTCATCTGAAAAATGATCAATTATCCATTCCTAAACTTTGAGCCGGCACATACAACATATATAAATAGGTATGCATGTACTTAAAATAGTCTCTAGACTACAAATGGGCTTAGGGTGGGATCTGGGGTCTGGACCCTTCTAGAATCCAGCGGACCCCCTCAAAATCGATAGACCCCTGAATTGAATTTTCGGTGTAATTTTTAGCAATTTTGCCCTATCGGACCCCTCCCAGAATTTGGCTGTTGCTCATGTATGGTCTTGACCACAGGAGAAGAGGATGGTCGATTGAGTGGAGGTTACCCTGGGTTTTATTAAGCTGAAATGACCTCAAAACTTAATAGCTATGTGTTTATAATGCTAAGATAGTGCTCGAGCACTTTCGCAGTAGCTTCTAGCACAATCGATAGAGCAATGAAAACAAACATTATTGCTATCATAATCAAATCATAATCAAAAATCTTTTATCTAAATGAATCCGTCCACTGGTTTCACTAGAACTCATAAATATGTACCACATTTTAGGTATTTTTGTACGAAAAAGTGTTTCTCCCACTCAATTTTCGCCTCAGCATGAAAAACTTCTTAGAATCCACAAAGAAATTTAAAGATTAAATAAAAAACTAAATTAATTTCCGGTTTCACCTTTTTTCAATCATTCGGCGCGTAACATTGTATAAAATGTCGGCAAAGAATATCAATAAAACGATGGTATTGAAGATATTACAAGCAAAATGAATAAGATGAGCAAATGAAGACTAAAAATTTCATTACTTTTATGATTTTAAAGATGACTATTATACCACTGGTTCCAGGAATTGTAGGTGCCGCTGTCAAAACATCAGAATAACGGGACAAATAAACGCCTAAAACAAATTAATCAGAGAATTTAACCATATGACATTATAGAATTGAATTAGATAGATACACTTTGCTAGTATATCAATCATTATAATATATTTGGGTAGCATAAGCACTGCAGATGAAGTAATGTATCATACATTGCGTAATCGAAGTCTAACTCGAAGATGATCATTATTTCATACATATGTCATTTAGAATTGGAAAAATATAGCACATAAGAAAGACGCTAAGAAAGAAGCATATTAGGTCAAGTGCCCTCCTTGGTTGGCGTAGCCCGTATATTCGGTTGCTTGGCATATTCACAAGTTGGTCAATTGATTTATGTATAAAGCATCTCCAATCAATCCCCAATTCGTCCTACCGCAACCTACAATATTTTTGTCCTAATTGTAATTAAAAAAAGGCTAACCTTTTAAACTTTTTACAGATGTTTCTGATTTTCTTTAATCAGCTCTCTGAATCGCAATATTTTGGAATAGAATTTACGAAAATCATAGATCACCTTCTCAAAGGGGACTAATGACCCCATACATGTGCATAACGTGGCCAATTAAGAGAGTACAAATTGAACTCATCGGTGAGCTGCATACATAAGCCCTTAAATCATTATGTACATACTTTTACAGAGCGTCATTGACTTAAAGAAGTGCTTCACACATTAAAACAAAAAATGCATTGATTCATATGCTAATTTTAAGTACACACATATGTGTACATACTGGTCCGTATTCAAGGGGCGGGGAGAGGCCGCCCCTCCAACCGAAATAACAAATAATTATGTTTCTCCCAAGAGTCCCGACAAAGAAAAATACAAAATTTACGAAGTGCGTCTGAATTACCGCCAAAAAAGGTTTTTGTCGTACATTTGAGCTAGTAAACTCAAAATTTTCCGACGCATAGTTTTTTTCTACACCGTTCAAATTTGAGTAGGACATGGAGAGCTTGCCAATTTTCTTCTGGCGCTGCGCGTCGGATTCATTGTTCAGGTATAGTTTTTGCCTTCTAGCCCACTAAAAACAGTTCACATTTGAGTTATGACACGGACCAAATTTATTGTTTATCTATATGTTTTGTCTTTTAGCCAGCTCAAAACCGCTCAAAGTTGAGCTAGGCATGTTATAAAAACATGTCAAAATTTTTTTCTGTATAGTTTTCTCTCTACAGCACAAGGAATAAATTGAAAGGCAGGAGCTAAGAAATCAGTTGTGCAGATAGCTTAAATGATAAGTTTGCTGTACATACAAATGTATATCAATATTTAATGGAGTAAAAATTTTATTTTTTGAGATTCTTCCTCATCATCATATATGGCTCTGTGAGACACGCTCAAAACTGCCTTTATTTTTGCCTATCTCGCAATGGTTCTCGAGATATCTAAACTCGAAATTTTCAGCACCATCCCCGAAATAAAATCCTGGATACAAGCCTGTGTACATACATGAAACTATTCGTTGTTTATATAATATCCCGATTCAACGCAACACATAAATCCAGGACGAGATAAGGTAATTGTCGCAAAGAGCGAATTGAAGAATATCTACCTAAGCACATATTTTCAATCAAAATGTGTCAAAGTATTAATTATTGGCTGGAAACAACGAATAAGGCCTAATTTTTGGCTAGCATTAAAAAAGTTGAGTAGGTTGAAACAGTAGCACTATAGCAAACGCATATGGTATAAAAATTATATTTCAAGCATTGCAGGACACGATTTGATGATTGGTCTAAAGAGTTTAAATTTATGTATATGTAATCTTTAAGAGGCGTTTTAATCCATAATCCATTAATAAAGCGCTTACCCATCTGCGCCTGTCCAAGGCAACCAAAAATTCTATTGCCACATGGAAGACCTTCTCTGCATACTAAAAATGCCTGCAAATATTGTTCCGAGAACATCATTCACAAAATAAAGGTAGTAATGTGATAATTATTACAGTATATTCAAGCGGTAAGCTTCAATAAAATTGACAAATTAGTTAGAATCCCATGCTTGTATGTAATAGGAGCATAGAATGAAGCTTTCCACGCGTATTTATGCTAAAATAACTCGTTTTAATTTTAAATCATTCGATATACTGAATGTCCTAATCCACATACAAAAAAGATAGTACACTTGAATCAAAATGTTACTATTGACCAAAACATCCGCTACTTTTGCTGAAATAATAAGAAAGCCAGAGTAGTGGGACACGCAATTTCTCTCAAAACATAACGAGCGTTAAACTTAGGGCAGTTGAACCAACTTCAAAAGATAAATGATAAAATCATATTTTAGAGATGACTTATTCATGGCTTACGAAATAAATGTCTTTTAGTAGTGTACTGTTGACCCTCATTTTAGCTCATATCCGCCAAAATATTACCTTTTTTTCTGTTATCAATACCATCGATTATTTAATGAATATAGCACAACAACCCTCCCTATGTGCATGTATATCAGTGAATCGGATTTCGGACCCTGAAGTATGAGAATGTATGATTAGAGATACAATGCAAAATGCAATGCAATAATTCATTTCGCCTGAACTTAGTTTAACAATAAAAAGACCGTTTTATTCTGTCAATTTCGCATCTAAAACTAAAAATCAGGTCACATAATGATGCTGTGCTGACCTCTTCTAATGTGCGAACCTCCAAAAACGCGTAACTAATAGCCACATCCTTATCCGTATACAAATTGACCGCTTTCAGTTGCTTGCGTCTTGCTTCGATCTGAAGTGAGAAGCTAAGCTAGAGAGATAAAACAATGGTATTTGGAAGAATTAAAAAATTTAAAAAACCACAAAGAAAAGTTATCAGAAAAAACAGATTCTAACCTGAGCCGTTGCAAAAGCATTTTTAATCAAATAACAGTGAACGTATTGGTAGTTCTTTTCACTGTCGGCTCTCTGATAATAGTTCTGCTTCAGATGAGGAAGAATGTCTTCTTGGTATTCTCGTGAGTCGAAGGGTATTTCACGAATCAAACCTAGGAATACCAAAAGAACATCAAGCATAAATTGCATGAATTAGGGGTACATAACATTGGGAATCGGTTTCAATGCTAGTAAGAGGGTACTAACTCACATGTATATAACGGCTCGGAATTTGGAGTGGGGGTCCTCCCCGGCCATTGGGGGGAGGGGTAAATTACTTCAAATTTTTGACCAAAAAAACACTTAAAACGGAAAAAACGCAAGTTTCCTTCAAAAATTGAGGGGGTTTAAAATTCTTCTGGCTCCAGGCACTATTTTTTATTTTTGTACAGTAAAAAATTTTTTAGGCTCGCACAAAGGTTTTTGGAGCAACCTTTGTACCTATTTGTACACGAAGTACAGGCAGTTTTTAGCCGATTTTCGATTGTACAAAAGAATCGAAGTTTTTGAGCAAAGAAAAAAACAGTGTTTGTGGGTTGAGGGACGACCAACTTTGGGTGGGGATGAGGAGGACCCAATCATCCCCTCTTTAACATGTATGCCGCCGATTGCCGAAGTACCGACGGGTAGAGACGCAGCGCGTACCCGCACAAGCTATTAACCACCTGTTTTCTTTTTGGAATACGCAAATGGACACGTTACACTACATTCCAGAAATTTAAAATCGCAGTCAAATCCGCTAAATTCATTTATATAAAATAGCGGATGGCGAATTCAAAACGTAAGCTTTATTATTAAAAAAGTAGAAAACTTAAAACAAAATTGCTTGAAAACTTTTATTTCAGACAATTATATACCACAGGTGACACAGTGCCAACAGGGCTTTCCGCCTTCCGGTTGTATATATATTTTCTTTACAAGCTAGATAGAGAATTTTTATTTTAAGTTATGTACGATTAATTTGATTTATGAAGTATTTAGTAATCAAATGAATTGACTTTCGAAATTTTTCGCAGCTTTGCTGGGCTAAATTTTTTGGATAGGTTGAAAAATTTACATTTGAAAACCAATTCAATTTTAATTGTTTTTAGTGTAAGTTATTTTAAACAAAGTGCGGAGAAAAATTTCGATTAAAATTGAGTCATTAATTAAGGAATTATACGAGCGTCAATTCATAATTTGTTAGTCCTATTTCATATAACTTACTGGCCTCTACCAACAAGCAATCAATAATGCATAAATAATTAATAATAATACAATAAACCTAAGCTCAAGGATAATCAATAAATAAGGTCATCTTACAATACAACAGACATTATTTTTCTGTAGAAGTGTTTTCAATTCTCGTTTTTTATCTCATTATTTCTAAGCATAGTTAAGATTTAAAGATGCGTAGATCCACATACAGCTGCTTATGTCAATTTAAATATGCATGCCTGCAAAAATTTGCATAAATTTGCGGTGCTCAAATCAGAAACAAGCTTTTCGGTAGAATTATTCGCTTAGGTACTCCATGCTTATTATGTCAAATAGAACTAAAAAAATAATCTCTAACCGAGAAAATGCAAAAAGCCGAAAGGAGACGTTTTAATAAAGTCTTGAATTTTCGGATAAATTACTGAGTGGTTTCAACCAAAACTTTTCACCGCGCTTTGTTTTAAAGCCATGCACAAAAAATTTATTTTCAATTTACGTACACAGGCTAGGCACCAGAAATTACAAATTACGTAGTTCTGCCTAGACCGTATTTAAAAATAATTCTATTTCTCCAAAGTAACATTACGATCCGACTCTTATGCTTCCATTATCTTTACCTTTAGTCTCCTTTTCTTTCTCTTTTCTCGGAATTTTGTACGATTTTACAAGCGCCGACGTCTCTTCATCAATATCTCTTGATTTTCGCCCTTTCGACATAAGTCTGCCTGTGCTCTTCTTAAGGTACTTCTCTAAACGGGCATAACCAGGATTTTATTTCGGGGTAAGGGGCAAAAATCTTGAAGCCAGATGTCTTGATTACAATTAGGAGAAAGACGAAAAGAAAAGCATTTTTAAGCGTTTCTCGGCGAGCACTTAGTCATTACATACCTATCTACTTCTTAATCTAGTTAAAAAATGGTGAAGAACATTTGGCAAAAAATAATTTTCACTCAAACTCGTTTAAAAAATCTATCGTTCAAAGTATCTCCTAGTCATTCGGGTCAAAAATACCAACCCGATTTTCATCTGTATGCATTATTGCAACGATAATAGAGACGCCCTCCTCACTTTCAGACGAGCGTAGGTTAAAGATAGAAGCCTTTCGAGTATGGGGTGGAGTTGAATGGGGGTATTACGGCCTCCTGAGCTTTAAAAATTGATAGCCTTATAGCCATTTTGGCCGAAAAAAGACAGTGCGATAGAGCTTTTTTCGTTGCAGAAAACTAGCTGTATAGCATTTCGGACTCAGAAAAGTGACGTGCGAGTACAGAAATGTAGAACCATCTTTGCTCTAAAAGGACAAGAACCTACTTTGATTAGTACAGAAAGTACGAAAAGTCAAATCAAATGTTTGTAAAAATGTCAAATCAAATATACCTAGACAGGTAGTTGAATAAAAAAACCACATAAAAACTATCTTTTTATACTAATACTGATAATTTATTCGGATAAACGCAAGGATAAAACGTCGCAAGGAAATGAAAGATAGCAAATTTATAATGCGAATATCTTTTATAAATTCATCATTCATCCTTTGGTCCATCTTATGTTTTTAAAAATTTTTGGTCGCGCACGCCCCAAAACGAAATCCTGGATACGGGCCTGCGTTAACTTATCTAAATTTATTATAGGGCTAGCATGTCTGTATCCAGGATTTTGCTACGGAGGGGGGGGCACGATCGAAATTTTTGAACTGAACTGAAATAATTTATAGCTGAAACGCGACAATTACGAAGGATGCAAGAGAATAATAAAACGTACGGTCAATATGGTAAAAACGTACAGCAAAAGGCGACGAGCGAGTCATAAAAATGTCAATTTGAACTCGCCCTCTGATAAATTTGGATAAGTCGATATCAATTAATCTATATTTGAATAATTTAAGTTGGATGAAGAAACTACAAAATCAGGCAGGTGATTCCAAATAGATGAATACTTATAAAAAAATCGAATTTCTGTTAATTAGAGCGAACAAGAAAAACAAGTATCTTACAGCAATTTGTACAGCGAGTAGTATTTTTATTAAGCACGAAAAATTGGTCGTGGACAACTTGATACATCATACATAAGCAAATATGCAAGCGACGTAATTCTAATCGACACAAGTTAAGTTGTTTAAGGCGTTCGTCGTAAGAAATAGGGCTATGATATACAACTATGTATTTAGTAAATTCACGCTGAAGAGCCTCAAGCCTGTTTATATCACTTAAATAAGAGGGGTTCCATACAGCACAAGCATATCCAAGGACCTGCCTGACGTAAACAATGAAGGCCTTAACGAGATAATTTTTTTCACGCGAAAAGGCTTTTTTAATTAAATTTTTTTCCTAATTAAAATAGATCTCAAGAAAGCTTTTTAATTATACTGCTGTAATGCTCCTTGAATTTTAGGTTTTGCGAAATCAGCACACCTAAATCGCGAACAAAGGCTGAATTGTCAGTAATAACTTGTGTATTGAGTATGTACGACAGTTTGGGATTTTTAAAAAGACAAGAAGGATCAAAGGATAAATTTAAAAAGACGTTTTACGACCACTTCTACTTCAGCTAAACACTTTGTAAATTTTGCTACCCGGATGCCTTAAATATGGTTAGAATCCAATGAAAACCCTCTTGAACAAATCTCATTTTCTGCATAAAATCAGTGTAAACAGAAAACATATGAGCAAAATACGCTTTAAGTTGTATAGACTAAAAGTGGAGTGTTTAAACCGCGCGCTTGGGACTAAATAGACTTAATTATAATTCTAAAATTCGAAGCGAAGCCGAAAATTTTTCGCGATTTTTGGCTAAAAAACAAAGGGAGGATAGAGGAAAAAATCATTCTCAAATTTCGTTTCGGGGGGCACATGCCCCCTCTTTCCCCTGGATACATGCCTGAGGGCAAGCATCACGGTTGGCAAGGCCGGGTTTTTTGGGTTTTTTGTGGGTTTTTTGGGTGCAATAAATCGTTGAGTTTTGGGTTTTTTATCCACAGGTTAAGAATTTATTTGTAATGGAATTAAATACTGTGTATTGTCAATGTTTTTTTGTATCATGGTTGTTCCTTTTACAATTGCTTTGTGATTCCATGTTAGCTGATTTTGAGCACGATTGCGATGAAGAGGAAGGGGATACTACAGTGATGGATGGATAAGATTACAGTTACATATACCTATTAATATGCTGTTCTTGTTTCATTTGTACAATGAGGATTTTATTAAAAATCCATTTTTGTCATAAGCGTTTGTATGCAAAGATGAAATTTAATTTTACAGGAGAAGTATTATGAGCCTGCTGAATTTTCAATAATTTTTTGAGAGCTAGATCCAATGCATCTGTTCTGTTGGCTAAATCCTAGTGTCTGACTGAGCATTTAAGAGACAGATGCATATGTATAGGTATGTGGCATGGATTGTGCTTGTGAATGACCAATTTTGTTGTTGAATTTTGTGTATTAGCTGAATAAAGTTGTTGTTTACTTGTTTTGTTTTGTGTCTTGAAGCTGTTGAAGTATTCTCAGCTACTATTTATAGCTCGAGCTAGAATTTTTATAAAAAACCCATAAAAAAACCCAAGAAAAGCCCAAAACCCAAAATTCGAAATTTTCAAATCTGAGTTTTTTCCATCCCTGGCAAGCATATAACTCGCTTGTCTCCGTTTACTGTACGTTTTTACTTTATTGACCGTATATTTTTATTATTTTCTTGCATTCTTTGTATAATTGTCGCCTATCGGCTGTAAAAGTTTTCAGTTGTCTCAACATTTTGAGAATTTTGAATACACTATGGAAGATCGCTCCAAATTCGCGCTGTTCAAGTAGAAGTAGCAAACAGTAGTTTTTACAATCAAATCGAAATTCACCTAAACAGATCTGATTTGCAAATGCATTTACCCAAAAACTGTTTCTATATCTTAAAATTCTGTTAGACAACTAGATCAAAAGGTGGAGAAAGAACGCGGAAATTGCATTGCACTGGTCAGGCCCACTCAGTATCGAACGATTGGATTGATTGCCATATTCTATTGAAATACAGTAATAATAAGTCCTTTAATTATGTGCAGCAATATTTACTTGCATACTATAAATATGGCATCAGTTAACACTCTGACCATAAATTGATGCTGTGTGAGTATTTATATTCTTGATCGAATGCAAGAAGTCGCTCGGGAACCGAATGACCCTATTATAAGACTCAATTTATTCATCGCTAAATGGACGACGACCCGTAGTCTATTTCACGAGACCTTGTGCTTGAAGATCAATTTGCAGCTTTCGAAAAAATAGCTGCAAAACCAGCTTTTCGGCAGCTTGTAATAGTGCAACTTTGTAGCTCTCATGCCAGTAATTATGTACAGTTGCCTGAGCTCGGCATTCTTATTAATTTTTTAAATTTTAATCCACTTTCTATCACAAAAATTTAACAAACTGATTATAAAACAAATTATGTCATTATAATTAAGAAAAACCGAGTAGAATTTCTTTCATAATAATTCATCTCCAGACGTAGGAATTCTCACTTACTACTGTTTTCAGAAGATAATTTTTCATGCATTTCCACATTAGACAGCCCATTATTTTTCCAGCTGAATTCACAGTAGTGTTGTAAAAGATATCTTTATCTTTATCTTTTTAGCAAGATAAAGATAAAGATAAAGATATCTTTATCTTTATCTTGACGATTTCTTAATTTTATCTTTATCTTTATCTTTATCTTTTGGAAAAATCACAGGCCATCTTTATCTTTATCTTTTTGATAGGAATTTATCTTGCTAAAAAAGATAAAGTATGTACATACATAAGTTAGCATGTAATCCAAAATGCAGGTTTGACGTGAAATATGTACATTTAGACGCATTCAAGTTTCACTGTAATACAAGAAAAGAAGAGAAAACGATTGTTTAGACCCTACGGCGTGCGGCCCAAAGCAATGCCTGTATATCGACCTACGTAAGTAAGCGGGAGTGATACCGATCTAAGCGGAAGTAGCAGCCACGTTAATCTATAGTCTGTTTCATTTATCCGAGAGCTTTTTCAGTAAATGTTTTCGGAGGCTACAGTAATCCCTATTTACTGTAGGTCGCCAGATCTCACTATAGCTACGAAGCAAGGAAGGGTTTTTCAATAGCATTTTTGTGGCATAATTTAGGGTGTGGGTAAAACCCAGAAACGGAAACGGAAATGATGGGTAAAATCCGGAAACGGAAACAGGAGGCAAAAGCTGGAAACGGAAACGAAAACGATGGGTAAAAGCTGGAAACGGAAACGATCCAAAGCGCCCGAACCGGCGTTCCCCAAGTAGGGCACACCAGGCTCAACACCCCCAACCCCATTTTCGGCAAAATTTTACCCATAGAAGGGGGTTTAGGGGCTCGGAAACGGGGAACCCCATTATTCATAAATGTAGCTGACCCCGGTTCCGTCGGGGGTTTCTCCGCCCTGGGGCCACTCCAAAGCGCCAGAACCGGGGTTCAGCAAGTGGGACACATCGGGGTCAACACCTCCGACCTCGTTTCCGGCAAAATTTCTCTCACTGAAGGGGGGTCAAGGGGTTCGGAAACGGGGTACCCCATGATTCAGATATGTAGCTGACCCTCATTCCGTCGGGGGTTTCTCCGCTCTAAGGGTAGTCCAAAGTGCCGGGACAGGGATTACCAAGTAGGAAAAATCAGGTTCAACACACCAACCCCATTTTTAGCAAAAGTTTTCTCACTGAAGAGGGGTTTAGAGGCTCAGAAACGGGGTACTTCATTATTCATATGAGAAACTGACCCTCGGTTCCGTCGGGGGTTTCTCCACCCTGTGGGGCAGTCCAAAGTGCCGAAACTAGGGTTCCCATGCAGGGCCCATCAGGTTAAACACTCCTAAACATGTTTCCGGCAAAATTTCTCTCACTGAAGGGGGTTTAGGGCTCAGAAAAGGGGTACCCCATTATTCATATAGTATGTATGTAGCTGACCCCGGTTCCGTCAGGGGTTTCTCCGAACTGGGGCAGTCCAAAGTTCTCGGACCGGGGTTCCGCAAGTAGGACCATCAGTGTCAACACCCCTAACCCGGTTTCCGGCAAAATTTTGCTTACTGAAGAGGAGTTTAGGGGCTCCGAAACTGGGTACCCCATTATTGATATGTATAGCTGACCCCGGTTCTGTCGGGGGTTTCTCCGCCCTGAGGGTAGTCCAAAGTGCTGAAAACAGGGTTGGGGTGTTGACCCTGATGTGCCCTACTCGGGGAACCCTGGTTCCCGCACTTTGGAGTGCTCCAGGGCGGAGAAACCCCCGACAGAACCGAGGTGAGCTACGCATATCAATAATAGGGTACCCTGTATCCGAGCCTCTAAACCCCCTTCAGTTGGAGAAATTTTGCCAGTAGCGGGGTTGGGGGTGTTGACGCATATCGGCCACCCCGATTCCGGCACTTTGGACTGTCCCCAGGGCGGAGAAACCCCTGACGGAACTGGGGTCAGCTACACATATGAATAATGGGGTACCTTGTTTCCGAGCCCCTGAACCCTCCTTCCATGGGTAAAATTTTGCCGGAAACGGGTGGGGTGTTGACCCTGGTGTGCCCCACTTGGGGAACCCTGGTTCCAGCACTTTGGAGTGCCCCCAGAGCAGAGAAACCCCCGACGGAACCGTGGTCAGCTACATATATGAATCATGGTGTACGTACCCCATTTCCGAGCCCCTAAACCCCCCTTCTATGGGTAAAATTTTGCCGGAAACGGGGTTGGGGGCGCTGGTTGAACCTGATAGGGGCCTGTACATACTTGAGGAACCCCGGTTCCGGCGTTTTGGTCGTTTCTGTTTCCGGCTTTTACCCATCGTTTCCATTTCCATTTCCGTTTCCGAATTTTATCCATCGTTTCCGTTTCCAGCTTTTACTTTTCCTCCATTGTCTTCCAACTGATCAATCAATTTACAGATAAAAAATCGCCAATTCAGCTTATCCTAAGTTGACACTTTAAACACGATAGACAAGATATTAAGAAACGCCGTGAACTCCCGTAGGTAAAACGTCTGCTTGTCGTCGAAGCAACCTGGGTTCGATCCCAGCCGATAACTTTTTATTTAGCGCACTTACTACAGTATGTCCCAGCACTGATTAGATGCCTAAATTCAATTTATATGGGCATGTTAGTGCATGAACATGGAAAAATTAAAAATTCCAGCCACTCGCCCTCACTAAGCTGATCTGCCGAATTACAGGAATTCGTGTTGTTTCGCTTACTCTAGCCCTTAAAAAATTACTAAAAAGCTCTCGAATAAATGAAACAGACTATAAGTCTAAGCCTGGGAAAAATAGAGAAGTTTAAAAAAATCAATAACTGTTGCGGCTATACTTTGTATACAGGCGCACAGAGCAGGGTTTTCATGCTTGTGTAAAGAAAGAAGTGACTTGCTGTAAGCAAGTAGTAGTAGTACGTGGGTGAGTGAGATACCGCGGGTAAACCCAAAACCTACATTTATGTGTGCTTGATGCCTTTGGCTGCTTTGCATCACTCACTCTCGTTTATTGCACTTCACATACATCATTCCCCTTGGTCCAGGCGACCATATTTACACTTTATCTTTATCTTTATCTATATCTTTCTGAGTCCTTTATCTTGCAAATTATCTTTATCTTTATCTTTCTTAATTTTTTATCTTTATCTTATCTTTATCTTCTAGATTTTAAAATTTCAACTTTATCTTTATCTTTTATCTTGCAAAAAATCCTTATCTTTTACAACACTAATTCACAGATCAATCATTCTCAAACAATCTTAAGTACCTATCGGCTTTTACAGCCTTTGCTAAAACTCTAATACGAATGATATTGAAGAAGGCACCTAGCTAAATGCGTAAACTGAATTTGTTTTAATAACAATAAAAATAATATCAATTCGATAATTCAAATGAAAAAACGGACGAAGCTCCGGAAAGGCACCCAAAATATCTTTGTTTCTGAACATAGGCGTGCGCTACATAGTCATGCGCACAGCCAGAGATGACAGACAAACAAAATAACTAACAAACACTGGCAGATGAATAGCAGAGATACACAAAAAAACGCGGCTACTTAGGATACGACAAATCGTTGCAAAAACTTCTGTGAACGCGTCCAACAACGTACATACATACATAATATTTAAATGACATAAATGCATCGCATTAAGATAAAAGCATGCATATGTACTACTCGCATACGTACCTACATAATAGAACACAGCAGCCACAGTCAAGATTCGGTTCCAGTGCATTAACATTTGATTTTTTCATGATTTATTGCTAAAATTATTTCATTCATATAGGGATAGACTTCATATATAATTTGAGCTAGACATCTGCGTTTCAGAATAAGTAAACTTTAAATTAGGTTTTAGCTTCTCGCCGTTAGAATATATAACTATGCCAGATCTGATCGCATAACACTACATAATGTTGAAAAACGCAGGGTGACCTTATTTAGCGTACCTACATACTTCTTCTATCACGCTCGGATTAAGGCCTACCTGAGCTGCACAATATTGACATCATATCCATATTTTTATAAACCCCATACACTTTTTATAAATAAACGGGAACTGCTGATTCAAGTTTCCGCAAAAAAATTATGTTAAAAATCATTGACAAAGCGGAGCCAATTGAAGAGAATTTAAATAAGTGAACATTTCAATTTCTAGTCATTCCGTATTTGTATAAATCCCATTCCATTAATGAAAAACAATTTATCACCAGCCAGTTTCATTAATGCAAATTAGAAAAGCTAAAGGTACAATCAGCGATCCAGCAAGAGCGAAAATAATTTAGACGTTGGACGACGCGAGTCGAGATAGAAACGTCTCGGAGAACGGCTCCTGAAAAATGCTTGATTGGAACAATCTCACAAAATATCAAATTATTCATTCTCAGAGGAATCTGTGCTTACATGTAGCACAGGGGATGGGGATCCTTCCAGCCGAAGTTGGTCGTCCTCCATCTCCCCAGAGCTAGAAAATTTTTGGCCCCCCCACCGACTTTTTGAAAAAAATTGAATTTTTCGACCGTTTTTGTTTTTTTGGTCGTTTTTGGCCAAAAGTTGAAGGTGATTTACCCCCCCCCCCTTCCCACTCCCTTAATATGGCCAGGGAACCCCACTCAAAATTTGGAGCCGTTACATATACAAATGGATTTGTGCCTAATGCTTACTACCTCGAACAACTTTGAACCTTGTGCATTCAAATGCGCTTAGCAAAATAATTAAGACAATGTTCATTGCTTACGATCTTATCATTCAGTTAATCCATCCTCGAATTATGACCATTCAAATATAAAGGTCTCAAACCCCCAGTTTCACTGTAGGTTTCTCGGCATTTTTCGACCACTATTTCTTCTAAATTTCTGCTAAAAATTAAAAAATCGTCGAGTTGGGGATCGCGACCTGAAAATAGACCACTTTCTATTCTGAATAAAAAACAGAATGAATTTCTGCATCGCATATTATGAAAATTGAAAAAATGTTTCAGGCCTCCAGTCTCTTATGCCCTTCAACGATTCAAATATTCAGCATATTATTTAAATTTCATGCTCAGATATGCACGTGGAGAAACAGTCAGGCAAAGTGAAGGCCAAAATGGATCACAATCAAAATTTTTCTGCAAAATTGCTTGAAATTGACCAGAAATTATGGATAAACAGTCTTTACGCTATTTTAGCATTTAACCAGTTTTTGAGGTCATTTGGTCTCAAAAAAGCTTGACTGACCCTCTCAGATCGGCTGACTTATGTTTCACTGACCAATCGTGCTATGCATCTGTGATCGCGCTTTACTTGTAATACATATAGTGCTTTCGTGTAAGTTATTTTGAACATGCATGCCACGGTCAAAACTTCTGGCAGGGGGGTAAACCAACTTTCCCTGGGGGAGGGGTGAATGATTGATTTTTTTATAGCTAATTATGACACTAAATGATGCGTTCATGTTAAATTTTTAGACATTTCTGCGGTTCCTTACCCCCTCTCCCCCTCGTAACCCATAAAAATGCTTTAATTCGTTGTATTTAACTCCTTTTGAATATTTGTGATTAAATTTGTATGAGATCAAATAATAATAAGGACGATGGAGTGACCTTTGACATCAAATATATACAAATAGTGGAAGAAACGTATCTGCATGAACGAATTGAACATTCAATCGCGTGAAAAGCATGTATTTTTACTTCAAATCGTATTGTTAGACGTCGTTTGACCTTTTTTCGTGGTTCGAGCGACAGGTTTGGTCCCAAAACGACCTGAGGGGGTAAGCCTTTCAAAAGTCCTGGTAGGGGGTTACTCCCCATACCCACCAGTGTGCATGTGGGATTTTGAAAATTTATACTAAAAGCAGTCACTTTTGCACTCTAGTCCACAAAAGCTCAGCCACTCATGGCGATCAGCTTCCTGAATCGTGTTTAAATGACTAGTTCGATCATTTTTAAAAGGTAATATCATTCCGTTTAAAATAATACCTAATCGTTAGATTTTTTGTATTGAAACAACGTAAAAGCAAAGACTTTCAATTTATAATCTAGTGACCAAGTAAAAGAGCCTGGCAATGCAGGGGGCGGCCATTGGCCTATTAGGGACAGCATTGCCTCAGGTATATTCGTCCAGTATGCCTGTGTGTGTGTGTGGACTTTTTGAAACCAGATTAATTTCCTTCCAAAACACGATGCAATGATTTTGCGCTATTCACCTTAGAAAAATCCTCTAAACTCTCCCCACATGCATGATTCTCTTTAGTAAGACGTTTGTTAATTAAATTATAAAGTCTTGTTATTAGAACGACTTATTAATTTTCGACTATAATGCCGTAAAGTGAAATAGTTGCGTACTTCAACTAGATTTTGCTGCTTTGCAGAAGCACCCGACGAGCGCCGACTAGGAGTCAAAGGGCAAATCAGATTGTCGGGATCTAAGCATATTTCGCTTCTCGATTTTTTTCGATGTGTCGTCACGGACCCTTTCCGACAAGGCTTAATTTAAGGAATGCATATTTCAGTATAAAGGTGAATGAAAAATAAATGCAAACTATTAAAACATAAATAAATGTTTAAATTATAAACATTATTTTTAGGCTTGTTTCGACATCTAAGCAACTAATATGCGCTGATCAAGAAATTAAGGTTAATATAATAGATTGTCAAATATAATAAGTAAAAGGCATTACGTACATAAAACCTTGAATGCGTTAGTTACTTATCTATTGCTTGCGACGAATTATGTTACCGCATTTGATTTTTTTAGCAAGCAGAGAACATAAATTTGATTAAAAATATTTATATTTTAATCATATTCCATGTCGGTGAAGCGAGCATCTCACACAGTCGTGAACTGGACTAGAGATTAATCAAAATTAAATTAGGGAAAACATCCCAAATGAAAAGATATTCCAATCATCATAATCTATGAATTACTCTAACAGGCTTAAACTTTCAGTGTATCAGTCGAAAATTCATGCGGCTTAGGAGATTGCCGCTTAGCAGGAAAAATCATCATTATCCGGCGGAGCTCGATTGCCGAATTTGCGAAGGCAAAAGCGTTCAAACAGGAAATGCTCGTTTAGGCAAGAAACGACGTTTACCTTAATTTTCATCCCCGCCGTTAACTCAGATACTCCGGGTCGAGTTAAGAACTCGCGCTTTTTTGAAATGACGTCAGTGCCGAGTAACTGATTGAAATGCATGTTAAGATGGCGACGGAGCAGCGACTTTTGTAGCGAAATGTTCAAAATAGAGGCAAGTGTATCAGCCGTGAATGTAGGCTCGAGGACCTACGAAAGAATGAACAAATTCATTTCTATACAGCAGATTGCTTATTCAAGTATATGCCTACTTACATATGTATTCATATAAGCAGGCCTGTATCCAGGATTCGGCCAAGGGTGATGGCGGACCCAACATAAAATGGTCTATATTTTGGAAAATTTGTCGATATAGCTGGCAAGATCCGCATTTTTAGACGTTTTTCGAAATGCTCTATCTATCCCGCTCATGAAATTCGAATTTTTAAAAAAATTTGTTTTCTTACTCAAAGCGCCACAAAAAGTGTCGTTTTTTGGCCGCGCTTGAGCCAAAACTATAGATAATATTTCATCATATATAGCGAAAAGCTCCGGAAATTCGAAGATTTGACGACAAAGACATGCGATCTTTCCACCTTTCCGTGCATTATCTTACCTTCCAAAATTTTATTTGTCGGCCAGGGGGGCGGCCACCTCCGCCCCCTTAAATACGGTCCTGCATATAAGTAATAAATTCAAGTCTTAGGGATAAAGCTAACCATATGCATGTCCGCTCACGACTCATTTTACTGTAAAAATATCACTCGCACCTTATGAATTAAAGCCACTGTTGTAGTCGCTCTAAAATTTTCAGCTAAAGTCGCACGATTATCGTGCGTAACGACTTGTTTGTATGAAACTCACAAAATCAGTTCAAGTCGATTGCATCAATAGTGTAAACTGATGAAAGATGCTGAACACATAAGTAAATCAAACATCTATGGCATTTTTCACGTAAAGCGACACTAGTGTATGCCTACTCTAGCCAGACTACCTTTTATAGTTCATTGTTTGTACACTTAAAATCGTTTCTTAATCACAACGTTAAATAAAAGAAGGTTTTACTTAGGGAGCCAAACAACAAATCGCCAGTGTCGAATAAAAAAACGAAATCACTCTCATTTGCAATAAACATTCGGAAAAGCAACTTCTGGTAGATGAGCCGGTTTTCGGCAAACCCTAATAAATCATGCATTAGGCAAACGATAGATGCGATGCGACTACATATTAATTTAGCTGCTTTATTAATGTATTAGCTATGAATTTATTAGAGCACATATGTATATATGTAATTACGCAAAATCTTAATGAAGGCACACTAAATACCACACATGCGCACTATGGGATATGGGGTATCCCCCTATTACAACTTTTAAAAGGCATACCCCTCAGGCCATTTGCGGACCAAGACCTATTGTTGAAATTATAAAACAGCGCCAAACGATGCTCAGCAGTATAATCTGAAATATTTTCCGAGTAATTCTATGTCCACTCATTCATTCAGATACATTTTGTCCATTATTTTGTGCTTATTTGATAGTCCAAGTCATTACATCATTCATAATACCATTTTCATGCAAACTTAATCACGAATATTTAAGAAGACTAAAATATGACAAATTAAAGCATTTTTACGCCTTTGACGGGGGGTAAGGAAAAATATTAAAAACATCAATGTAAACTCATGATTTTAGCGCCATAAATAGCAGCCGTAAAAATTAATCGTCTATCCCCTGCCCCCAAGGTTACTCGATTTACTCCCCCGGAACTTTTGATCGTGTGCATCTATGCTAAATACAGTAACCACGGCAGTTCTTATCCGAACAACACAACCAGAAATAAGAAATAACTCGTTACTTTATATATTAAATTACTTAAAATATTAAATTTTAGTATTTTTTGGGAATTAAATAATATGAAATATTCAAAACGTTAATTCAATTGAAATACACATGCACAGAAATCGCTAATCAATCGAGAATAAAACGAATTTCTCAGCTTGTTTTATTGACTTATTTCGCGATTGATCTGTTACGCTATGACCTTAATTCAGAAAGCTCTTTAGCTCTTTACACAAGCTTCTACAAATAGTCTCCCAGATACAATAAATGACACAGCTCGGGAATATTTCCTATACTGACATACATTACATACGGGCCCGTATCCAGGATCCGGCCAAGGGGGGCACCCAACACAAATTGGTCTATAACTCGGGAAATTCGTCGAGATAGCTCGTAAAAACCGCATTTTTCGACGTTTTTCAACATGTTCTATCCATTAAGATCATAAACTTCAAACTTTTCGAGAGAAAAATTTTCTAACTCAAAATGCAATGAAAAGTATCGTTTGTTGGTCGCGCTTGAGCCGAAATTATGGAAAATACGTCCTATCTGGCGCAAACGCATGCGATTTTTCCATTCTTCCGTGCATTATCTTACCTTTCAAAATTTTTTTCCGGCCCCTAAATACGGCCCTGATTACATACATACATATATGTACTATTGTTCTAAATATTGTTTACATAGAAAAATATTATTTATACAGGTAAATATGTGCAACACATATTTTTATATTTATTTTTTCATACGGGATACAATTCTTTTAAACAAAAGTAATAGATTTAATTCCGACTTGAAAATGCGCAATTACCACTAAAGCGCCGTGTACGCCAGCGCACATCAAATTCGGTGTGAATTCCGCCAAATCGATAGTACGTAGCCATTCGCTTACGAAATGCTGGGTCCAAAATTGCACAGCGTTGGGAATAGGCCCTTTCCCGAGAACGTCCTACACGCGTAAAAATAATACTTTATGCACATAGCTGTTTGATTTGAGGCGGCCTGCTTTGAATTCATTCGGAAAAATAAATACAGCAATCGACAATCATACACCGCCACCCGTATTTGGGTCAAAGCCAGGTCCGTAGCCAAGGGGGGGGCAAGGGGAGGGGGCAGTAGCCCCTTCCGGGAAACAAAAAAATTTTTGTTACTCACAAGGGTCCCCCAAAGGAAGAAATATAAAATTTTCAATGTGCATGTAAAAGGTCGTCAAAACAGATTTTCTGCGTACTTTTGGGTTAGTAAACGCAACGTTTTGCGGCACTCCGCGCCGGAATAATGGTTTCTATATAGTTTTTGTCTTTTAAAACGTTTAAATTTGAGTTAGACATAGAGAAAAAGTCAACATTTTCCGGCGTTTTACGCCGAATCACTAAGTTTCTGATTGTTTTTTTTGCAGAACACAGAGATTGAGTGCAAATAAGAATAGTTAACAACTCGTTTATGGATTTGACGATGAGAAACCAGTTGTGCAGATAGTTTAAGCGATGGATTTTTTGTGTATGAGCATAATATAAGCTGACGAATGTGAAAAAAATGTTTTGAAATAAATTTTTCTTCACCATTAAGTAGGGCTCGTCGAGAAACGTTTAAAAATGCCCTTATTTTTGACTATCCCCTAATGGTTTTCGAGATATATTGTTTTTCAGAATTTTTTGTCCACCGAAATAAAATGCTGGCTACGGGCCTGGTCAAAGCTATTACCATTTATTCATGTGTCCGAGAATAGTGGAAATAGAACCTATGCTACGTTTGAAATGAAGCAAACAATATCAGGTTTTAAAATTTTCTTTTTTTCCGGTCTTGTGCTTTATTTATCCGTGACCACTAAGGAAAACTATTGAGATATTCCTTTAATTAATGAAATTATCTAATTTATGTAGACGCTTTCTTGCTGAAGCAAATACGAGCATTTCGTAAAATTTCTCATTAGCTTCATGCTTCATGGTCCTAAAGCACAAAATTAAGAGTAAAATTACTCCTAGCGTAAAACCTAGGAGTAAACCATTCTTTTGTGCCTAGCACACCTGGGCAATGCCCCATATCGGCCCATCACCATGACGGGCCGAACCAAAAGTTGGGCGGGACGAAGGGGTAACTTGGACGGGGCCATGTTTTGTACAGAAAGAAAATTTTTGGAGATAATTTAAGGAAATGCTAGATACAGTATATCATGATCAGTTTGCAAAACATGCACAGGAACCATCTTATTACACTGTTCGACACCTTTTCCATGGATGGACCCACCTTTTAGGCACGGACCCACCTTTTTCAGGGACAGACCCACCTTCTTCAGGGTCTAGGACCCACCCACCCTTTTGGCTGGAAGTTGGACGGAGCGAACCGTCAGCCATTGCCCAGGTATGATGCCCTAAAGGAGAAAAAATTTTAGAAGGTAGGAAGTAGGAGTTACGGAGTACGGTAAATTTAACGTTTTTTGGCTAAGCCATTTCGCATTCAATCTCATCGCTAACAGCAAACCTGTGTGATCGAAAACAATTTTATGATCAGATCAAAAACGTGGTAAGAGATGAGAAGAGATCCCTATTGAAATCAATCGTACCCATCCCCTTAAAGGTTGGGGTTTTTTATCCCACCTCAACTTAAGCAAAAAGTTGCGTTTTTAGACAATTTTAAGCGTTTTTTCGTCATTTTTTTAGCCAAATGCGCACAGATGTATGTATTTTTAAAATCTTTTCATTCACGTATCCCTAAAAATGTTCGACTAATCTCTTCCAAAATTTGGAGCATTACATGACTGGGCAATTAAAACTGAGGGGACACGGTCGGAAGAAATGCACAAATACAGCAAAATAATGAATATCAATCTTTCGAGTAAAATGTAAATTTTTAGTTATTATCCGAATTAAATATATTTAATTCCTTGTAGTCATTTAAGGTCAGTTACCAACATACATGTAACGAGTCAAAATTTTAGAGTGGCGGTCTCAGCCATTTTTAGGGGCGGGGGAATAAATAAGCTCCAATTTTTGGCCAAAAAACCATGAAACGGCCAAAAAAATTCGATTTTTTCCAAAAATGGGGGTTCTGAAATTTTCAGGAATTCCCTGTTTTCAGGGGGGAGTCAAAAATTTTCTGGTTTGTGTGGATGAGAACGACTAATTTTAGGTGAGAGGATCACCCATACCCACGATTACATGTATAAATACCAAACTTCTTTCAGGTGAGTATTGATCGAATTTAGCATCCAAGCGCAACCCCTGACTAACATACGCGAATAAATTATGCATCTGTACCGCATTGAATTTCCGCTGCAGTCGGTTGAGATTGAAATCAATATCTCGTAAAATTTCCAACCCTCTACCCAACGTAGCGTGATGTATCGCGTTATTTATATGCATGAACAACAAGTCATCGACCGTGAGTATGTTCAAGACGGAGCCATCAACTCGATTTTCGGCGAAAACGTCTCGATACTGGGGCAGGCCAATGTCATCAAGCCATCCTGAGAAAATTATGGCTGATTCAAAGATAAAAACTATAAAATAATTATATAAAGTACAATTCAACATTTAACTAATTATATAATTTGATATATGATGGGTTGATTTAATAATTAAATAATTCATTGAAAATCTCAAATTATTTTTAAATAATCTTGTATTTTTTCAAGCTGATCAATTATTAATCAACCCTTTTAATAATCAATTTAATCGATCTATTTATCAATTTAGGTATCATATTCACTTAACAGCGAATCTTCGGCGCTTGCTAGTGTACAGACGGTTCTCATCATATATGGGCAGCGAACCAAATTCTGGGGGTCCGAAGAAGCAAAACTGCCAAAAATAGCACCAAAAATCCAATTCTGGGGTCTATTGATTCTGGGGGAGTGGTCCACCAGATCCTCGGGGAAGGGGGTCCAGACCTCGACCCCTCACGACCATGTGTGGTTCTCACTATGCGCATACTTTTGCCCTTTTTAATTAGGTGTACTAACTGATTAATGCATTAATTCCAAACGGTGCGCTGAAACGAATCAGGTCAGGTCCTTATTTAAAATTTGTCCAAGCATATCCTGAGAACACTGACCAACATTTGCACATCACGAGTTCTTTTCAGGCAGTTGCATACGATACGAATATAAAAAAGTGCCTTTTATCATGCTTGATTCAATGATATTTTTTTCGACGTAAAATTTTCCTAGCCATAGGTGCGCAAGGTCAAACTTTCAGGAAGGGGGGGAGAAAACTAAAAATTGCTAGATAGCTATGTGCTTCGTAAAAACGGCTCTATAGTCCTTTTGGGGGTCAGAAAACTAGCTATATAGCCTTTTTGGATTCACAAACATAGCTATATAGCCTTTTTGGACTAAAAATAGCAATTAATCCCTTTATGGAGTCGAGAAAATAGCTATAATATCCTTTTGAAACTCAGAAAAGACAACTAAATAGCATTTCTGAGATCAAAAAAGACTATACAGCTAATTTTATGAGCCCAAAAAAGGCTGTATAGCTAATTTTCTGAGCCCAAATAAGGCTATACAGCAATGGTTTTTCAAAGCTCAGGGGGGTTATCCCCCTCCCCGCCCATGCTCTTGTATGTTCCTAGCTTCTGTTTATACATTTGATCTGTGTGTTTCACGAAGGAAAATAATACAGAAAATGACGCGCCAAAAAATTTGATGTGTTCTACATGTCAAGCTCAAATTTGAATGGTTTGCGGACTAGAAGAAGCGCCGTGAAAATTCTATTTTCTCTATGTCATAACTCATAATTTATAATAATTTATTTTATAATTTATAATTTATTACTTTAATTTATTTATTTAATTTTATTTAATTTGACTTTATCCTAACTCATAATTTAATTTCTCCATGTCATGACTCATAATTCTCATAAATCATAATATCATGACTTATGTCATAACGCATTACTCTTTCGAGCGGGCTAGGAGGCAAAAACTATACCTGAGTAATAATTCGGCGCGAAACGCTCAAATTTGAGCGAGTTAGAGCGGTTTAGAAGACAAAATTATATATGCACATGAACAATTAATCCGGAAATTTTAAGTTCACTAGCTCAAAAGTAAGCTAAAAATCTGTTTTGGCGGTATTTTAGATGCATTTCACGAATTTTCCACTTTTCCATTTGGGGGACTCTTACAAGGTAACAAATTTTTTATCTTCCGGGGGCCCATTGAATACGGGCGAGCGTGTTCAAATGCAATTATAAACATTTCGCACGCAAATTTATGAGATTTTAGCTATCCAATTGATTATTTAGAACAGTGGTCGAGGGTTTACGAGTGGCACTAAAAAAATAGAATTCAAATTTTACTTAAAATTTATCGCAATAACGTGTGTAAGACCAACAAGAGATCAGCTGAATGTTCAGTAATTTACTTAAGACTTGATGATAATCCATCGAATCAGCAGGCTCGGTTTTACCAAATTCAATAGAACGCAAGGCGAGCAATAATTTCTTTCTGTGAAGATGATTTCTCATGTTCAGCTCCTAAAAATGACTATAATTAATATAAAGTTATTCTTTCCAATGTTTAAGAAACCTTTATTCCCCACCACTTTTATATTATTCAGATGAGGTGATTTACATTAACAATAATTTCTAAACATTTAATTATTTAATTAATATTAATTAATATCTACAATTAATATTAACATCAACGTTAGTTTTGATTAAATGATCAAGATTAATATTAACCTTTGATTTTAACGAATCACATTCGTGGCTAACACTATCTGTGCCAGCAATGCTCTATCCATTAAGACTGAAAAACTTAAAAAATTCAAATTTTTGAACGGTAGGTACCATACATGCTCAGCATGGGAATTCTGGGGAGTGAAATTGTAAAGTGCCTTTTTCGGGCCTAAAAAATGGTAGGTACGCGTCAAAAACATCGTTTTTCGGTGTTTCTGACAAATCTTCCTACATCTGAAAACATTAAAAAATTTCGAAAAAAATCAAAAAAGTCAAACAAATTGAACTAAATATAGTCAAAGCATGAGTATATGGCGCAAAGCATCAATTTGACTCTACGCTTAGAAAAGTACCTTTTCTACGGCTTTTTAAAAAAGTCTTGAGAACTCTCGGGAAATCGCGAATTCTGGGGGGACTGTTAAAAAAGTTTCTGCGGGGGGTGAAAATTTTTTAAGGATTGATACCTACCCCCATCCCCGAGATCATGTATTGTAGGTACCTTGTATGTGATAGGTGTGCGTGAAAATCATATAGATCCTGGGAAATCAAGGCTTAACAGAAGGTCACCGGAAATTACAAAAATGCTTGCGTTCTAAAGATAAATATGAAAAAGGCTATGTCTTGTCAGCCATCAAAGAACCCAACGCAAAAGGCTGAAAATTTCATTTCATGAATAGCTTAATATAGTTACAATTTTTTTTCGAAATTTATCATCAGCAATGTATAGAGCTCATTGAAAATCGTTCAAAAATGCCCGTATTCTTGCCTGTCTCCTAACAGTTTTACGTTTTTTGGTGCGCTATTGAGGGGCTCCGCGCGCAAATACTCTTTCCCGGCCATAGCGGCCTTGCAATTGGGGGTGGCGCTAAAAAAATAACTGACTGCGACCGGAGTCATTTTTATGCGAAATATCGCGTTCTTTCAGAAGAGACAATCTTATAACCGCGCTTAATTTTTCTATATCGTTTTTGCATTGTACCTTTCTAAAAATGGTTTGGGTTCAAAAGAGGAAAGCCGCTCCCCGCCCCTGCATACGCATGTGCATTATCAAGTATACGAACGAAATAAATTCCGTCCAATTCATAATTCTTCTCGGAAATTTCCATTTTGAAAGGTCCAGAGTTCGCAAAAGGCTTTTTTCTAAATGCTTGAACTTCCCAAAAGCGAAATAAAGATGGAAAACAGACCTTTTCTAGGTCGTTTTGCGTCAAGCTCATCAAGTGTCGGCCGGATTTAATATTTCGTTGACACTCAGCAGCATAAAGATTCAGTCCGATTTCATGGAACCAATCACTCAACGTTTCTTGCCCCCACTGGCAAAATTGCTCGAAGGATGGTCTACGAAGGCACACAAGAACGATACTTAATACTTATATAAACTGGTCAATTATACTTTGAAATTTTTTTCAACTTTTTCACCATGCAGAAGATGGCGCTTTGACCAAAAACAGTTTGAAGAGGATACTCAGTGTACGTACAAAGACTTTTCCAGACTCCTTTTTATATGTACAAAGATTTTCGGGAGGACAAAGACAATAAAAATGTCTTAAACTTTTTGAAATTTTTGATGCTTCCCACTGTAATTAGTATTCAGTTCAAATGTCTTTATAATAGTTAAAATTGTGTTCAAAAAGATAAAAACATGACATTCATTTTCTAGCGTTTGGCTCTGGTTATTGTGCTATTCTTCTCGATAAATCTCCAGTGTTGAGTTTAGCTTCAATTAATTATAATATTCTAGTGCTTCAAAGAGCTTGTCTGCTAAAAGCCTGAGCTTGAATAATAAAAAAATTTAAAAAAAGATTATAAAAATAGCTTTAGACTCTCCAACTTTAACAAATTTTTCTACCTTACAGGTACTTTTTCGCAGCTCGTTACGTCGCTTGACCAACCAACTCTTGGTGCCATGGTGTGCCTCGCATGACTATTGCGGTTAAATGTACCCGAATCAGAAGTTTTAAATTGCCTTGCTTCATGCGACGTACTCCGCTTTAACCTAATTGCAAACGCTAAAGTTTTGAATTGAAAAGCATTGTAAAGAAAATGTCATAAATTTTAAAAGATCGAATCAGCATATACTTGAAGCAAAAAAAACAGTGAAAAGCTGGCCTGGCTATAGGGTTGATGATAAACAGGAGTACGATATCATCGTTAATGAATAAAATAGAAATTTTCCGATTTGCTCGGCATGAAAAAGTGTACATGACCATCGAAAAAGATAAAAGATTCAAGATCGTTTTTTTCGTCCACGTGCTTTACACGTGTGTCCGGATGATACTATCGGCTGGATAACGTAAAGAAGGCTAGTCCCAAGGGCTTTGATCTTAACCACAGAAGTGTGGCTTCACATAAATCGACTTCGAGGAGATGAAAGGCGGGGTAGACTTGTCAGAAAGAACTTACATTATTGCGGATCAAACGTGAGTCTCTACGACCCGAGCAGGCCTATAGCCAACAGGCACGTACATAGATGGCCGTCCTGGACCAACACCAACTTTTGGGAGGACTAAGCCCAAAAAGGCCACAAATAGCACAAAATAACGTTTAAAAAGTCATATTTTCCCGATTTTTCGAATTTGGGGGTCCGAACCCCCCCCCACCCCATTCCCCCAGAAATACGTGCCTGATAGCCAAGGGATACAGTGGGTGCGGCTGCATTGCCTGGTCCGGCAAATTAGAGATAAAAGGGAAAAAGGAGCAACAACGATAATATTCAAATTAAGGTTAATGACTTTTTGAAAAAAAGATATGAATTTCAAGAGCTTTCCGAAGCTTGAGACCAAACCTATTGAATGCAATAGGTAGCACCAGTTAATTTTTATAGTCAATCCATCCTGTCAAGAAATTTAGCTAGGGCCTACCGAGGATTAACATACTAATCGCTCAGCAATCTCTAATATGAATTTAGCACAAGTTTTAACATTACTTCACGTGTACAGTGATAAAAATATTCAGCGCATTACGATTTTTTATTATTTAAAGCCGTTTTTTTTCTGGATACTTCGCCATACACATCGCATGAGAATTTGATAAAATTGGAAAGACTTTTAGCAAGCATTAGGAACCGATTAGCAAAAAATATGTACAAAGGGTCTGCACGTGCACAAATGACCTTTTAAAATACAGCGTATGACATTTTTGTTGAAAGAACACTGAATCGCCTACAAAGATATAAAAGGGAATAAATTCATGACATGCAGTGTGTACACTGATTAGCAATCGGAGAATGATAATATATGAAACATTGCGACTATCTAGACTACTCATTGAACAGTTTTTTATTCTTAAAAGCCATATTTTCAATCGTTGTAAATTACAACATTGATCGTTGAAAATTATGTAAAAGAAAAAGTAGAAAATGACCAATTTTTGAAAACCTATGATGGAGAGAGATATATATCTAAATTCTCTTATATTTTTCCTCAAATTATAATTTTTTTTAATGTGATACCTACATGATGTCCAAACTTTTTTTGGGCGAACGTAGGAGTGTCAAGTGAGTCATCGGCTGGCAATGTTTGGCATGATTTGATTTCGTATTGCGCAAATCATAACATTTTTACGAAGCCAGCTTTTTTGATATGCGAAAACGATGTTGCGCGCACTATTTTTTTGACAGCGATTTCTCAATAACTTGCATAAGCTTGCCTGACAAATTTTTTATTGGATCCGTAGAGCACTCAGTCAATTAGTAGGTCAAAATTTTCATCACTTGAATGGCTTAAATCATGGATAGGCAATAGAATGGCACTTATCAAGAAATGCTTAGTAGAATTCATAAAACGCACATGTAAAAAACAGAAGTAAAACAACAGAGATAGCATTTTGATTACCTCGAAATAAAATTGCGCACGGAGCGTTGTTTTTTATTCCTCTTTAATTTTTCATTAAGCTGATGTGCCGAATCTACCGTTTCATCATCGCTATCTAAAGAGTAAAAAACAAAAAGCGATATATCGAAGGAACAATAATAAATCCAAATATTTTATAGAGAAAAAAACGTTCTTTAAAGTAAATGACTAAAGTTGACTCGATATACATACATATGTATACGTACTGGATGCCGAATCACATTCCTTGACCTTTTCCCGATCTAAAATTAACGAAGCCGATTGGTAGCGAAAGCAAAAGTGCACAAGAAGTGCAAAGTATGCACGTAGAAAATGCGGACATGGGATGTTAGAGAGTGCAAAAATAAATCTAGTCTGAAAATTAATCACTAAAAGCATAGAGCAATTTGTAAATAGAAAAATAAATCAGGAACTTTAGTATCGGTATGCTGCATCTGACAGAATATTCATAGAGCTGAACATAACAATTAATTTATAGCTCACCTAATGGGAAACAAATGAACAAATTTGAATAACGCAAACTTTACGTCGATAGTTTTAGTGATTTTTAATATATTATAGCTGAAAGTCCAGTGTATTCTTAAGCACTAGGTCAAATATCTACGTCAGATTTCTTAAATAATGAATGAAAGGATAATGAAGCAATCACAAAAATAATGATTTTGAAAACGACAATAATAATGAGGATGCAAATAACATAAATAATAACGATAAAAATATAACAAAAATATTAAACAATATGAAAGTAATAATGTATTAGTCAATAGCGGTACAAAACAGTATGATTATAATCATAATATAATAATAATAATGGTAACGGTATTATCAGATGATAATAACAATAGTACATAAAAGTAATTATAAAAATAAGAATATTAGCAACAATAATAATTAATGAATAATAACGATACTAATAATTATACTTATAATAATTATAATAATATTAATAATGCATTGCTTTTATTATTATTATTATTATTATTATTATTATTATTATTGATATTACTATTTTAATACTAATAATAAAAAATTATATAAAGGATAATAATTAATAATAATAATAATAATAATAATAATAATAATAATAATAATAATAATACAAATACTAGACAATCTTAGTCACTGAATAATGCAAATAATATTAAAGCAATAGTAAGTCGATAAAAATATGAGTAAACTAATAAACATGATAATAGAAAATCGAAAGCAGTTTCTCATCTTAACAAACGACTATTATTACTGTTAAAAACATAATTCTGTTCTTTCTACTTCATTGTGTGGTGTGACATAAAAATTTGCATATTGTCTTCACGTAGCACACACACAAATACGAACCTAAATTAGGCGCAGACGTGCTTCGCTTGCTGGACCTGAATTGTTCTTTGAGCCACTTAAAACCTCTAGATTGCGTACTTCTGGACGGCCGACACTCGACGGATGAAGCTGCACCAGCAGAATTGGATAATTTCGGCACAATTGGAGGCTTATGACTCTAAATTTGTATTTCACAGGTGATAAAAAGGAAAAGATTAAACTAGACTAAACTAGACATGCTTAAATGGTAAGAAGGACTATAAATATCTGTAATGGGGTCTATAACGTTTTGGCGCTAGCAACTTATAAATTATTCTAATTTAATCAATTTTGAAGCAATTTTAAAATAAATGATATATTCAGACAGCAAGTTCTACAAGCTACAGAACAGCATATTGTTCTTCTCGATTCGATGAGTATTCATTTGTGTATGACTGAAAAACTGTAGAAATTCAGTGTATTTTTAGATGCATATAATTATCTCACTAAATTCAAAGATATTCTAAAAGTAATTCATACTATCACGTAGAGAATTGAATATGCTTTCAGAATTTGTATTATACTTTAATCATAAAAGACATGTAAAGAATTAGTAATATTACAAAGAGTGTGGCACCAAAACGTCCCATTTCGTCTGTAATGAGACCGATATAGAGCTGACAGTAATCAGAAAATGGCTCATCTATCAGTCACGTCATGAACCACCTGGTAAGACTCAGCGCAAAATGAAGTAAACTTTTGGCGAACAAGTCGCAGAAAGGCTGAGGGTTGGAAAAAACTGCGCAGACTGAAGGGAATTAAGAAACGGTTGATAATAAGCAAAAATTAATCGAACGGAACGGACCACTTCACCACAGAATCTGAATTTAACAGGTAAGTATTAGGAAGCATCATTTTTAAAATTCTAAGCGACAAATGCGTTCGACAAAATTCAATTATCGCTTCCTTTAGCGCTCTTTTGCGGGTACTTAGCTGTGGGGATAGGGGTGGGACAAGTCCCCAAAACCAATTATCCCATAATTTTCGACGGCTTCGCGCCAGATTTATTATTTTTGTATAGTTTGTCTCCGAAAGCTATGTGCCTGCTATTTTGGCTTTAAGATTAGATCATAAAAGATCCCTGCTCAAGCTTTTAAACAAGACCATTCCGAAATGCAATTCACGTTTTCAGTATCTAGGTGGCATCTGTCAATATTGCGACAGAAGCAAACGATTTTTGGCGTGCTTCACTTCACTCACACAATAAAAGCGTTTAAAATTTAAGTGGAATGACGAAATTCTATTTTACAAACAGAAATTTACAATAGGTTCGAATCGATGGATTCAGCTACATAACACTTATCCGGAATGCGTTTATAGCGTTTTTGTTGTAATTCCCTTTGCACATATACAAAGGCGACATCCAAGAGACCTTTTATGTACATTCTGTACGTAATAAGTTTTAGTATACTATAATACTAGTAAGATACGGTATGCGTTTTGTAAGCTAAAACTACTTTTTCGGTCTTTAGTTGTACACTCAAACAATTTTTACATTTTTTGACAATAACAAACGCAAAAATTGATGAATGTGACATGAAACATCTGAAAATTTTGATATTTTTACCGTCTTAAAATTAAATTTATGGTCTTTATAACGACAGGTAGTTATAAAAACTCAGAAAATTTTGTGATTCTTACCATCTGAAATTGTAGCTTTCTAAAGGCAAAAAAACCATAAAACTGCCGAACTGGTGACTATGTTCACATCTTTATGTTCAAGTCAAGCCTAAACTTTAACATAAAACAGTGTTTAAAATAGCTAAATAAATCAATGCAGAGCAATAAAGTATAATTTGACTCACTGACGCTTTTAGACTCTATGCTGGAGTTAAATGGCGAGAATAAAATAACGAAAATTTTGTTGTAATATACAAAAAGACGGCTTGCACATCCACAAAAATGTTTGGCGAGTACAAAGAACCGTGGTCTACAACTACAAGTAATATACCCTGCCTTTAACAAAAGTGATTTAATTTCAGGCCCTGTTCCCTATTTTAGAGAAAATGGACAACTAGCGCGAAATTATGTATCAGTGCGACATTCTTAGAACTGGCCCTAACCAGACAATGCAAGTGACGGGAGTTGGCGGGGTACCCCCCAGAAGGATGAAGACAAAAATGTTTCGGAAACCTGAGGTAAAATTGAGACCAAAAAGAGGCACAAATAATTTCTTTTGCAAAGTGATTGAAATGGACCAGACACTATCAATCATGATCGTTTTTACGTTATTTGAACGTTTGTGCCATTTTATGTATAACAAAAAATCTGTCTGGTTGCTACCTCTCAGAACTGACTTATCCCAGACAGGCCATGCTGCGCATTTATCGTCATACTAATAGATGCGATACATGAACAGTCCAGGGGTCAGCCCGGTCAAGGGGGTCAACAGGGCCGGAGAGCTTTTTGAGCTAAAATAATCTTTAAAATCGGTATGAATGCTAAAACAGTATCGAAACTTCCTTAGATGATACATCTCTGATTGACGTCAAAGCACTCCTACGAGAAAGTGCGATTTTTGTCCGTTTCGGCCTGAATTTTGACTATTGTTCCCCAAAAAAGTTTTCCATTTTTCTTTTTGGGGTCTAAACCACCAAACCCATTCCCACACGCACGTCTAGTCACACCGAAGATTAGGATTATCAGCGTTACCTTTACTGGTAGGAAATAATCTATATTGTTCGTTTGCTTCGCAGGCACGTAGCTGTGGGGGGAATTGGGGGTCCGGACCCCCCATCCAAATTCAGAAAAATCGGAAAAATGGACTTTTTAAACGTTATTTTGTACTATTTTTGGCCTCTTTGGGCTTAGTCCCCCCAAAAATTGGTGTTGATTCCCCCACAAAATAGGACGGCCAGCTACGTGCCTGTCACTTCGCATTGATTCGGAATCCATTCATTCTCCGTCAAGTGCAATGTCAATTCGTGAGAACTCAAAATGTGCTAGGTTTCGACTATTTATTTTTTCTTATTCATACAGATCTCAATAGTGCATCAACTTCGCGTAAATATTTTCGAACTACAGTGACCAATGACCCTGAGGAATAAATGAGAACCGGATAATCATCATTCCTCAAATAATTATACATAACTCGATATTGCTACAAAATAGTAGAAAAACTCAACCAATAATATAAATTGTAATTCACTGTCCGTTTCTCCGATTTGAAGCCTCTATTGTAAACGCATCTAGCTGAATGGCCATGCAGCAGCAACAAACTAGTAAAGTGACTGAATGGTGAATTGAATATATAATTTTTAGCACTGGAATTTTGTCGACGGTCAAAATTACACCGTACACGAAAAATACAACAACGGCCATGAATGGTTTAGAAAACTAACATATGTACATAACTTGCACGCATCTTTTGAAACTAATTATCCTTTTTAACACATTACTTAAAAATGTAGTCTATCTAGCATACGCGAACTCTGCCTCGGACGCTACTTTGAATAAGTGCTTCGAATTCGATCAAAAGGAGCGAATTATAATAGAACAAGACTTTTAAACACCGATTTAATATTTACAAATTTTATATGTAAATTTGAAGCCGAATTTTCTGGCCTAACGCGCTCAACTGGCGTATCCCGTTTGATTTCTGGCGCCATACGAATGAAAATTTTCTGGCCCACGAGTGCGACTCACAAGTACGACTAATTTTTGCTTAATTGCCCGAGAAAATGATCCTTATTGCAGAGAAGACGACAAGACTGGCGTGAAATTCAGAAATTATGATATTACTCACAGAGATTATAACATGCTTTTATCATCTAAATGAACGTGTGATCATGTTGCTTTACTTTTTTAGAATATCTACCTTTTTATAGGAAAAAATTGAATTGGGTTTTAAATACGTCCGATTCGCAAATGCCAATATTTGACCATTGGAATAAATAGTTTTTAATGAATGAAATACGTTTATTCAGTGGTCTGATACTGTCAAAGTTTTTAAAATTTTTATTGAGTTGATCTAGTCAGATGCCTGGCCAAAACTTTTCTCACAGTAACTCCCTAAATCGCCCAGCAGTATTCCAAATCCGGTAACCCAAGAAAGCTTTAGTAACTCCTCATACCAACATAATGTTGCTTATATGACCTTTGTGACTAGAGAAGCAGCAGGTGTAAAGAAGCCGGGATAAAAATTTATCCGGATAAGATCAGAAAAATTAGCCAGTTCCGCAAAAATGAATCATGTGCCTTATCTTTTATATATTTTATGTGTGCAGATTCGCCGCACGATTTATAAAGATAGCCTAAGGAATCAATGGTCGCTAATCACTGTTCACTGCCACGCTAATTAATAGTTTAAAACTTTTAAATTTCCTTACACTCAGTGCTCCTCAATACTATGTGTTTCAGAAGGGTTGGGATTTTTGATGCCCCCAAAATAGCTGCTGATTCACGCAGAGCTGCTAAACTTCTCGAAATTTTCAGCCTTCAATGAGAGCAATTCAAAAATATAAGAATTTTTGAAAATTTTCAACGGTTTTACATTCTAGAAAGAAGATCCGTCGTCAAAAACATCAAAAAATGACCTGCATTTATCGTTTCCAAGTTCGAAAATTCGGAAAGAAAATTTTGTGGCCGGACTCTCAGCATTCTCACCATTTACAAGTACAGTGTGGGGATTCTGGGGGGTCCGGCCAAAAGATTTTTAAACAGTGCCTTTAACGATGGGTACACTGGGTACGATTAGTACGATGGTCACTCAACTACGTCTGCCCTGCTTCAACTTGACCTCAGCAATCTTACAAGGATTCAACTGCCCTAAACCAGCTAAAAGAACGATTGCTGAATCTCTAGACCTCAGTAAAGCCTTCGACTCGGTTGACCACACGACGTTATTCAAGATCTTGGCGGACTCCACGCTGCCTGGTTGGACTTGTCGCTGGTTGGTGGCATATTTACGCGGAAGAGAAGCCAAACGTCAGTTTAGAAACTCATCGTCAAGTTACGTAATCACCAGAATGGGTGTGCCTCAAGGTTCGGTGATCTCACCAGCTCTGTTTAATGCTTACGTTCGTGAGCTTCCACGGCCACCACCACACACTCATATCGTATCATACGCTGACGACATTACCATCTTCACCAGCGACTCGAACGCGAAAACGATGGAAACAAACTTGAACAACTATCTGACCGACATTTCCTCATTTTCTGAGCAGCGCCATCTCACAATCTCGACGGAAAAATCTACTTGTACGTTGTTTACTCCCAAGACACGCCAACACTCGCTGGAACACTTTTATTAATAACGATCGACTTCAAACCGTTAAGAACCCTAAAATTCTTGGGGTTCTCTTCGACCCAAGTCTTTGTTTCAATTAACACGTCGAAGCGCTGAAATCTCGTATTCAGAAACGAAACAACATCATCAAAGCTTTAGCTGGTCGATCATGGGCTCTAACAAAGAAACATTGCTCCTTACTTACAAGGCGACCTGTAGATCGGTTCTTAATTATGCGGCACCAGTTTGGACGCCAACACTAACGTCCTCAAATCTTGCCAAACTCCAAATCTGCCAGAACTGTTACCGCACTCAGAACTGTTACCGGCTGCCTTCAAAGGTCGCCGATTGACCACCTGCACAGTGAAACGCGTATGTTGATGGTCCCAGTCCACAATCGACTTTTGACAGACCAGTTCTACGCGTCTTGCCTCCACGACCAACATCCGTGCAGGCAACTTTTGGTTGTCCAGGGCCACCTACACGGCGGCAACGGAACTTTCGGCTGAAAAACAAACTCAAAATGTATTCGAACGACAGAGTCAAACCGCACCTCAAAACTACGCCTTCAACAGCTTCACTGCAACAACAACTGCAAAAGCTCCATCAGGATGCTATCCAGACCTGTCGCCTTCGTTTCATTCAACGCAACTCACTAATAAACCGACGCCCTCCCAACATCTCCCTGCGAGAGAAATCGCTGCCTCGCCGGACAAGATCCACCTTAGCCCAACTTAGATGCGGCTACAGCTACATCCTGGCGTCCACGCGCAGCAAACTCGACTCTAGCGGCCTCACACCTGACACCTGCCCACGTTGTTTGGCGGCAACAGAAGATACACGACACCTCTTCGACTGTCCACCCCGACCAACACAAGCCCGTGTCAGTGACCTATGGAAAAGAGCCACAGTTGGTAGCGGCCTCTCTGAACCTTCGATCGATCGATGGATGTCAACATGTGTCGGCCATTACAACAACAACATGGGTACACGTCGGAAACACTTTTTACGTTACGGACAATGCTTATTCTTCCTAAAACATAAAAACATAAAAATCTTGAAAAAACTTGGAAAGAATCGAATAAATTAAACAAAATATAGTCAAAAAAGGCGTATACGGTACGAAGCGCCAAAAATTTGAGACTTTGAGACAAAAATGAACTAAAATGCATAAAAAGGCACACTTTTTACCACTTTTACGAAAAATCGACAATGCCGGCGGGGGGTCGCACAGCCATTTTGCAGGGGTCAGCAGCCATTCTGGGGGTCAAAGCTCCCAACCCCTCCCCCAAGATCACGTATGATTCTCATTCTGGACATGTCTGCTGGCTTGTAAAAAGAGGTCAAAGGCCAAACCTCTGAGAAAATAAAATGCTTTGTTATTTACCAAGCCGAGGAAACGAGGCAGACTCAGTGACGACGAAGGCGCCGCGACGGCCTTTTCGACGACGAAGACGACGGGGCGAGCTGATCAAGTTCGTAAGCCAGCTGCTTGGCGGCGCTGCTGACGGTTGCCGCCCGCGATGACGCCGTTGTCTGCGTTGACGACGATGACGATGAAGCGCGACCGCCGCTCAAAGGCGAAATGTTAATTGCCGGCGGCGGCAACGACGACGACGTTGCCGCCGCTATTTCGCCCAAATCCACAACGACGCGCTTTGCGGCATGGTCGAAGATGACGTCATCCCGGTGATCCGTCGTCGCCGCCGCTATGCCGATGACGTCATCGATCGGACGTCTCGCTAATCTGGAGCGTGCGTCGACGATGACGTCATTCCGGCGATCAGGAGTCGCTTTTTCGACAACCTTGTCGACCGGACGTCTCGCTGATTCGGAACTTCCGTCGAAGGTGACGTCACTCCGGCGATGCGTCGACGTCGTCGCCTTTTCGATGACGTCATTGGTCGGGCGTCTCTCTAATCCGGAGCTCGTTGAAAAAAAACTGCTGGACGGCGAAGACTTTGACACTTAACGCAAAGCGTATGCATAAGTTAGCTTGCATCTTAGCAAATCGATTCACGCATTTTGCAATGCGCGCATAATATGAACGTCATACGTGTATCAGGGGATAGGGGATCCCTCACTCAAAGTTGATCGTCCCCCCTATCCCCAAAGCCAGGAATTTTCGACTCCCCATTCCGATTTTTCGGGAAAAAAATGAATTTTTTGGCCGTTTTCATGTGTTTTTTGGCCATTTTTGGCAATCCTCGCCCTAAAAATGGCTGCGGACTCTCAACCAAAATTTCGAGCCTTTACAAGTATGTGTGCGTAGATAAGTTTGGTTTCATATGTATTTGTGACACAAATACAATAGGTCATCAAGCATGATAATCGTAGATAAGAAAGAAAACGGTGTATGAAAAGTCAACGCATCACTTAAAGTCGTAAATACGAAAAGGAAATGGAAATTATACGGGCGGAAGGGCGCTTCTACATATATTGCCGTATTCTTTAATAGAAGACTTACCATATCATAATAAGTCCTAAAATGAAGTTCCTTCAAGAAAGGAAATTGTTGCCTTGGCAAATACATTTCTATCGTTTCTTCACGAGGTTTAAAAAATGACAATCTCTTAAAAAATTGATATTTCTTGGGTCAATCAACTTCATGATTTTTTTCGCGGTTTCATACTCTCTCACAATTATTTTTCTCATTTTCTGCTCCTCCGTGTTCAGTATTTTTCACTGACGCATTACGCCGTTCGAATTGGCTCATACAAAGTCTACTGGCAGGCGAGGAATTAAGAGGGGCGGGGGGCGACCGCCCCCCATTAGCCAAAAATATTTGACGAGATAAAGAATGGATATGCAATTTGCAAATATTTTTGGCTGTCAGTGACCATAATTTCACACATTTTTCCGGCGCTACGCTCCGGATGATATCTATTAATGACATTTATTAACTTTCTTGGTGACCTGGAAGCCATTTTCTGTTCTATTTTGCATAGGTTTCTTCTATTTTCAATTGAAAATTTCGATGTTTCGCATCAAATTCTATAAAAACATCAAGCAGTAAATCATGCTTCTAGACGTTTATCCGCCTTAATTTCACAAATTTTCCGGCGCTACGCGCCGAATTTTTTTAAAAGTCAAAGAAATTTAATGACTTTTCCGCACAAAATTTTCGAAAATTTCAAAATTTTTCGAAAAATATTGCGTCAAACGTGATTTTATGTAAGAGTATACAATGTAAAACACCGAAAAAACGCTATTTCGCGCGTTAAGGGCAAATTTTCGGACCCATTTTTGACTGTTTTTGGAAAAGTTGGGATACCGCCCCCCTTAGGAAAATCCTAGATCCGCCACTGTCTACTGGAGTCATTTCACGTTGAACAAATCAAGGCACGGCGAACATTGAATGACAAATAATAACTAACTGATTTGAATAAATATTGCTAAACTCGGTAAACCGTGGAAGAATTCAGCAATATATGATGAAAAATTATTAGAATTATCACCGCACTGTACAATTCACAGCGTATCAAACGGAAAACGAATGCCCTTGAAAAAGGATCTCAGTGTACTTCTGCATGAATTAATTGAATAAATCGATATAATTTGTATACCATAGTGCTCCGAGGAATTTCGAATTGAATTAGTTGTCATAACATTCCTGGAACCGTCATCAGGAAGCAGCTGTGGATTAGGCAATGCTGGCTTTATGATGACGTCATGACGCGCAGATGGATGGCTGCCAGAGACTTGAGGGTTAAACGGTGACGTTACATTAAAGCCATCGTTAGGATGGTAAGACGATGGTAATTCCGGGTAGGCTGGCAAGCGCGTGGCATGAGAAGACTTAACAAAACGTCCACTCCATTTGAACGATGTCCATACATGCACACTGGGAGTATGGGGTATCCTCTAACAGGACTTTGGAAACGCATGCCCCTCCCTCAGACCATTTCCCGATCAAAACCCACTGCTCGAACTGTTAAAACGTGCCAAACGATGTCTAACAATAAGATTTAAAGTGCATGTACTTATTTTTAGAGCAGTAGACAGTTCAGTTCATTTAAGCAAACACTTTTCTTCCATTATACCGCGCACATTAGATGGTCCAAGTCATGGATTTTTTTAACGCCGAACAAAGGAAAGCAGTCCTGCGCCAACGAAAAAATTTGGGCATTAGCGCCATGCGCAAATGCTTTTTTAATGAAAACATAAGTTTATGGCATTTTTAAAGCATTTTTCAAGAAAACTTCAGAAAATTCTCGGCGCCCAAATGTGTTGAAAATGTATTATTTTTTGTTTTTCTGCCGCTGGTCCTTTGATTCATCATCAACAAACTCCTGCGTAGCTTTGCTAAAATGTTAGCACTGTAATTTGGAATTCTATACATTTTTCCGTTCTTTCCCCTTAGTTCTTCTGAAAACTTAAGATCGATTTTGCTCTTAACTTTTTATTTCAGCTTAGCGCTTATTACCTGATTGCATCTGCAAGCACATAAGACGTTCCATTGTGCACAAAAACCGATTTATCATTGATTACAAACGGTTTTAATCAAAATTGATAGCAGCATGAAAGCTTTGCATCAGATAATTTAAGCTTGAAGCAAAGAATAGTTTTTGGTGCATGCAATGTAATAAATCACACCTCGACATGCAGGAAAGTCCATGTCCAGGTACCCCGCCTGAGATGAACAGGCACGTAGCTGGCCGTCCCATTTTGGGGGGACCAACACCAATTTTGGGGGGTCCTGGGTCCAAAAAGACCAAAAATAGCACAAAATAACGTTTAAAAAGTCATATTTTTCCGGTTTTTTTCTAATTTTGGAGGGTCCGGACGCCCCATTCCCCCCAGAGCTACGTGCCTGGAGATGAAGTTAAAAACTCGTACTGCGTTTAATAGAGCGTGAAATTTGATTTTAACAATGTTTCAACTAGAATAGGGATACCAGAATTTTCCGACGCTTTGCGTCAACTTAATTATCTTTGTTTTATGTTTGCCTCGTAAAAAGCCTTATATCTCAAAAGATTAAGTCTAAATTCGTGCACAAAGATAGATTACGCAATTGATCAGAGTCAATCATGAATGGACTGGATGGTGAGAAATCAGCCGTGTTGATAACTTGAACAGTCGATTTTTTGTACGAGTCGAAAAACATAAAAAATGTTTTTCGAAAATTTTCTTCACCATGTCGTAGAGCTCGCCGAGAAACGCACAAAACTATAATTATTTTGGCCTTCCTCTTAATAGAAACATTTTTTGTGCGCTAATGAGAGGCCTCTTGCGCAAATGCTCTGTCCCGGTCATTAGCGGCCAGCGGCCGAAATGGGGATGGCGCTAAAAAAAATCCCTGGTCCAAGCACGGTTTTTTTTGTATTCGGCAAAGATTTTTCCCGATGTACAAAGACTTTTCGGGACCGTCTTTGTACATGTACAAAGATTTTTGGGAAGACAAAAATTGCAAAAAAAGGCCGAAATGAGTAATTGTGTGTTCTATATATCTTTATAATGGCAGAAATTGCATTTCAAAAGTAAAAATGTCAAATTTTTCGGCGCTTCGCGCCGTTTTAAGACGATTCTTAGTGATTTTTGCCCTTAGAGACCCAGAAATTAGCTAAAACACACTACGAAAAGTCGAAGAACTCTGTTTTTACGACACTAAAATCGCTGCTGTACCATATTATAGTACCCAAAAATTTTGTTTGTACAAAATGTACAAAGATTTTCAGGAAGACAAAAACTGTAAAAAGGTGTAAAATTCCCAAAATTTTCGAGCGCCGAACTGATAAATTATTTGTCCTATATATATATATATCTTTAAAATGGCAGAATTTGCATTTAGAATGGAAAAATGTCAATATTTTTCGGCGCTTCGCGCCGTTTTCAGATAATTTTTAGTAATTTTTGGCGTCAGAAACCCAGAAATTAGCTAAAATACACTACCAAAGATCGAAAACCTGTTTTACCACACTAAAATCGCTACTGTACTATATTTTAGTACACAAAAATTTGCATGTACAAAATGTACAAAGACTTTTGGGGACCATCTTTGTACATGTACAAACGGACCTTGTACAAAAAAAACACTGGGTCCAAGTCATTCCATCGCTCTTATTGTTTTAGTCTTTATGTGAAATTTACCACGAATATTTACTTATACAGAGCGTTAAGGAAAACAGTCACTTAACACAGTCTTAATCGCTTGAACGAAAATCTGGCATCAAATAACAAAATTATTCAATTATCCCCTTCCCCGAAACTTGGGTTACAACTCCCAGAACTTTTGACCGTGCGCATGTAAGATGATCTTGGGAAGTTTGGGAGTTTTCAACTCCCCCCCCCAAAAAAAATTTTTTTTAATATCAAGAAATTTTTTCACCCCATTCCCCCAGAATTCGCGATTTTTCAAAAGTTTCCAAAAATTCGTAAAAAAGGTGCTGATTGGAAGATTTTAAATAATCCATTTGCTCAAAAGTGTCAAGTTTTCGACGCTTTGCGCCACATACTCATTTCTTGACCATATTTTGTTCAATTTATTCGAGTTTTTTTATAAATTTTTTGTTTTTATGCTCTAAAAAGCATCGTCAGAAAAGAAAGAAAAAATGTTTTCGAAAAATGATGTTCTCGACGCGTGTCCACGATTTTTGAGCCCAAAAAAACTCTAAGACTCCTCCCCAGAATTCCCATGCTGTGCGTGTCTGATCATGCCCAATAGAATTACAGTGCTAATCGACGTCTAATCAATGTTATTTTCCGCGCACATGCAAGAGATGGCCGTGCGAACGAACTCTTGTGCACGTCTGCGTGGCGGGCAAACAAAAAAGTTCAAGAAAGGACGCGAAGAAAAATTTTAAAAAACTCGCTTTAGAATGCAATATTGATTCCCTAATTATGGTCCTTTTTGCCACAATATCCTCAGAATTTCGGTGTTTCGCGCCGAATGCTTTGTACATATTATCTGAATTTATCCTCAGGGTGGTAATTGTGAATATGGCAAAAAATTGATGCATGTATGATGCCCGTAGTCAGGATTTTATTTCGGGGGCAAAAGTTTTGAAAGTTAGATATATCGATGAACCATTGTGAGGTAGTCGAAAATAAAGGCATTTTCGAGCGTTTATCAACGAGCTCTACATGTTGGTGAAGAAAAATTTCATAAAATTTTAAAACATTTGCAGTTTATTTCATACTCATATATAAATAATATACAGGGTGGTTCAAAAAAACACATCCCAAGTTTCGCGTCATATCTCTCGAACCAGGCTAGGTGGGCTCTTGAAATTTTTTTAACCAACAGACAAAAAGGTCTACAATAAGGCTGCGTATTTTTGAATTACAATTCAGACCTGTCCTCTATATGTTGCAAATTAATTAAAAATAGGTATATTTCGGAAAAAAACATGAAATTTTATAGTGCAGATGAACAGTTTTGCAAGGAAAGTCTCTGCTGTTTGTGCGTTTAGCGCAAATGCTGTTTGAAATTAGTAAAATACTGTGTGAGCATGTTAACTGAGTTAGAATCATAGCTATTTTAGAGTCTTTAGAGGAGCTTGGCACAAAAAACTGAATTAAGTTGAAAGTTGCAGTCTTGATGAATTTTAGCGGCGTTTGTACTCCATTGGTACAGCATAATGAGAAATGATTGCAACAAACTTCATATTGAACTTGTTTTTTAATCTTTGAACGTGTCGTTTATCACTAAGAAAAAGAACAAATTGAATGAGTGAGTGACTGAGGCAAGAAAAGAGATTAACAAACAGATACTTAATCGGATATACAGTATTTTTATCAGAATAAGCACTTTTGAAAAATTTAAAACATAATTTTTACGGGATAAGCTATGAGTGCAAGATTTGCATTTGAGTTACTTTGTTTTATGAAAATTTTAGGTGCTTCACTGCTGTGGTTCGGAAGCTATGACATGAAACGTGGATAGTTTTTTTGGACCACCCTGTATAACTTAAACTACAAGCGCAACTGATTTCTCATCATCCAGTTTATGAACAATTTCTTTACTTTTCGTCTTTGTACGCAATCTTTGTGTTCTGCAGAGAAAAAACCTTAAAATTAATGAAGCGGTGCGAAGCGCCGGAAAAAATTTAACATAATCTTTATTTGGAGGACAGGACCCTTGTGAGAGACAAAAAATTTTTCGTTCTTCTGGGGGCCCATCACTGCCCCTATGGCTAAGGCCTGTATGATATGTGTCTAATAGTTAATAGGGAGAGAAACATAGTAGGTACTTAAATAACTAATTTGAAGCCGGTGCGTTACAGATGATCTGACGATTCCATTTGCACGCGTTCAAATAGGAGTCGTGCAAAGAATGTCCTGAGCTTTTAATTTTTTTGGAAGATTAGATAAGAGATTAGATTATTACAGATTACTCGAATAATTAAGATCTGATTCAGATGAGCTAATTCAAGTGATAATATATCACCGATAAAGAATACGCAACGACAAATAAAATTAATGAAATGCGTTGCAATGAAAATCCGAACAGGGTCGAACAAATGACACGTGACCTGCCCGGACAAATTACAGGCTTTAACCAAGCCGGAAATGCACCATCGTAAATGGAAATATGTAAGATGTTGTCGCAGAAATTGCCGAAGCCAAAACAATTAACATCTCTGATCAGTTTATGACTATTGCTCAGTCACTCAAAACTTAATTGGTAGTAATAATAAGGTACTTAATATTATAATACTTATTACATTAATACGAGTATTATCCATGTATTAAACATTTTTGTTATTATTCACGTTCTTCGTTTAATCAGCATCATTATGCATGCTTAATTTAGAACTTTAGCCTTTTTTGCACTTTTTTACGGATAGAGCGCTTCAATAAAAAAATTTAATGGTGAGAAAAACACAAAAACAATAATTTCACGAAACCCCTTTCGAATTCCTAAGTTTATAAATTTCAAAATATCTACCGATATAGGCGTATCTGGAAGAGAAGTTTGATAATTGTTCGAATGGGAAGGTGGACATGCTTCGGCAAATGTTATTGGATAAGTAACGGACGATGAAAGGTGGGTACTGAACTGTGGCAAATCTAGCATTTCTTCCGAAAAACATGCAAACGTTGTATTTTTTGACGCAACACATTTTACGTTTGCGTATGCTGCATTTATTATTTGGCATGCATGTAATCAAAAATTGAATAGGGTGGTTAGAGATCTCGTTTACCATGAATCGGTCATTCCCAAGGTTAAGATTTTTCCCCGTTTTTGGACAAAAACTTGCTTTTTTAAGGAATTTCTACGTAATTTTCCAGCCGCATTCGGTCAAAGATAGAAAGCCATCTACCCCTCCCCCGGAACATGGCTCAGCTCACAAGGTCAATCGTACCACACGAAACCTTTGGGGACAATGCACTTTTCTTCAACTGAATCAGAATCCAGATCATACATGCACATAGGAAGGGGTGAGAAGACGTATTACCATAGGTGGGCGCCACTAAACTTCTGGGGGTGCAAGATTTTTCAAAGGTAAAAAAATAACCTTAAAAATAGTGGTATGGCAAAAAAAACAAAAAATTGCGAGAAAAAATTTTTCAAAAATCGAATTCTGGGGGGTATTTTTGGTTTCTGGGGAGAGGGTATTTTGGTTCTCTGGGGTTGCATACCCCCCAAACCCTCCCCCTACGCCTAGGTATGGGTATTACCCTCGCTAAATGGCTCGAATGTTAGGTACTGTAGGGCGATTTCGACCCAAAATAGTGTATTTCCAAGCAATTTCGACCTAATTAAGCTATTAAACACAAGTACTGTAGCATAAATCCCAGATTTCATCCCCCTGTCCACCCTGACCTTGTGCATCGATGGTCCAGATCGGGGGCAGCAGCAACGCATACCAGCAATGATTCATCTGACCTTCGCTAATTCAGTAATTTAAAGCATTATTTGAGTGCTAAAAGTTTAAACTTGACTTGAATGAACATCGTGGTAAAGACGTAAAAATTGTTTTTAATCACTTACTGTATGAATTTTCTATTCCGGCTTTAAACGGAAAATCTCATTTAAGACGGTAAGAGCGACTAAATTTCATGTTGCTCCGCGCCAATTAAGTTTTCTGAACTGTTTGTAATTGCAAAGGCCACCCATACGTCAAAAAATATCGAAATTTTCTGGCGCTTTGGGTCACATCGATAAATTTCTGTCGTTGTTGATAGATACCGATGTTGAAGAAAACTAAAATTTCTTATTACAAAATGTGCAAAGACCTACAAAAATCAAGAAAGTAAAAGAAAAACTGTACAAAAAAGGCACTGATTCGAACTTAATCGAACTTTTCCTAAAAATTTCGGAGTTTTGTTTGTCGTACATATGTAAATTATGAGTAAAATCACTTATTTGCCTCAATAAGTGAATTTTATAAAAGCCACAATACCATGCCACCTACCGAAAGTAAATATCTCAATTGCGCGCTTAGATCAAAATGTCCATTAGAATCACCAAATTTCTTTAAACTGCTCGATTGGATATCGTACCCATCAAATTTGGATGATTCTTAAAATAAAAAATGTCAAGAACGCAAAAATCGCCTAAATACCAGTACAATTTTAGAACCAATTCATGCAAAATTTAATCTTGAAAAGGAGGTATATATATGGCAAACTTCTAAAAATATATTTTAACATGTTTAACAATAAGCTAGTGGACAATATCAATAAGAAGCATGTAATAATAGTTTCCAAGCAACTTATTTGAATAAAAAAGCTGGCTAACGAGGCCTACCAAAAGGGTAGATTAACAAGTTAAAATGAATTAGGTGTATGTAAATTATTTCTGTAAATTTTGTCAAATATTTGAGAAAATTTTCGTTTCATCGGGGAGTCAGCAGGCCCTGAAAATTGCTTTTAGTACGAAACAATATAACCATTGCAAATAATAATATATTACTGCACTTATGCAAATAATGCTTTATTCTGACCATCTATAACAAAAATTCATAGATTTTGTCTCTTTCCCAGTCTATAAGACACGCAAGTTCATCTAAGCGAGAAATAACGTACGCAGAATGATAAGGTATTGAAAAATTTATTGGAAGCAGTAATATTTTTGCAGCAGTCAAACAAATGATACATGCCTTTGCAGCTCTCTAAACTTTCATAACAAAAAGCACTCTCTAAATTTGTAAAAAAATAACTTTTACCTGATCCTGATGGCTGCGTCCCTACGATAGCTCTGAGTTGAGCGATTTTCAGGTCCTACAAAAATAAGTGATCATATTGTTTCTGGAAATGTATGAAAAACTATTGTTTCACTGGCCTTTTTCTTCATTATCCCGAACGAGTTGATGAATAGCGCTTCTCAATTCTTCCAGCTCAATTACTGCAAACATTACGAAAATGAATGCGCAAAAACAATCAGAGACGGAAGTAGGCACATGTTATACGAAGATTTATAAGTAGCAGTTTTAATAACAGAGTTTCGTCACATCAATAGTCAAGCCACAATACTGGTGGATCAAAAATCGCCTTAAATACTACAATATCTGTTCTAACTATTTAGTATTAGAGAGTTTAACTTATGTTTAGATACAACCAGCTATTGTTTTCGTTCCAAGACGCGCATTTTCAGATTAAAAATTGCCTTTTATTCTCACACTTAGTCACAGCTTCCATATATAAATATCTAGAATACTAATCCTAATCCAAAACCAACCCTATAATTAATCAATTGTATAATTACACTAAATCTATCATAACAAAAAGTTATTCATCTTTTTCATTTAAAGTAATGCGGTTCTTTGTGATGGTTAAGAAACGCGTTCCGCAAGCTTGATTTTCAATGTTAAGTTAAAATCAGGAGCTGAATTAATAAATTAAACTGCTGAGACAACTTCAGAATTCCAGTACGTACAAGTAAAAAACTAACTTTGAGTGCAAGTTGGCTGCTTCGCGACATTTTGCCGAATAGATTCGTTTTGGCGTTCGATTATGATCTTCTGTAATTTGCTGATTTCATTCTGTAAGTTTTTTATAAGAAACAAAGTCTGTACAGGATATGTAAGGTACATACCTTACTCATTCAATAAGCTTAATAAAGCTTTGAATGTTACAGTGGATTTAATTTCTTTCGTACATTATTACTTATCAGAACATAACAGGAAATCAAAAATAAGTGATCAGCATCAAACGATCCCGGCATAACCAGCCAGGAATTTGTATACCCAGAAAGTAAAACATCTGGATTGAAAACGAATATAAAACCTCACCCAATTGATTTGAATGTTCTTCGAGAAGAAAAAACATAAATCGCTCAAAAAACTTTTTAAATGTTCCGGCCAATACATGTATCATGTTTTGATATGATAAAACTTTCTCATACGATGTGATTCTTGCAGCTTTCATCCTATAACTCCACGCACTTACACAATACTTTAGAAATGCTAAACTATTTTTGCATACCTGCTTTCGCACAATTTCTAATTCAGCAAACAGGTGGAGCTGAGCTTACTTTAAACTGTATTTTGGAAGAAATAACGTGACTACTAAACTAGCAATCAATTAGAGATGTATTAGGCGTCATATAAATGGCCATAAGTCGAGAAAAATCGACTACAAATAAAAACGGGCAAGCGCATGTAAAATTAAATTGATTTGAATGCTGATAATTCATAGTAACCAATGAAGAGCGCAGAAGCCACATTTTGGAAATCTATTCAAACATAACTTTTCCCGCTCCTACACTTTATAATGCCACTAATTGTAATGCATTAAAAATTCAAATCAATTTTAAAAATTATTCAGAGAATAACTCTTTTTTAGCCTATGATGCATGATGCATAAATTAAATTGAAAGATATAGTCAGGTACGGCACTACGCGTGGAAAAGTAGATAAAGTTGGGATTTTTCTCTATGCATCAACGATAAATATTAATTAACCTTTTTCAAGCAGAATTGCAAAAATACAACCAGTAATTTCGGTCTACGTTCTGCGTTTGCATGTAAAATAAACTATCATCCCTCCTCCGTAAATATTTTTCAACCACCCCCCGCAAAATATTTTTGATCCCTAGAATTTTTAATTTAAAAAAAATCTCAGAAAAAAATGTCCTGTGCTATGCATTTTTAGCTATATTTTAGTTCAAAAGTCTCATTTTTCCAAACAGTTGACTGTATTTGATTTAAGTGTATTTTATCGAATTTGTCTGGGAAGTTTCTTGTTTTCATCGCCTAGGAAGACGGCGCATAGTCAAGAATTCAAAAAATGGTGTTAACGGTTGTAAACCCAAAAGAGGCACTTTAGAATAATTTATTGCTTTAAATCACTATAATTTCCGTGCTGTGCATGCGTGCCTAACTACCACTGTTCTTTCAGCAAATGCGTTTGAATAAATAAATCGAATAAATAAAATAGAAAAAAAGGAACCGACAAAATAAGGACAGATTAACACATCACCACATTCAATCTTTGTTAAAGCAAAAAACATATTTTCAATTCAGAACGATCTGTAATTATGCAAAACTTACTTGAGCGTGCAACATCCTTTGTTCACTGTCAATTTTTTCGCGTTGAATGGTGGCCAATTTCAATTTCAGATTAGAAATTTCGGCCAATAAATCCAATTTATTCGTTTCTAAACTTGTCCTCGTTATAAGTTCCTGACGTAAAAAAATATATTACAGGAAGACGCAAGTCCTTAAGAACCGAGCAACAGCAATAAACCTCGAAACGATAGACAACTTCGATAGGAAACGTATTCAAGTCGATGCCTACTTCAACCAGAAAAAAATGATGCAATTATATATTTTCCATTATATACGTATTCAATGGTATTCATAAGCGGGGCATCACAAGAGTAGCGTACCCTAAACCAAACTTTTTGAAACAATTTTGAAAAACATAAATAAAAGCATTGTTCAAAAGCACGTCGATAATATAGAGGAGTCGAGTCACCAATCGATTTAAAGAATAAAGAATGTCGACAGCAGGAACAGTTTGCAATTTAACTTTCATGCGTGCGTATCAAATATAATTTGGGTTAATAACTTCAGTCATTTTATATTTCTAGGATAAGCTTAACAGTAAAAAGAATTTTCAGACACCTTTGACCACGCGGAGATGGAATAATGTAGATCGTCTCCTATATCAGTAATTGATCAGCCTATTTCTAAAACAAAACTGTGTTCCAAAATTGACAGGAAATCAGTAACTCATTAGCAGTCGATTAATGAATTAAGGAGCTGCTCCTCTAATCATCTTCACGCTAAGGATGAAGTAAAATCCGATATCACTAATAGGTACTTGTACTTATTCAAACGCAATGCCCTAGTAAGCAGAAATTCGGGTGAACAGCAGTTAGAACAACATTAGATGAAGGAAGTATAACGATGAAGGATGTGCAAGTGCAATAAAAAATGAATAGTGAATGAAGCGGACAAATCGCTCAATAACACAACGATCAAGAAAATGTAGCTTTTAGAAAGCACTGCTTAGCATACGCTACTGCTATACAACGGAGAAAAAAATTATTGGAGCATAAAAATTTAAACATAAACCTACAGTACAAAAAGGAAAAAGCGCTTACTAGCAAGAGATACGAACAGCTATTTCGACAAGAATGTAATTATTTCTACGAGATTTAGCTGGACAACAAACATTGATACTTTCAAGGTATGAAAATCCCTTCGTATTTTCAATTAAAAAAACTTCAATTTACGATAAATCGTCCTTCCATTTTTTTGCCTGAGTTCGATCAAAAACAGTATTGGTCACAACGATCGGTTGAGAAAATGCACAAAATAAGTGTCAAAGTATGCTTAAACTGAGTATAAATGAGTGGTTTCTTTTACAGAATCAGAGATTTTGATATTTCGCGCCTTGCTATCATTGAGTCATTTGTATAAAGTATCGACTCTTCAGCATTGACTGATCTCCAATTTGAAATGTGCATAAATTAAAAACGCGAATTATTTGAAAAAATTGAACGGTTAGAGATAGAGCATGTTAAGAATCGTCGAAATATTTGTTACTTATATTTCAGTTATCCCGAATTGTCACTGAGATATAATGACTACTCCCTAGGATTACTTTATCTGTTCATAATCAAAAAACTTAACACTTGTTGTTCGGTCGACTAAAACTGTAGGCATACAGTACAATCTTAAGTTGCTACAAGTTTTTTTAGCACATTTCTGACTATTAGCGGATCCAGGATTTTTATGAGGAGGCTACACCTCAACTTTACCTCAAACAGTCGAAAATATTTCCCTTTTCGCCGTTTTCACGCGTTTAATTTTATTCAAAATCGTTCCAGACGCAAAAGCTCTTGAGAAAAATTTCAAACTGTGCAGCGGAAATTCAGCGCACAGCGCCAAATGTTTTATGAAATTTAGATAGAAGGGCGACTAAAGATGAAAAAAATAACCTTTCTATTCTGAGTCTTCATACAATCATAAATTATATTTAAGAACTGTGCGCAAAGAGCTGAACACTTTCAGAATTCTCGATATAAAAAATTGGATAAAGCGTGCTAAAATCGCAAATACACCTTTACATCAGAAATATTTGAAACAGGCATTATATATTTGTAAACGACAAAAACTATTTCTAGGGAAAAATAGTGGATTCAAGTACGTCAAGTCAATGAATGCATTAATATCACACAAGGACATAGGGAGGGGTGACAGGGGTTTTACCCCTCTCTCAGATTTTTAAAAACCGGGTACTGTCAGGCGACTTTGGTGAAACATAAGCTTCTGCCAGGAAAATTTTGATTTTATAGCGGAAAAATACAGCTCGGCCAACCAAAAGTTCAGTCAACCTAGTCAGTTTGCTGAAAAAGTATTATTTTCGATAGTGTTACATTTTTTGTCAGTTGTTTGTCACTTGATAGTGAATCATCCGCTTAATACATTCGTTAAAATAAACAATTTTTCGAAAAAATACATTTTGGATTTGAATTCATCTGCCTTATGACCTCAAGAATGACAGTTTCATGCTTAACTAGATAACAATATCAATATCGTACCTGTTAAAAACGCACATTATGGCCTATCTTTATAACCATTTTCGAATTTCATCCCCCTCCCCCTCTGGCCATACCTACCTTGCCCACTCACGATCAATATGCCGAAACATTAGAAAAATTACAAAAGCGATTACTAAAAATCATCAGAAGTACATATCAAATCCATTCATTTTGCAAACAACGTGGAGCCGATAGTGAGACGCCGTCACTGTTCTCCCTTAGCTCCAGATTTTAATTTACTAGCGCACAATAGGTAGATTTACTCGTGAAGAAACTAGCCAAAATAAATTCAAGATCGATAATAATTGTTACATGAAGAAACATATACAATTGTTAAAAATTCTAGATTTATACGGTTCCAAAAAGTATATCTGAATTTCCTCGATAACACTATATTCTAACTTAAATCCAATTCAGGCGGTTGATTTAAAAAATTACAGATAATCCGCCAGCTTGGCGCGGATCGAACCAGCTTAATCGCTTTCAGTGGCAGATCTAGGATTTTCCTAAGGGGGGCGGTATGCCAAGTTTTCCAAAAACAGTCAAAAATAGGTCCAAAAATTTGCCCTTAACGCGCGAAATAGCGTCTTTTCAGTGTTTTACATTGTATACTTTTTCATAAAATTACTTTTGACGCAATATTTTTTCTTGAAATTTTAGAATTTCCGACAATTTTGTGCGAAAAAATCATTAATTTTCTTTGAATTTAACAAAAATCTGGCGCGAAGCGTCGGCAAATTTGTGAAATTAAGGCGGATAGACGTCTAGAAGCATAATTTACTGCTTGATTTCCTGTATTTATAGCATTTGATGCGAAACTTCGAAATTTTTAATTGAAAATACAAGAAAACTATGCAAAAATAGCTGTTTCTGCTGTTAAAATTATTTTGAAACCCACTTGAACAGAAAATGGCTTCCAGGTCGCCAAGAAAGTAAATAAATGTCATCAATAGATATCATCCGGCGCGTAGCGCCGGAAAAATTTGAGAAATTAGAGTCACTGACGGCCGAAAATCATTGGAAATTAATTGCATATCCATTCTTCATCCCGCCAGATATTTTTTACCAATGGAAGGGGCGGCCGCTCCCCCACCCCCCCCCCTCTAAATCCCCCTGATCGCCTTATAAAGCGCAAAATAATTCGTAAATCGTAATGCGGGTTTTTTTCCTGCTGATACTATATACTTATAAGCCTGAGAATTTTATTCCTTCGAATTGCGATAAATACTTTTTGTAGACCTATCCTTCTCCATTCCGTTCCGAACGATTCACTTTTGCGGATTCATTTTTACATCAAAAATCAGTTCGTACTAAACCGGTCGATAAAATTACGCGAAGGAGTCAATGAGTCGTTTCATATGACAATAAGCAGTTTGATTGATAAGGTTTGATGACCACTCGACAGTAAGAAATCGACAAAGAATAGTCATTTCAGGAGGAAAGATTATAGGTTGTGCCGACTCAGACGGATGCCATATTTAAATGACACGAACGTCGAACGTGAATGAAAATAAAAAACAACGTATCAAAAATGCCTAGGTAAAAATAATGAAAATATTCCTAATAAATGGAGCGCGCAAAAGAACAGTATTTTTAGTTCACTTTGAGAAGGGAAGGTACAAACATTTTTTTGTTCCGATTTTATTTCTCCTAAACCACGCAATAGGACGATATGCGCGAACGTTTTATTAAACGATTCGAGTGAATTATCCGTCACGGTCCTGAGCGCAATGGAACGGCTGCCTCCTATGCGATCCTGATAAATCAATTAGCGATTAATAATAGAGCGCAGTAGGGGTTGTGTCATTCTTATGGCAAGATAGGCCGCATAATCACGGAATAGGCGGTCGTACTGTTGGAAAAAACTAGCCTGGACTGAGTAACAAAACGTAACAAAACTGGTATATCGACGACTGGCGCAGTATGCCGACAAAATATAAAACGTCAAATATCTAGGACAGTGAGTACAACGGCGATCAATTAGCAGATTGAATAGTTTTGAGAAACGATCTGAGATACAACCGCAAAATATTTTTTTGTTGAAACTCACTTCGTGCAGCATTTCTTCCGTGGAATCCAGGCAATGCAATTTATCGTCTAATAAGGACTCCAAATCCTTAATTTTTTCCGTCTGAGCGCCAACTTGTTCGTTGAGCACCGAAACCTAAACGAAATCAAACGAATTTAGCATAGGATATCGGCGAGAAATAATACAGTACACGATGTACGATACGGTGTAAAAATAACTCGTATTATCATAGCTACCTATTGCCCTTGATTCTTAGCAGAAATAGAAGAAGTGCGAGCTAAGGTTTCAAATTTCTTGCGCGGCAGAACAGCTGAATGCTAACTTTATATAAAGAGCAGACTGATAAGGGTCTATGGCAAAATATCCCCAACTAACCCCCCCCTCAGACAAAACGAATCAAACGTTCTGGTATAAATTGACAGAAAAAAATGATAAAAAGCTCAAAAAAATTACAAAAAAACAAAAAACCCTGTAATATCAACAAATACTAATAAATTAAAAATTAAAATCGAAAATAAAAAAAAAGTAGAAAAGAGAAAAACTGTGAAAAAAGGTAAATAAACGATGAATTAACAATAAAAAATAAACGAAAATGTAAAAAATCAAAATTTAAAATTTGAAAAGGGGTGAAATAATAAAAAGAGAATTTGTAGAAGTAGGTGCACGAAATCGCACTTATTTCAATAGCCTACTCCTATCGAGTCATAATGCTCTTCATTAGCATAAATTTAAGATTAAGAATAGCCTAGAACGGACTAATATCTTGCGCTGCTGGAATTAGAAAACCATTGGGCAAAGAACTTTGAAAAATTAAAACCAAGTCTTGTGCCATAAATGTTGACACTTTTCGGATATTTCGCATGTTAACGTTACGCGTGGGAACGTTTTATAATGGCATGCCTTTTAACAATGCCAAAAATAGAAGCTGAATCGGACAAACGAGCATCATTTAGCTACAGAAGTGCACGTTTTCAACAAAAAACTGTAAATATCCCACCGACGGACCACACCTCGACAACAGGCACGTAGCTGGCAGTCCTATATTGGGGGGACCAACACCAATGTTTGGGGGGACTAAGTCCAAAAAGGACAAAAATAGCACAAAATAATGTTTAAAAAGTCCTGTTTTTCCAATTTTTTCTAAATTTTGGGGGTCCAACCCCCCATTCCCCCAGAGATACGTGCCTGCTCGACAATGCCCGATCCCAATCCATGGATCGGGTTAGCACAAAGACTATGTGATTTGAAAGAAATGAAACGACTGAAAATCAAACTAAAACACTCCGTTCATCAATTTTTAGCCCAAATAGCTCATTGAAGGACCATCTAACCTTCAAGAATCCAAAATTAGGCAGGATAAAGCCAGGAAGTCTTTACAGTTGCATGAAAAAAAATTTAAAACATTTGTAAAACGTGTATTCATTAGCATGCGTGCAGATCACGCCGATAAGTCATTTACAAGCTTTGCGCCAAGAAATCAAGATCAGGGAGCCCGGTTTCTATATATTCAGGCTTATGCCAGGCTTGAGCCGGACTTCAATGTTTGAGGATGCTTGGTCAGGTTTAAGCCTGACTTAAGCCGGTTTTCATACGCGTAGGCTTAAGCCAGACTTAAACCTAACGATGATATTGAAATATTCGTCAAAATTTAAGACTTCTTATATTTGTGGTGTACAGGTTCAAGCCTGGCCTATGTCGCACTCTTTAAAAACCGGACCTAGATTGCAAGTTATGAAGTAAATTTCTCTCGCATCAACACTAAAATACGTAATTTTCCCTCCTTTTCTGAGTTATTTTGATAAGAAGCTCAGCAATAGATAGGATTCGGGGCGAAGCGCCTGAAATTTTGAGGATTTTGTGGTAAAAAGAACTTTGGAGTATACATTTTCCTTTCTTTGCTGAAATGCACTGAGCATTACAAGCCACGACTGAGGCTTTGGCTATTAATTACGTACGACTACGAGTATGGAAAGAGTACGAACAGAGATCGGTGAGAAATGGAGGATGAGCGGGCGAGGCAGGGGGCATCCGCCCCAATGTCACGCTTTTTTCGCACCACGCTAATGAAATTTACCCCGTGCAAATGAAAATTTTGGCCGTTAGCACGACGTGCTATTGGCTACCAAGAACGAATTGAGTAAAAATATAGTAATTTTAACGTATATATATATTTCAATGAAAATAGCAAAAATTTTCGGCGCTAGCGCCGGTTATCATAATTACTCTTTATTTAGTCTCTAGCGCGCGATTTAAACACTCCGCAATTAATCGTCTTACAATCTAAAAGCTTATGCATTTATGTCGCCTATTTGTTTAAAGCTTTCTAGCATTACTATATGATAAATTAGAACTGTTTTATGTTGTTTGAACACCAAATTAATTTCTGTTTATTATCATTCTTCAATCATAAGCGCAGTGGCGCCTGTTGTAAGATTAAATTAGTATGTGGCAATTGCATTATCATTTGTGATACTGCATTAGATAGAAAGATGTTAGCTTCCTGTGTCTAGTGAGCATTGGGAAGACAATAATTGTGATTTAGCATGGATTTGTCAATTCAGGTACACAAATCTAGTTGTACTGGCAAAACAGCTGTATTAAAAGAAGGACATGCATCAATGACACTATAGCTATTATACAGGTAAAAAACTAGCGTGCTAATGTTAGCCCTCCCGTGCTAATGATAAAATTTCATTAGCACCAGTGCTAATGAGGGTCGTGCTAAAAAATGCTGCCTAACATAGTTGACGAGACAAAGGACGTGCATTTCTTAATGATTTTTAGCCATTTTACGAATATTTATTTCCTCATTTTTAGTACAGATTCTACTATTTTTGAAGCTTAGCGTCATGTCCTTTAGTAATATCTTATTCGACTCAGAGCAAAGGAGACATAAAATGAAGCAGCAATTTTATTTATCTTTGTCCGTCCTTTAACGTCAGTATTCAAATTTCCTGACGCGTTGTCGGGTTTTATTATTGACTTTTAGACAGTTGCACGTTTTTCGTATGTAAAATTTTCAAAAATCTCGAAATCCCTTAATCTTTTGGGCTAGAAATTTGGTTTGTCATCGGAACACGACAAAAAACATTACGCGCAATTAAATGATTTTCGGCACTATTTTTGGTATAGTTTTGGGAGAACTGACCGTCCTGTCAGGAAATCCTGGATACGCCATTGTCGGTGTCTGAAGGCTAAGATCACAATATTAGAATACATATTATTAATGGGTTTCTAATAAAAACGACTACAATAATATAATAGTTAAGTGCAGGGCTGTATTTAGGGGGACGGTCGGCCCCTAGCCGCAAAAATCATTGTTTTGAAAGGAAAGATGATGCACGGAAAGATAGAAAAACCGCATCTTTTTGTTAGAAAAACTTCACATTCGTGAATTATTTTTAAAAATTTTACTCAAGTCGCGTGTTTTTTATCTCAGGAAGTTTTGTTGAATATTGTGAGTACTTTCATTAAAACAACAAGAAATAATTTGATATTATTGAAGCACTGTGCAGTCATGAAGTGCGTAACTTTATTAATGAAAATTCTAAGATTGTTACTTCGATCGAGTCACCTTTTTTAAACGCTATAAAACAATTTACTGAAGCAAAATTCAAATAATAAAAACGTCTTAATGATCACCTGCAAGGAAAGGCTCTCGCGGTCCGATTCCAGTCTATGTAATTTATCCTGCAAATTGCCGTACTCTGGACACGATGTTGTACTCATACTAGGGCTGGGACTCTAAAGCATGAAAAGAGCAGATATAGTATACTTAGCTATGTGGCAGGCACCACACGTGGGCTGGGCTTCAAGGGAGGGGTTTAGACCCCAGTCATACGTGGGCAGCAAGAAAAATTCTGGGGGGGGGGGTGAAAAAATTTTCAAAGGTCAAAAAATGGCCTTAAAATGGTGGTATGGCGTAAAAAACACCATTTTTCGACGTTTCTCATCAAGCACTATTTATTCGCATCAAAAAATTGCGAAAAAAAACGGAAAAAAAATTTCAAAAATTGAAATTTGGGGGTATTTTAATTTCTGGGGGGGGTATTCTGAGTTTCTCGGGGGGTGCATACCCCCGAACCCCCACGCCCAGATGTGCCCCCACCCCGAAAATCCAGTGGACCATTCATAATTGAATTTTCGACATGTTTTCTTCTGGATTTTTGCCAGTTTTGCGCCACCAAGACTCCTCAAAATTTGGCTGCTGCCCATGCATGATAGTCACTCATTTTCCAGATGTTAATCATATCAATAAGAGAAGAGAGATTCACGAAATGCAAGAGCCCAACATTTGAATCATCCAGCTAAAGAGGAAATGTATTTCAGTATTTTTTAAACTTTTAGTACAAAACTACGTTGAATTTAGTCGTTAACTAAGGCTTTTTCAGCTCCACAGAAAAATAAGGCATTATAACTAAATACCATTTCGAAACTTAAATGACACGTGTCCAACTCATAGATGCACAAGATCAGGGTCGGCAGGGGAGGGAGTAAATCCCAGAAATCCAGAATAGTAAATCTAGTCTTCACGTTTTTGCTATGCGCGAAAACGGTTAAGATAAATAGACCAAATCCATGTGGTAATACCGCATTTGTAGTCCATTTTTACTGCATATCATTTTCAGCACTAATAAAAATATACAAATTAATCAATTTTGGGCTTTTTTTAGACTAGAAACACATAAAAGTATAAATCCGGTGCGAAGCGCTTGAAAAATTATGACATTTGTCTTCAAAACTGATACAAAAAACGTTCAGCCAGCTCAAAATCGCCGGACAGTACTTTTCTGGCCAGTGGTCGATCCAGAATTCTCATAGGAGGGCGGTTACCCAACTTTTCCAGAAACGCCTAAAAAATAAGTCTGAAAATTTGCCCTTCATTTACGAAATAGCGTTTGTTCGGCGTTTTACATTATCTACTTTTATTTAAAATAACTTTTGACGCAACGTTTTTCCTTAAAATTTTAAAATTTTCGACAATTTTGTGCAAAAAATCATTAAATTACTGACTTTAGCGAAAATCCGGCGCGAAGCACCGAAAATTTGCGAGATTTAGGCTGAAGGACATTGAAGCTTGATTTACTGCTCGATTTCCTGTAATTTTTTTAAAAGTTATGCTCGAAAATAGAAGCAATGTATGCCGAAATATCTTTTTCTGCTCTTGAAATTGTTTTGGAAGCTATTCTATGAGCGAAAAATGGCTTCCAGGTCACAAACAAAGTAAATATATTTCATTAATAGGTATTATCCGGCGCGAAGCGCCGGAAAAATTTTAGAAATATGATCACTGACGGCCAAAAATCAATGCAAATTACTTATCCATTCGTTATCTCACCAAATGTTTTGCGCCAGTGGAGCGGAGGCGGCCGCCTTCTCCCTAAATCCACCCGTGCCTGGCTAACCCATCAGCAAGGAGTAATGCTCCTCACCCCTACGTGCATATATGCTCCGATTATAGTATTCATTCAATGATTATCTACTCAATGATTTTAGAAAGAAATCGGATGCGTATATTTCATTCAGCGGAAAAGTCGCTATTAAGCGATTGTGTGCCGATTCTCCGACCGCCTCTATTCTTCTGGACCGTCTCTATTCTTCTGCTTTCTAATTTCTCTGACTGCAGATTGCATTTCACCGTGCTCATAATAAACAACAAGAAATAAATAACTTTATTGACATAAAACGTTAACTGCGCACAACATGCAAAACAACGTATGTACAAACATGCGCATTAATTTAATCTGCCTCAGCAAATAAATCAGTCATTATTAACAGCCGGATGCCAAACGTTCTAATTCGTGAATCGCATTGAAAGAACTGCAAACAACTAAAAACAGCTATCAACTAAAAACGATTCATGCAGTCAGGGCTTTGCACAAAAACTCGAGAAGCAAATTATCGCTAACGTGTTTTATAAATCTAATCAGGCTAGGCTCAAGCTTAAAAAAACATAAAAGTCCACCGACTTCCAATCGGTGGCCATAGCAGATGCCAGTGATCTGGCTTACTGTAGAGCTTTTATAACTCAATAAAATTTATTGTTCGCGGAGTACATTATATATTTATTGAGCTAGCTTCACATACAATTAAACGTTCAAACCATTGTACACCCATGATCACTGAAATCTGGCCTGCAAAGTTGTACGCAGCGCTTCGATCCTTTTAGCCATATTCAAATGAGCCAAAATTAAGAAAAATCAAACAAAGCTAAAAATCATTAGTTTTTAAGCGATAAATATGTACAAAAAGAGTTAAAATGCGAGCCATGAATTCTACACGAAATAAGTGCTTGCAGACAAAAAGCCTACGTTGCTTCTTCTGTTTGCGCTTCCAGCTCATAATTAAAGAGGAATTGAGCTGGCTTACATCCAAATGACGTATTTTGAGGATAGGCATAATTTTTCAGTCAGTAAACAGGCGGTTGGTTAGTAACAAACGAATCTGCCAAATCTAAATTATAACTAAAATAGCTATAAAAATGTAAAAAAGTAATACAAATTATTTATGCAAGTGTAAGACGTAAGCAAACGAGTCAAAAATATTCGCGTCCTCAACGATCCACTATGCGTTTCGATAAATTTGCAAGTTTTCTTGAATGAGAAAATCTTCTTTAACTCTTCTGCACTATTAAATTAAAAGTGGACTCTCAAGATGTTACTAAAAAGATTCAACGATGCAATCACTTCCAAATTTTTAAGATTCATCCAAGTCTATGTACAGTCCTGTCCTGCTGACCTACTTACTAATCGATGGAATGTTCCAGCTTTTTGCAACTAATGAAATTACTCGTACATTGCTCTGCTGAGGCGTTAATTAAAGTCTTTACACGTAACTGTCAAGGACACGAAGTGGTGTTACGTGATTTTTATGAGAAAAGTAGCTTAGCTAATATTATAATTTTGCGTAGAAAACGAAAAAGAAACCCAAGAACAAAACTTTTAAATAGGGTAACCTTAAAAAGAATTAAGGAAGACACGTATTTTTTAGATATCCAAAAGGATCGTAGCGGTTAAGAAGAGCAAATATCACAACGCATAGTGAACGCGTTCGTAGATGCACAGCGTGGCCACTGGCCAGTCTATGGGTAAGCTGGGGTCAGTCAACCAGAGAGCGTTTTTAGCCAAAAAAAGGCCTCAAAATCTGGTATAAATGCTAAAAAAGCATAAAAGTTTTGTTAATTCGCAGTTCGTATTCAATCTCAAGCATTCTTATAGAAAATTTTTGATTTCCATCCATTTTTAGCTTTGATTTTGCTCTATTTTAGCCAGAAAATTTCCCATTCTTCCATTCTGGCGGGTTTAGACATCTCCCATATGCATGTTTGGACGTGTTTTTAATATGGGCGGCAGATAGTTGGACCTAAACTGGCGAATTCTCGCAAGATTAGTAACTCTAAGGATTTCGATTCTGACAATTTTTTTCGCACGTTGCAATTTTCATCTGTTTGCCCAAATCGTAAATTTATTATCCTTTCCTAATCTTCCAACACTTGCAACCCCTCAGAGTAGGCATGTCCAATTGTAAACCCAATTTACGCATCGGTTCACAAATTTTTCTGCGCGTTGGATGGCCTCGAATTTGGAGGAAAGTGTGTATTAAAATTAAAAGCTCATTTTCAGATTCATGCGAGATTAGAAGAGAAGTATGAATTCGAAATGAAACTTTAGCGTAATGTGGTTTGATTGTAAATACACGTTGGACAACACGTTCCTTTTAATTATATACTCCCAGTGTTTTTTTTGTACAAGGTCCCTTTCTTTGCACATGTACAAAGATGTTCCCCAAAAGTCTTTGTACATTTTGTACATGCTAATTTTTGGGTACTATAATATGGAATATACAGTAGCGCTTTCTGTGTCTGTAAAACACCGTTTTTCGCATTTTAGTCGCGTGTCTTAGCCAGTTTCGTGGCTTCTTACGACAAAAAATACTACAAACTGTTTCCAAACGGCGCCAAGCGCATAAAAATTTGATATTTTCCCTTTTAAATGCAAATTTTGCCATTATAAAGACATATAGAACAGATACTTACTCATTTCGGCGCGGAGCGCTGGAAATTTTAGGAATTTCACACCTTTTTACAGTTTTCGTCTTCCTAAAAATATTTGTACATGTACAAAGAAAGTCCCGAAAAGTCTTTGTAAATCGGGAAAAATCTTTGCCGAATGCAAAAAACGTGCATACTCCACTATGCCCAACGCGCCAGTTTATCACGGAATCGTCATACACATTCCTCGCATCGCCCACGTCATGAAGAATGCAGAAAAAAAGCTGACACGCTATATTCGTACGTGTAAACGATTCGACAAAGAATGCATAAAAGTAACACGTTGCAATACAACTAACATGCATTCCTTCCACTACAAAAACTCGACAAACGATGCTAAGATTACTGGAGACATTGGTTAGACAAATAAAGTCACAGCACAAAAATGAAAAGATGGGAATCGTATCGTAAGACAAACAAACCACGTTCCAACGCTAGTAACATCAAAGGCTACGAAGCACAGGCACGTATCTCTTGGGGGGAATGAAGGGAGGTTCGGACCCCACCCCCCAATTCAGAAAGATCGGAAAAATGGGACTTTTTAAACGTTATTTTGTGCTATTTTTGGCCTTTTTGGGCTTTGTCCCCCCAAAAATTGGTGTTGGTCCCCCCAAAATAGGACGGCCAGCTACATGTCTGACGAAGCAGCCAACAAAAGCAACGCAGCAACAATCGCACTGTATTGACCATAGATGTAACGGGAGGGGGAATTTGGAGCATCCTCATCAAAAGTCGGTCATATCCCCCATTCATCTGAAGACTGAGATTTTTTCCCATCGCCCCCCTCAACTCCCACCCTTAATTTTGGCAAAACCTTGTATTTTTCAACCATTTATATGTGTTTTTTTAGTCATTTTTTAAAGCAAAAATTTCAGATCTCTTATCCGCCAAAATGGCCGGCTACCCCGTTCCAAAATTTTGAACTGTTACATATCTGGTAGCGACATACTCTGCTCGGCATGCCGCCACTCCAACCACTGCTGCGGTAAGAGCAAAGCGACGATGTGGCCGTCAACGATGACCGCAGCGGTAAAGGCGGCGCCATCAAAGGCAGCGGCAACGTCGTCGCCGACGCCTCGTCTTGTCTAATCGTCGAGTCATCGTTATTAGTAAAAGTACAACAGTAGGAAGCCGCCTTCTTATCACTATGCACGACGCCACTGTAGTCACAGTAAGACAACAAATCATCGCAGCCACTGGCAACTGGATTACTATAGTCGAAGAAAAAATATGGCTTATAAGCATATACCTACTTGTACAGCGTGTTCGAAAAAATGAAAAATTGTTATTTTTGAAAAACAAGCTGGTTTACATAATCTTATGCTAAGTGTTCCTTGTCCTACTATAAATAAACTCAATATTATCCACTGCGCAATGTCACAAGTGCACACCAGGTTAGACTTTAAAACACTGGATTCCGTCTATATCGAACTCAGTATCATACAAAGTCGTATTTACAAATCTTAACATTTGCTTGGTAAGTTTAATAAGGTCTCTAACTATTGACATTTGGACGAAAACGATATTAATGTCACTGAAAGCAGAATTTTGTCCAAATATGTACACTGCTTTCAGGTTCAATTTTGTGTCAAGATCGTGCATTTCTTGAGAATCAGAATTTGGACCAGATTTTAGCACATATTCACGTTGTTTTGTTCTGAATGCATAAATAATGGAATATAAGCTTTTCTTTAGGAAAAATAATGTATTTCAAGCAAGTTTTGGCATGGATTTTGTGCAGACATGGATTCACTAAAGTATCACGCTTAACTGTGCATATTGAAAAATTTCTATCAAAAAATTTATTTGTTTCACGAATTTTGTTGCGTATGTTTTGGTTTACATTGTTTTTTTCTGATTTAATACAGAAGGACCGATAAAAATATGAATCGCTTGTGACTCATTGTAAATTCGAGGGCATGCAGAGTACAACGCCGCTGCCTCAACTCCATGTCTAAAAAGTGTACCATCGACCGCCCTTGATTCTTAAATGCAGACTGACTTGAAGATTAATGTCGTTTAATGTTGAATGTTCTCCAATTTCCGCTAATTTTATAAATGGGAGCCGCTTTCCTTAGTTTTGTCGAACGCATACGATTTATTTTGACTAAAAACACTCATTTACTTAACGATGCAAAAATGGATATTTTTTACGTTGCTGCAGTACTGCACATGTAAGAGAGGGGAGCCACGTACACGTGTGATGTTTGGGAAAGAAAGCTATTTTGGTCTCAAACGCAAAAATACCAGAAGGCATAAAAAATTGTGTTTCTGGATAAAATTTGAACGAAAGGATAAAAAGTGTGGGCTGGAAGGATGGCCGACATAGGGTGAAGAAGGACCTCCAAACTGCTTTTTTCATTGATGCACGAGATCAGGTTCGGCAGGTGGTAAATCCCAGAAATCCAAATTAGTAAATTTACTGTTCGCGATTTTTTGCTACTCGAACAATGAAAATGGTCGAATAGCATATAAAACGCTTTTTCGCAGTAATAGCGTATTTTAAAAGCATTTTCAGTCCATTTTGACAGCATTATTTCGCTTTTGAGATTAAAAAATATAGAAACTGATCGATTTTTGGAGATTTTTGAGTAAAAAGCACGTAAAAGTATTGATCTGGCGAAACATGTTGACATTATTACTGCTTTTGTCCTCAAAAATTATACAAAAAACGTTCCGTCGGCTAAAAATCGCAGGGCAGTACCTGTCTGGCTGACCCTTCAAACGGTAATATATCCTCACCCCCATGCGCATGTTAGCTTTTTACACGTTCGGTAGGCATATCTCGAAAATAGAATATAGAAAAACATACCTGGTAAGAAAAACCTAAGAAATAAGCAGGTAATAAAAAAATTAATTGATAAAAAATTAAATAATAAAGAGACGGAAATGACAAGGGACCGAATTATTCGGTCGATGTCTCAATAGGCCCATCAGTCCCAACAGCCCCACCGCCCCAACAGCCCCACCAATAAACCCAACAGCCCCAACCGTCCCAACAGCCCCACCGTCCCAACAGCCCCACCGTCCCAACAGCCCCACCGTCCTAACAGCCCCACCGTCCCAACAGCCCCACCGTCCCAACAGCCCCACCGTCCCAACAGCCTCGCCGTCCCAACAGCCCCACCGTCCCAACAGCCTCACCGTCCCAAACAGCCCCACCGTCCCAACAGTCCCACCAATCACTGCAATCACTATTATACAAGAAATGTGTTTTAGAGCAGGCGGATGCACATACATTTAAAACATAGAATTTATAAGGGTTCGATTTGAATATAAAATAAGCACATTGCTTTTAGCGTTGCATGAATTATTTTGCAATTAGAACGCTAAGAGCTCAAGAACTATACAAATTCATAACTTAAGACATAGTTCATAAGAAGAGCATCCAGTTTCAAGTGATAAAATTAAATTAAAATCAAAACATTCACGCAAATCTGCCTCAAAACAGTCAGAAACTTTGGATTAGCATAGTTTTTACGCTACTTCAAAATTCATACCCGTTTTTGAGGTCATTTTTGGCTAAAAACTCCTTCTCCAGACCGGTCGTGCTGTGCATCTATGATTGAAACAGTGGGACCACTGTTTTTTATTTTTGTACAGGACAAAGATTTTGAGGCTCGTACAAAGATTTCGGAGCGATCTTTGTACATCTTTGTACACAAAGTATAAGCAGTTTTCGGCCGATTTTCGATTGTACAAAAAAATCGGAGTTTTCTGTACAAAAAAGAAAACAGTGAGTGGGACAGTTGAGACAAATACATTGGCAGCGACCAAACTCTGGAGTCTGATGGGGTGAAGTGACCAAAAATGAGCTAGAAATAGACTTCTGGGGATCTACCATAGTTTAGGGGGTTTACAGATTCACGGAGGGAGTTTGAACCCGAAACATCCCCTCCCCAACGCCCATATATGGTAGGGACGGTGCGAGAGGTCGGAATACTGAAACAGTGGAACTGTTGAGATTAGCGGGGCTCTTGAGACTGGTGAGGCTGTTGGGATTATTGGTGGGGCTGTTGGGACGGTAGGGCTGTTATGATTGCTGAGGCTGTCAGGATTGTTGGGGCTCTCTGGATTATTGATGAGGCTGTTGGGACGGTGGGGCTGTTAGGACGGTGGGGCTGTTAGGACGGTGGGGCTGTTGGGACTGGTGGGCTGTTAAGATTAATGAAGGGGATGTTGGGATGGTGCTGCTGGGACGGTGGGGCTGTTAGGACGGTGGGGCTGTTGGGACTGGTGGGGCTGTTGAGACACAATCAATTATCCGCACACGTTGAATAGCTCACGCGTAAGAGCCCGGTTTCGAGTCCGAATAACTGCGGTGTATTTTGCCGCGCGAGGAGCGCGACGTCACCATTGGAGCAGTCGTTCGCCGACGCTGCTGACGCTGACGATAAGGCGGCGGCGGCGGTAACCAAGCGTTACCACCGCCACCGCTCACAACGCTGCTAGCGCCGCCTATCGAAGTCGACGACAAATTGCTGCCGAAGCCGCTGTCGCTGCAGCGATTCGTTACCGACGTTGCCGCCTGCTGCTGCTGTTGTCCGAATTGCAAAACGCGCGGCGGCGCCGAAGAACGTTGGCCGATCGAATTGCAAGGCGACGTCGACGCGGATGGCGCAAGAGCGCTGCTACCGACGCTGTGTAATCGCTGTCGGCTCTGGAAAAACGGCCTACATTAGCCGATCCTGTAGACCATACATGTATGAGGGGGATCCACCACCCAAAGTCGGCCGACCCCCCCCGAAAGCCGGAAACGTTTGGACCTCCTCTCCAATGTTTGAAAAAATCGAATTTTTCGGCTTTTTCTAGGCGTTTTTGGCCGTTTTTGCCAAACATTGAAGGTCATTAACCCAACCCCTTAAAAATAGCCGGCCCCATATTCAAAATTTAGAGCCGTGACGCATATGCTGTGGACCATATATGTAAAAGGGGGATAGGTCACCTACGCGAAGTCGATCAGCCCTCCATATACTACCAGACATAAAGTTTTTGACCCCCTTCCCCATTATTGGCAAAAACTTGCGTTTTTTGGCCATTTTTAAATGCTTTTTGTACCATTTTCGGCCAAAAGTTTAAGCTCATTTATACCCTCCCAAAATTATGAGCTGTTACATGCAGGCACGTAGCTGGCCTTCTGAATCTGAGGGGGGGGGGGCTAAAATTTTGGAAGTCAGGCTAAAATAAAGGTGTTGTTAAGCGTTTCTCAGCGAGCTCTAAACGTCGGAGGAGAAAAATTTTTTTGAAATTTTCTAAAAATTTAATTGGATTTCAATCGTATAGTCAAAAATGTATAAAATGGTTTAACAAATGATTTCTAAACATTGTTTTACTCTGTTTAACTCATTTTGTACTTATGGTACCCATTGCAAAGAAAACAAATACAGAAAATGAATAATTTCGTAGAGCCTCATAAAATTTTGACATATTCACCATATATTACTCAAAGTTGGGGTGTTCAGAAGAAGTTATACAGCAACAATCAATGCAGGGCGATGCAACCGAAAATTTTAGCTGCAAGAACTTTCAACTTTTTTCCTTGGGGAACCCTTGCGAAAAATGCTCGCACTTCCCAGCCTGGTTACACGTCTGCCATAGACATAGGTGTTCTTATGGGTTGACCATAGGCGCAGAGCAAGATCGGACTGGGGCATCAGCCAGAGCGCTTTTTTGAGCCAAAATGGCCTCAAAAAGTGGCGTAAATGCTCCATAGCTTCTAGTCAGTTTCAAACACTTTTGCAAAAGATTTCTTTTTCATCCATTTTCGGCCTTCATTTTGCATTATGTTTCCCAGAAAATTCGCAATTTTTTATTCCGGGGGTTGGAGACCTTTGTGGGGTCTGGAGTCTGGGCCCGCAGAATATGAAAGACCCACAAAAATTGATAGACCCCCGGGATTGAATTTTCGGTTCTGTTTCAGGCAATTTAGCCCCATGGAACCCCCAGAATTTTGCTGCTGCCCGTGTATGGTCTAGACCCAAAACCCCCACACATGCATGCCTGGTGGCCCTCTGAAATAATTGACCATACATGTAACAGAGATGTGAGCATCGCCGGACCCAAAGTTGGTCGTCCCCATCCCCAAAGCCAGAAAAGATTTGAATCGCCCCAATTTCTGGAAAAAAATTTAATTTTTGGTCGTTTTGAGGTGTTTTTTGGTTGTTTTTGGCCAAAAATTGGAGGTCACTTATCCCCTCTAAAAATGACCGGACCCCACCTAAAATTTTGAGATGTTATACGCATAATATCAACAGTGTAAATATATAAATAAATATAGATATATAAAATAAATTAATACGTAAATATATAATATTTTAATATACAATACTCGTGTGTAAATATATAAATAAATCAATATCAACAGAAACCTTCCAGTAGGTTCATAAGACGACTTAGCCTTGCACGGAGTTTCGACAATCTCGCTGCAGTATTTCGAAATTCAAAAGACTTTCTCTGGATAAATTCAAGAAATATTGAAATATTAGAAACGCGGATAAAGCAGTAGGGGCATTATATAATCATTGACTCACGTTTTTTTGGTACTGCAAGCACATCTGCTCGAACTGCTGAATACGCCAAGGAGATACAGGTGAGTGACTCCCCATGGAAATTTGTCGCCTGTTTGCGCACTGGGACGATTCCCCAGCTAACGACCCGAAATTTTCAAATCCTGCTGCACTTAATACAGTAATCGTCTGCGGTGAGGAAGGCAAAATAGGAATATTTTCTTCCAGAGGCATTCTATGATCCGATTGTGTTTCAGTCATTCTAAATGAATGATTCTGCCTAGCGCCAGAAATCTTACATGAATTGAAAACGAAATACTGAAAAAGTATAGCAAAACAGACAAGACTTGAACGAAAACTAATGCGCAAAACTCGCAATAAATATGCTTAAGCAATCATTCATGATACATATTCGGGGCACACTTATAATTAAGACGAAAATATAAAACGTTAATAGTTCACTGATCCAACTTTCAATGAATTCGTTTGATAATTTAAATGAATGGTAGAGCAGGCAATAACATCGTTAAAAGCATTCTGTTTTTCTGAATTTTTTAAAGCAGTTTCTCCTGGGCAAGAGCCAAAGAGTGTATCAGATAAGTTTAGGTATGACTTTCCAAGAATTTCTACCGTTGGCAAACTGACAGATTGCGCGCGCTGCTATACTAAGCTGCTATAATGACGGTAAGCTGTCAGCATAGATAGTAAGTACTGTCGGTAAAAATTTTAAAAATCATACTAAACTCATATGAAACAGACTCTAGAATTCACTCATTGTTGATGCGTTAATGCATTACTTTTTTAATCAGTTTATTAGCTTCTAATGATAGGCAGCCTAAAAAGTAAACTCGGTGAAAAGTGCGAAAAATCACTTTTTTGATTAAATCATTATCTCACTACATGTAGAGTCCGAATATTTTAAACGAGAAAACCGGGCGGTTCTAAATGGGTTCAATTTCGGATTTAAATTAATCAGATTGGTGGCATCCTCCGTTTACCACAATTTGCTAAAGCCGCAGCACGATAGGTAGTACAAGAAAACACTAAGCGCATTTTCGTCACGTATGTACTATAGAGATTTGTATTATTCACATGTTACGGTTGAATAAGGGTTAACATTAATCTAAATTGTATCGATTCAAGGAAACTCAATATAGACGAAATTTGCATATCGTCTCTGAACAGAACGAATAAACAGATAGGAAAAATACGTACGAACATATAGGTAGGTAGGTATGCATGACTTAAATTAAAACCACAACAATAGTGAAGTTAGAAAAGCGTCTCGTCGAAAATCATCGCCTCGCGTCAACTACTAGGTACAAAAGAAATCTATTGGGACGTGTGATTAACAGCAATTTGCTGAGTTTTTTAAGAATGAGTTTCCCACGTGTATTGAGTTGACAAAAAATGATGGACAGAATTAGAAACGTGAGCGAAAGCAGGCGGATATGGCCTGGTATTTAAATAAGTAGGTTTACAAGAGGCAGACGAGATATAAGCAGTTTATTTGCGCAGCAGAATTTTCTAAAACGTACTTTATTCCGATACATTATTGCTTTGCGTTTTGCAAGCCTTATATAAGTGGAGAAAATTGACGTATTATTAAGGCAAAATAACAATTAACAGTACACACATTCCTTCGGCAACTCAAGATGGACTACTGTTACGATAAAAACAAAATCTACAGATAAGCGAGCACAAATAATTTATGAGCACGAACGCATTTTCCGGAAAGCCCGAATTAAAACGTATACTTCTAGCATTTTTCAGACCAGCATTTATCCCATACATAAATTTTGTAGGATAATGTTTAAAAGCAACCTGCCAGAAAATGAATAGCTGTTTTATGTAGAGAAGATTCATTTAGTCGGTACATTTTAGCCTATATTTGAGAATTCAAAAAAATTACGGAAAAAACAGTCATAGTGTTAAAAAAACTTAGGCACGAATAAACTTTTGGTACTATGCCTTTTGAGGACCGCTTTGTACATGTATATTAATATCAAATATAAAGAGCCCAACCTTGTACAAAAAAACACAACGGAACTAGGAACGACCGATGATTTATCCGGAACTTTTCAGAAAGAATTTTGACAGTGAAACTCATTTAATGAAGTGAATGAGCTGATAAGTTAACAGTGATTAGAAAGAGTAGTAATATTAGTGTTCAACTGCCTCTTAGCTGGACAAGCTTTACTGCCAAGTCAAACTTTCTAGGAGAGAATAAGAAATGAACTTTCTTCTTTAATTCTGCAGACCTATCACAAGTAGTTCTCTTGATGTCAGGAAGAGCACACAAATTGCTTATACGCCGCTTATACGTCAAATGAACATAAGTACCAACTTATAAAATGCAATAAAACATAACATGACAAGTCAAATAAACATGTCAATTTTGAAAACTAATGCATACGTAAATAAAAATAATAAAATAGATGAATGAATAGAAAGTAATCAATTAATTCTAATTAATTAATATAAAAGACCTAAAATTGCGTAGGGAAATGAAGAAAAATAAAAAGGAATAAATGAGAATAGGTAAAGCAATAGCCCTATATGCCTCAGATTCTAACGAGTCGTTTGGAATGAATAGAAAGTCGGTAATCTAAACGTAAATGATCCAACGAAAATTAACAGCTGAATTGTTTTTGAGAAAAAAGTAGACAACTAAGTAAAAGGCGTCCGCATTCCAAAGCAGCACAAGCGTGAAGAATGTCGACAAATGTTTCGTTGTCGGAGAGCTTATATATTGCAAGCCATAAATAAGATGGAATGCGAAGAATTCGCGTAAGCTCTTATTACTCCATCCAGCGCGAACTAACTGGAGATAGATAAGCGCGGTGCTTAGGCCAAGCAAAGCAAACTATTTTACATGAAGTATTCCAAGATTTCAATGCAAGCTAGAAGTCATAGCAAATTTAAACATACACAACATAAGCTATGCAGGTATAACGCTGCAAACGTTCTTCGTGTGGATGAGGTGTTTGAGGAATTTCGAGTCACTTTCATTAATTTAACAACTAACTTCTGAATAAAGCCTATCGCGGCCACGTAATCATGATAATCTATAAATTAATAATAGCCTTTGCTCTATAAACTGAAACTATAACAAATAGTGGCAAGCGAGTAAATACGCCACGACGCCGTTTCATACGATATATTAAGTAAGAACGTGTCGTGTAAACAAACACATATCGAAAAGTATGCTTTAGTCGCTTACCGCTAAAAGCAAGTTTACTAAGCAGAAAAGCTTCAAATATTTCATCATTATTCGGAGGAGTAAACGAGCTCTGCTTGAGGAATTTCGTTTGGAGTCATAACAAGTGCCACACATGCACACTGGGGTAGAGGGGTATCCCTTCTACCACAACTTTTGAAAGGCATACCCCTTTCAGGCCATTTGCGGACTATAACCTATTGTTGGAATTAAGAAAGAGCGCCAAACGATGCCTAAGAGTATAATCTGAAGTATTTTTGAGTAGTACTCTGTCCATTCATTCATTTATTCAGGCACTTTTTGTCCATTGTTTTGTGTTTATCTGATAGTCCACGTCATTCTATCATTCTGATTATCATTTGTTTTCGTGCAAACTTAATCACGAATATTCAAGAAGAGTAAAATGCAACAAAATAAAACATTTTTACGGGTTGTGACGGGGGTGGAAGGAACGACAAAAATATCTAAAAAACTACATAAACTCATCATTTCAGCACCATAATTAGCCGTAAAAATTAATCATGTATCCCCTACCCCCCCAAGAAACTCGGTTTATCCCCTCCCAGAACTTTTGACCGTGTGCATCTACGACAAGCGCCAAATATGTATAGGCACTCAACTATAGGAGGATTGCATAATTTGCATTCAATCTCAAAACACTTTTTGCATTCCGAAATGCATGCAGCAAAGATAACTCCACATTAGAAAACAACCGATGTAATTATGCAACAGCGATGCTTATTGATTATTCACTCGCCCTCTACATCGTTAATGACGGTATTATGTATGTATAATACAAGCGCTAATCACAAGGACTCACTCAGAACAATTGACTAGTAAAAAATGCGCGACTAGCATGACATTCAAGCAAATGCGATTAACTGTTTAGAAGTCTAGGTTTTCAAGGCGGATAAAGGACAATGTAAAACCGTACTAAGCAGCTGTTCGAATCAGCGCATACTTGAGTAGCAACTTCGTACATACGAGTATATGTACAGACTTTAGAGATCCTATATCTCGATTCGGTCATTATTGGCTCCAACGGTCAGCAAGAGAAACCGATTAAACTGAAGTAACAATAATATTAATCGTAGTAATTTATGCAAAAAGTTAACACTATAGGCTGTCTAAGAATCACTTCTGAAGTTATTTCCGTGAGCACTAAAATTTGTTTTTCATGCTAAACTTTTTGAAACACACTAAAGAAAAATATAAGAAAAAACAGAAAAACAGACTAAACAGACTAAGATCTTTCTTTCCTCAATTTTTGGGTGGAAAAAATTTATGACATTTTCCAAATTTTTAATCCTTAATTTTTAATTTTTTTTCACAAGACAAAGTATGTCAAAACTTCAAACCACAGGTGGGCAATGCCGCGCCACCCATGCCACCGGGTGGCGCCAGAAGGCTTTTCGGTACCTTCAGAAGCCCAGCTGGGTGGCGCCAGAAAAAACAGTTTTTGATTGGAGGGGGGGGTTGAATTTTTTACCTGAAAATAAAAAAGTGAGAAAATGATACAACCAACCAACTAGCCAACCAACTAGCCAACCAACCAACCAACTAACCGGCCAACCAACTAACCGGCCAACCAGCCAACCAACTAAACAACCAACCAACCGGCTAAACAACCAACCAACTAGCCACCCAACCAACCAACTAACCGGCCAACCAACCAACCAACTAGCCAACCAAACAAACAACCAACCAGCTAAACAACCAACCAACTAGCCAACCAACCAACCAACCAGCCTACCAAACAACCAACCAACTAACTTCAACAAAAGGAGCCCGGTACCTCCAGAACCAAAATCCATTGTCCAGATATGCTTCAAACTGTTATGAGCATCATACATGGGCAAGGTAGTGGTGGTCAGAGGAGGGTGAAATCCAGAAATGGTCATATAGTAAATTGTGATCATTGTTTTTCGTGCAAGGTATCTTTCTACAAGTACAAAGACGGTCACCAAGCGTCAATGTACATTCTGTATAGTGCTGGCCTATAAAAAAACCACTTTTTGTGTTTTTTGCATGTATGAACTGTAGAAGCACCTAATCTCTAAAGTTATATAATCAGAGCAATCTCCCTTCAGAGCCCCATCTTACGCTACTTAGTTGATTTCACAGATTGCTTTCGTCTAGAGGAAAAAATCGATCAAAATCAAAACTAAAAAAACCAGCAAAATTCAATTGAGAGCTCAAAAACCATGTAACCTAAAAACATCAGTCCTAAAAAGCAATGCTGCATGCATAGTTTGCAGCAGAAATATGTTTACTGGACTTAAATAAGCTTATTTTTGAAAAAAATTCCACTTTTAACCCATATTTTCTTCTATTTCATCGAATTTTAAAAAATTGATAATTTTGTCTAAGCTATATTAAAAGGTCTCTAAATTTTATAAAGTAAGTCTTCGATTCGCAGAAACAACTCCAGATGAGTTTCCTATACGTATCCTACAAGAAACAATGCAAACTGAAGCAGTTCAATGAAAACTAATTATGTTGCCCTGGCAACATATACTTAGCATTGGTTTTGTTTAGGTTACAGTGGTTGCTTAAGGTCACAATCGAACTTTTTTGGAATTTTTGGCGGGAGTTGCTATTGCTGCAGGAAAATAAGTCTCAGGCATCACCTAAGACTTCAAGAGGAACATTCCTGCCAGGTTTTTTTTTTAAATCGGCACGGTTTTTTAGGTTACAAGTTGTTTTTTATTAGGTTTGACCTTGAAGGTATGCTGTAGCTCTATGGATAGGAAATAACAGCTAAATTTTTTATGAGAACACCTTGCACAGAGGTCTAACGTGAAAACTTAGAAACTTCCTACAAATATGAATAAGAGTAGAATTACCGACTCTCAAAAATGCATGAAAAATGCGCAAAAAGAGTGATTTTTCGGAACTTTTTGGCAAATTCATCTCAAGTTTCTGAATGATCCGAAAAGAGATCAGGCCTCAGTTGTGATCTACATGGCATACTTCTTTCAACAGTACAATATATTTGGCCATCTCTTCTTGTTTACTAAAAAAGGGTTGGTTTTTTTACCCCTAAATCCACTGGTTTTTTTAAAGGCATGTAAATTTTAGAGCACTAAAGTCTGGTACTGTAGTACGTTATGAGCGGCAAAATGGGTTTATTGACTCTTTTCGGTGAAGTTTGACCAATATATGAAATTCTAGCGATGAAAAATACAACAATTTATCAATACGGTGCGAAGCGCCAGAAAATTTTGATTTTTAACCGTTTTCAGGTCGAATTTTTGACCTTTTGCCACATTTAGCTCAAACTTGTCTTGCAGCACCTTTTGCTTTCTCAAAATCGCCTGTCAGTACCTGATTTTCTAAAACTTTAGGTAGGAGTAATCACTGTTTTTTAGCGCAGCGCAAACAAAAGTGGCCGCGCGCAAAGGAGAATTTTCGGACATTTGCGCAGTGCGCAAAGGAAAAATTCTGACCATCTAAAATAAGAAAAATGAAGAGAAATGAATGAGAAAATGATTGAAGGAGTTGAAATGAAGTGAAACTTTCTTTTTCGAACAAATAAGTAATGTTCCATAGTCATTTAACATTTTATTACTATCATCACAGCAAAGCACTGGTACATTCTTTATTAAAACATCGCAAATGGCATCACAAATGACCTGAAATAAATTATTTCAAATTATTATTAATTGATCTTAGAATTAGAAGGCAAAAAATGTCAGTTATTATTTAACAAATTCGCAATAAATAGCTGCATGCACAGTAAAATTGTACTATGCTCGTAGCATGAAACGGCAAGTCGGATTCAGATTCAAGGATCGTTGTTTCACTCAACAATATACAATGTTAAACCTCGTTCACTCGTGCTTGATAGTCGTCGAAATGAAGCTCACTAAATATTCATTCCGGAAATAGAATGCATATAGGCGCATAAAAAATACGCATAGTAGTCAGTTTTGTATCGCCTGTATAGTGAACGCTACAGCATCTAACAAAAATGAGCAGATAAATACTTATAATCTTACGCTTAGTGTATTGATATTGCATTTTAGTTTCTAAGCATAAAATATTTTATTGCGCAAATATGAGCTTCTCTGCGCATACGTCCGACGCTCTCCATTAGCGGCTGCGCAAATGGGGTGGCGCTAAAGAAGCCTGGGGTAATACCCCCCTCTTACTCCTTTCTATGCCCTTATGTGATGAGCATGCAATCGGCAACAACAAAATGCTAGGGGTTTGGGTAGTGTAAAACTGGTAAAAATCTCACAAAACATGCCAAAAATTCAATTCTGATGGTCTATCGATTTTGGAGGTCTGCCGGATTCAGGGGGTTTCGAGGGGTTTTCACCCCCCCCTCCCAGAAAAATTTTCATAACCACCAGAAATTTTTTCACCCTCCCACCCAGAATTCGCGATTTTTTCAAAGTTACCAAAAATGTTCTAAAAATTCGTATAAAAGGTACTTTTTAAAGCGTTTTTAGCTATCTATCTGCTAAGGAGTGTCGAATTTTTGGCGCTCCGCGCCATATACCTATGTTTTGACTATACTTGTTCAATTTATTCGACTTTTTTGATTTGTTTTCAAAAATTTTTGTTCTTATGCTCTAGGAAGATAGAGCATCGTCAGAAATGCTTAAAAACGATGTTTTTGAAGCGTACCTACCATTTTTAAGTCCGAAAAGGCACTTTAAATTTTCAGCCCCCCCAGATTCCCATGCTGTGCAGGCATGTTTGGTCTAAACCCCAAACCCTCCACGCCCATGTGTCCTTATGAGTCTTAAAATCAAATCCGAGTCGAAGTCAGGAATTCAGTCAAGAAACAACGCAGAACGATTCGAGAACTATCCCAACAGAGCGGAGTTGGAGACGATGAACATTTCGTAAAACGTCAGATAAACGCTGCTTGTACCTGGAAGATAACATTTATTTTTGATTGGCGCGTACCTACTATATTTGGATCCAAAAGAGGCACTTCATAATTTCACCTCCCCCATCGGAATTCCCATGCTGTGCATGTATGATCAACATCTTACCGTTAATCATTCGAGTAACTTCGTCGATCCAAGCAGTGGGGCTTGTACTGATCACAGCGAGTCAATGTGCCAAAAAGCGAAGCACAGGCATAGGGCACGGTATGGTACGCACCGTCCATTGTTAGACACATATCTCGCAGAATATATGTGGAGAAAGACCTGTAAGCACGAAGCTTTTCAAAACTTAAACGATTCCCTTATTACTTCGTTTCTAATTCATAGGAGCAGGTGGCTTGGCCGATTGGTGAACGTGTTGCGCTGTAAAGCTAGAGGTCGGAGGATCAAAACCTGACAACTAAAAGTTATTTTCTATCTCGGGAAAAGCCATGTTTATACCCTAATGTCTAAATAGATAGAAAAAATTTACCCTAAATATACCCTAATGTTAAAAAAGATGAAAAAATCCGATAGGGGTTAAAGTAAATAAGTACAGTACCTTTAAGTACTTTTACTCAAAAAACGCATATATTTTAAATTTTTGCATTTTTTAGCGTTAAAAGTCATATAATGCAGTCAAAATTAACTTTTAAAATGCGATATTACCACGGAAAAAACGGTTTATAGACTATTTGAATCTTTTTGATCGTTTAAACAGCAAAAAATCGTGAACATCAATTTTACTGTATTGGATTTTTGGGATTTCACCCTCCCCTGCCAACCATGACGTTGTGCACTTATGCCTATGGCGCAAAGCCCCGAAAAATTTAAGATTTTTTTACGAAAAATGCCAGTCATCATTATTTTTTACGCATTATCTTACCTTTACAAAATTATTTTTGGCTCAGGGAGCGTCCCCTGCAAGGGAAAAGGTAAAATCGGGAACCGTACTCGGACTCAGGACCAATGGGTAAAATCCGCACAACCGATCAGGACAATGCATTAGACATGTTAGGTCGGACTGTGGCCGAGACCGGACAAATAGGGTAAAATCCGGACAATCAATCAGGACAATGACAAAATCAGGACAATGTATTAGATATGTAGGGTCGGACTGGCCAATAGATAGATAACCTGTAATAACCTAATAGAACAATAGACCCTCCTCTGGCAATACACTAACGTTATTATACAGGCTGACCTGACCATTAACAAATTTTAAGAAACCCCCCCTTGGTTCCCCTGTACCCCCTCTCCAGGAGATCCACTTCTGAAAATGCCCTGGCGTCGTTCTGCTGGCTATCCTGACCATTTGTCAAAAATTCAGAATCCCCCCATGGGGACCACCTTGAAAACCCCAAAATACATACATCCCCCTCTCCCAATAGACCTCCCTCCTGCAATAAACCAACGTCACAAATTACAAATTACAAATTACAAATTTTATTCGCTGATCCGACAACAAACCAAGTAACATTAATAAATTGATAAGTAACGACAGAAAAAAAGATGAAATATAAACATACACAGAAAGAAAAGTCTATAAAATACATAAATAGTTGAGGAAAGCGATATAACGTAAAGGCATCACATAAATTGTGCTTATTTACGCCCCTAAATTGTATGATTAAGATCAACCCTTTTCAATCTATTGAGGAAAACATGACTAGTTGGAGAACTTATAACTTCCTCAGGTAGAGAATTCCAAACAGAGATAACTCGATTGCAAAATTCAAATTTTCTGCAGTTTTTGTTTGCCCGATTAACAAAAAAGCTTACAAGAATTCATTGCTCGATTCGAATTAGTATTAAATGTAAAGAAATCATCCAAAGGCAGAATATTAAATCTAATAATAGAAAAAGCTAAAGTGAGGTCATTATATAAACGCCTTAATCCAAGTCTTTCTAATCCAAGTTGAACCAATCTCTGATCATATGAAAGATCTTTAACGCAGGTCGTATTGAGGGGCAAGATGAAATCACTTAAGTAATAAGAATGCTTAGAATTTGATTTACCTAAATATAAGACTGCACATTTATTAACTGAAATTTGTAGTTGCCAAGTATTGGCCCATTCCTGTATATAATTTAAGTCTGCTTGAAGAGTCAAAAAATTTGAGGAAAGATTCCAGACTTTCACATCATCAGCAAAAAAAGCAAAATTACTAAGTTCTTGGATATCACCCAAATCATTAACAAAAATTAAAAAGAGGATAGGACATAAAATACTACCCTGTGGAACCCCGCTAATAACAGGAAGTGATTGAGAGAAAGAATTTCCGATTTTTACCTGTTGAGATCTATTACTAAGAAAATTATGAATCCGTTTATAACATAGCTTATTAATGCCGTAGGAAGCAAGCTTGACAAGTAGTTTACTGTGTGAAACTGTGTCAAAAGCCTTACAAAAATCAATATATGCAATATCAATAGTAGAACCTTCATCTAAATATTTTGACCACTTATTTTAACAGTTTAATAATTGTAATGCGCATGATTTATTTTTCCTAAAGCCAAACTGTTGCTCAGTTAATAAATTATATTCATCTGAGGGACTTATTTACAATAAATTCCTTTAGTTTGCAGGCGACGCAACATAAAGAGGCAGGACGATAATTTTCAACTGAAGAAATATCCCCTTTTGTGTGTATGGGAACAATCAGCGCTTTATGCCATAAATCAGGTATCTGTCCTGTTCTGTATGAAACATTGAAAATTGTTTCTAAAGGTACTAGCAAAACTCTCTTAGGTTTATTCAAAAAGTAGGCGCATAATCCATCGGGTCCGAGTGAATGCGATGGTTTAAGCATACTTAGAGATTCAGAAATCGTAATGAAGTCAAATTTAGGGGATATATGGCAAAGTTCATTTGTAGACCTCTTTGTAAAATGAGGAATTTTGTATAGGCCGACCTGACCATTTACAAATTCTCAGGGATCTCCAGGAGACTCATCTATGATGATGCCCTGACATTGTTCTGCTGGCAATGCTGACCATTTGTCAAAATTTCAGGAAATTTCCCCAATAGGGACCCCCTATTATAGCAATATTTTATTTTTTCAGGGACCTTAGGTGGATAAATGTTTCATTTAAATGCTGCTAATAATCATCATTATGATCTACATAATTACAAAAATTCCCAAGTTCAGTAGGTTTTTTGATTAACCTTTTCCAAAGTCTAAAGGAACAGCAAAAAGGCGTTTTAGTGGCGCTTGTGAAACCTAGTAGTGCTTGTGAACCCTAGTAGCGCTTGTGAACCTCAGCAGCGCTTGTGGACCTCAGTCGCGCTTGTGGACCTTAGTGGCGCTTGTGGACCTTGGTGGCGCTTGTGGACCTTTATGGCGCTTAAGGATTCTAGTGGCACTTGTGAACAGGCTCGTATCCAGGATTTTATTTTGGGGGGGGGCCGAAAATTTTTGAGACCAGATATCTTGAGAACCATTAGGAGATAGGCAAAAATAAAGACAGTTTTGAGCGTATCTCGGCGAGCTCTACACAACGGTGAATAAAAATTTCAACAAAAAAAAATTAAAAATTTTTCACTTTATTTCATTTTGATATACAGCAAATTTGTCATTTAAGCTGATTTCTCATCATCTAATCGGCGAATTATTTCTTATCTCTTGCCTTTGTACTTAATCATTGTGCTTTACAGAGAAAAACAATACGGATAATTAATAATTCGGCGCAAGCGCCAAAAAATCGACATGCTCTGCATATCAACCCCAAATTTGAGCGGTTTTGAGCGGACTAGAAGACAAAAAACATATATAAACAATAGATACGGCGCGAAGCGCCGGAAAAATTTCATGTTTCCCATGTCATAACTCAAATTTGAGCTGTTTTGAGTGAGATAGAAGGCAAAAACTATAACTAAACAATGAATCCGGCGCACAGCGCTAGAAAAAAATTGACATGCTCTCTATATCTTAACTCTAATTTGAACGATTTTGAGCGGTTCAAAAGACAAAACTATATCGTGAACATTAAATCCGGCGCAAATCGCCGGAAAAGTTTGAGTTTACTAGCTCAAAAGTACGCTAAAAACCTGTTTAGGCACTGTTTCAGACGCACTTCGCCAATTTTTCATTTTTCCTTCGGGGACCCTTGAGAGAAACAAAAAATTTTCTGGATACAGGCCTGTTCCCATGTCATAACTCAAATTTGAGCTGCTTTTGAGTGAGCTAGAAGGCAAAAACTATAGCTAAACAATGAATCCGGCGCAAAGCGTTAGAAAAAAATTGACATACCTTTTATGTCTAACTCAAATTTGAGCGATTTTCAGCGGTGAGTTTTGTAGCTCAAAAGTACACTAAAAACCTGTTTTGGCGGTGTTTCAGACCAACTTCACTCAATTTTTCATTTTTCCCTTTGGGGGACCCTTGGGAAAAACAAAAATTTTTTCCATTTCGGGGGGCAGGCCCCCCGCCCCCCCCCTGGATACGGGCCTGCTTGTGAACCTCGGTGGTGCTTGTTGACCCTGGGGGCGCTTGTTCACCTTAGTACCACTTGTAGAACCTCAGTGGCGCTTCTGCACCCCCTTGGCGCTTGTGAACCCCAGTGGTGCTTGTGAACATCAGAGGCACTCACGGACCTTGATGGCGGTTGTGAACCCCAGTAGCACTTGTTAACCCCGGTGGCACTTGTGAACCTCGGTGACGCTCATGGACCTTGGTGGCAGTTGTAAACCCCCATCAGGCCCCCCTTTGGGCACCTTCGCCTAGTTCAAGAACTACCCCACTCCCATTGTATTGATTTCGTCATTGTCCTGATTGATTGTCTGGATTTTACCCAATAAGTCCCATACAGGCCAGTCTGACTCTACATATCTAAACATTGTCCTGATTTTGTCATTGTCCTGATTGATTGTCCGGATTTTACCCAATTTGTCCGGTCCCGGCCAGTCCGACCCTACATATCTAATACATTGGGCTAAACTTGAGAATATGGTACTTTTAGAAAAGGAGCCAAACGAATACGGCATGCCAAATTTTTTTGCCAAACTGGTAGAACATGATAAATTAAAGCGCGGAAAAAATTTGGTGAAAATCTGAGCCACACTTGCAAAGTTGCAGGCAACTCTCGATTTGAGTGTTGGGTGGGACGATTAAACGGCTCGATCCAAGGACTTACACATTTGTCAGAAATAAATAATATGGGCTAAAATTACGGAAGGAAGCATAGCAATGAAGGAGAAAAAAGAAAAAGGCGCGGAAACCTGTTCGAAATTTTAAAAATTAAAAAAATTTCAATATTTTTTTGCATGTTTTTTCGGTTTTACTTGATAAGATATTCAAAAATCTAAGTTTTTGCTTCTATTATACTTAGGCTTAGGCTTAGTATATCTGAAAAGGTGTTTTAAGCTGCTTAGGTCGAGGTCGCTCCCACTCAGGTCGATGTATAGATGCTTAGATCGATGTATAGATGCTTAGGTCGATGTATAGATGCTTAGGTCGATGTATGTATAGATGCTTAGGTCGATGTATGTATAGATGCTTAGGTCGATGTATGTATAGATGCTTAGGTCGATGTATAGATGCTTAGGTCGATGTATAGATGCTTAAGTCGATGTATAGATGCTTAGGTCGATGTATAGATGCTCAGGTCGACGTAAATTGGGTATCTACATGTGATTCTGCATTCAGACGTTTGAATCTATAAATACCTATTTAGGTCGAGAAGAGGCTAATTAAGGCAGTAATTATTTGCAGTCAACTGCAGGCAATATATCACACAATATAAAATTATATGCAGTCAAAAACCAGCGGCCTAGACTGCAGACGATCTAGCACACAATGTAAAATTATATGCAGTCAACAAAACCAGCGGCCTTGACTGCAGGCAATATAAAACACAACGTAAAATTATATGCAGTCAAAAAACCAGCGGCCTAGACTGCAGGCAATCTAGCACACAATGTAAAATTATATACAGTCAAAAACCAGCGGCCTTGACTGCAGGCAATATAAGACACAATGTAAAACTATATGCAGTCAAGCTGAATGCTTATTGATATGGGGAGCTGGCGCTTCGCTCGCATTTCAACCTGTAGTAAATGGTTTCAGAAGGCACTTTTATTTGAAATGGTCTGGCAAATTTACTTTCTCACTGGGGTATGTTTTTTTCGCGCTGCATGGGTAGCAGCTTCAATAGCTGCCCAGTCGCCCGTTAGCGCATTTTGATGGGCCATCGTAAGCTCTGGTCCTACGTGATAAATATCGAGTAGCTGTTGCTGTTCTTCTTGTCCCCATTCTGGGGAATTGTTGTTTTACTGTAGTAGAAATAAAATGCTTCGAGAAGCAAAGCGCCAGCTCCCTATATCAATAAGCATTCAGCTTGACTGCATATAATTTTACATTGTGTGCTATATTGCCTGCAGTCAAGGCCGCTGGTTTTTGACTGCATATAATTTTACATTGTGTACTAGATTGCCTGCAGTCTAGGCCGCTGGTTTTTGACTGCATATAATTTTACATTGTGTTCTAGATTGCCTGCAGTCTAGGCCGCTGGTTTTTGACTGCATATAATTTTACATTGTGTGCTAGATTGCCTGCAGTCTAGGCCGCTGGTTTTTGACTGCATATAATTTTACATTATGTGCTATATTGCCTGCAGTTGACTGCAAGTAATTACTGCCGCTAATTAACGAAACCTATAGCTTTTGTAATATTGATCATAGACGGATGAAATTTTTTCCCGCGCTTTCTTTCAACATGTTCTAAGTACTGAGCAAAAAAATCCGCTCTTTTGAAGTTTATTTTCTAGTATTTTGAAAGTACCATATTCTTAAGTTACTCCAATACATTGTCCTGATTTTTATTTTACCCATTTGTCCTGCCTGAGTCCGAGTCCGGTTCGGTTCCGGTTCCGTATTTTACCCACACCCTCCCCGCAACCCCTTGCGTGCGCCCATGCATATTTTCTAAGCCTAAGAATTAGATCGACAAATTTTCGAAATTTTACCTCTCAAACGCATTTTTGCATTACAAAAATTGTCTAAATCCGTGCAGCAAACGGCGCGACACCGCGTTTAAAACATAATTACATCGAATTTTACCTTTTTTGCATTTTTGCTTTTGCATTTCAAAAATTTTCCACAATGTGAAACAACAACAACAACAACCACACCTCGAAATTTTGGTTCACAACAACCCAAAATGTGGAAAAAAACGGTTTATGAATCTCATTTCTAAAGTTAAGCCCTTGTTTTTATTTAGAAACGCAGACTAAGCTTAGTCACAGGGCTTGCAGCCCTAGGGCTGGTTAGCTCCGGGGCCAAAAAAAGCTCCTCCCTCATTCTGCAAAGTACACGCGACAAGAAACAAAAGGAAGCAAAACCAGCTGAGCTGACCATAAATTTGTAATAGTGCTCATATGGATGAGAAATCCACAGTAAAAAAACTGAGATTTGAAATGAAAACATAAGTAAGCGATTTGAAGGACCTGCTTGAAGATTGACGTTACTATCGATGACATGAATCCTTGTGCGTGAAAATCGTTTTTTAACACTCATTAATATATACAGAAACAATTTCCAGCCAACCTATTTTTTCTTAACCAGGTTTTCCATCTTTAATAACCCATTTAACTCAATTCCTTTCAAGCTATTGTGTCTCAGTTTAAATCGCTTTATAGCAATTCACAACATTTGAAAATTGACATTTGTGCGCAACTTTTGACGCGTAGGCAGCATAGGTGGGCAGCACCAAAGTTCTGGGGTGGGGGTGCAAGATTTTTTCAAAAGGTCAAAAAATGGCCTTAAAAACTGTGGTATGGCAAAAAACACCATTTTTCAACCAGTATTGATACAACAAAAGAATTTGCAAGAAGTTCTGAGGAGGGATTGAAAGCACCGGTAGGGTACTTCAAAGTTTTGCAAGTTCTTTCTTACTCAAGAAACATGATCTCTTATAGTCTGTTTCATTTTGCTTTGAGGCTTTTAAAAAAGTTTAAAACGACTACAAAAGTGTTTTAAACTAGTACGGTAAATATGATATTTTACAGTGTGTCGAGTCATATGGAGACGTACATACCTATGCCATTGTTAAACCGCATTACTGCATCAAAATTTCAAACCACTTTTGTAGCCTGATCCTTACTGAATTTTAAAAAGAAACTGCAAAGTTAAATGAAACAGACTTTAATTGTTCTACGAGTTGTACGTTTGCATAATAAGTTGTCTGTTGACCAATAACGAAATCTGATCTTTCATTAAATGAACACTATTTCTTGTCATCATACCGTCTTTCGCGCTCATATTCAGAGGGAAATTGTTGCTTAGAACAAATCTGGAAAAAACAAGGATTGAAGTAAGAAAGGAAGAACTTTTTAACCAGACAGATATAATGGTGCTCTGATCAAATTGCACTGATTGAAAGGTTAGATTTGCTGCATTTTAAAGCATATTTTTCGTTTTAACTGTAGGTGCGCTATTTTTCATCGAACGTCTAAAAACCTGCGCTCAGGGCAGGGCAGTGTTGCCAGGTGTGACCTTTTTCCCGTCAGATTGACGGTTTTCTGAGTGCGTTGACGGGTTTTTGACGGGAAGGGGTTTTTGACGGTTTTTGTGACGGATTTTAATCGCTTTTGACGGTTTTGACGGATTGAAACGCTCATAAGAATTACTGTAATCAAATAGAGCAGCAGCGAAAAAGGGAAAGGGCAACAGTAACACGGAGTAAGTTAGGAATGTGGTACTTTCAAAATACTAGAAAATAAACTTCAGAAGAGCGGATTTTTTTGCTTTTTACCCAAGTTCTAAAGGAGCGTGGCGACTAATCGAGCTGAAGAGCCGCAATGCGTTACTTCTAATTAATTTGATCAATATTTCAACTCTACATACCTACATATTTCGACCATGGGTAAAAAAAATGGCGTACCGAAGATCACGGATACCAGCCTACGTTCTAAGTCACCATCTCGAAGGTCCAACTTTGATTTACTTGATGATACGAACGATAATTCTTGTATCATTTGCTACAAGTTAGTTTCTGATGACGACACTGCCTTATTATGCGATTTTTGCGACCGTTGGGGTCATACTTCTTGTTTGAAAGTTAATGATCATGATTATGAAACTTATTCAAAGCCCGATTCCACTTTCTATTGTTTCCACTGTAAACCAATTGTGAAAAAATATTTGCATATTGAACGTCGCTTAGATGATTTTGCTACTAAGCTTGCCGATTTAGAAAAGAAAGTTGATCGTCTTGAACATTCTCGAAATTCTCCTACCAATTATGATAAAAACGAACTATCTGCTCTGATTAATGATGCTATCGAAAGAGATTCTAAGAAATGTAATGCTGTTCTGTTTAACTTGCCTTTATCGAACAGTGTTGAGGACATTGATCAGGTCAAACGGCTAATCGATTCTCATTCTGATGGTCACGATCTAGTATCATCTGATGTTACACGCGTCTTTCGTGATGGTCCCATTCACGAAAACCGCGTCCAGTTTGTCAAAGTTTGCCTAGCGTCGGTTCAGGCAAGGCATCGCTTCGTTTCCTTGATCAATAAGACAGTCCGCGTTAAATCCAAAGACCAACTTTCGCGTTTGCGGTGCCGTCCTGATTTATCATTCCTTCAAAGAAAACGTCAACGCGAACTGGTTTCCGAGCTCAACGATCGTAAATCTCGAGGTGAAGAAGGTCTTTTTATCGATTTTCGCGCCGATTGTGTTAAATGCAAACCGAACCGTAATATTAATAACCAACTCTTCACCTAGGTAGTCGCGCCCCTTTCTCGTACTTTGCGTTTAAAAGTTCTGTATTTCAATTCAAGAAGTTTGTTAAATAAGCTAGGTGATTTAAAACTGTTACTAAATAGCAAACAGTTTGAAATAATACTTTGTTGTGAATCTTGGCTTTATCCTGAAATTCCAGATAGTCTACTTTGCAGTTCAAATAATTACCAAATTATTCGATGTGATCGGTTAAATAAACGTGGGAGTGGACTTATAGTTTTTGCTAATAATAATCTACATATTAAACACATCAAAATTCCTATCAATTTTCCTGCCTGTGAAATTTTAATTTTTGATTTATGCAATACTGATTTCAAAACTAGATTTATTCTAGCTTATCGTCCTCCTACTTATGATATTATGTATGCTGAAAGTCTTTGTAATTCTATTGAATGGGCTTCTAATGTACCTTATCCTTTATTAATTGTTGGTGATTTTAATCTTCCTAAAATTAATTGGGTCTCCAACACCTTTCCTTCTGATCCCATCAATACTTTATTTTATGACACCTTCTGTACAACTGGTTTGGAGCAACTAATCCGTAGTCCAACTCACGATAATAATATATTAGATTTGCTTTTTTCACTTAATCAAGCCATTAACGTGAAGATATCACCTCTTTTTTCTGTTAGTGATCATAATTCTATTGCTTTCGAAATTCAAGGGTACGAAGAGACAAATCACATGCCCTCTTGTTTAAATTTTCGAAAAGCCAATTACGAGTTAATTTCTATGCGATTAGCCACTGTTTCTTGGCCCGATTTATTTAATCAGTGTACTTCGGCAGATGATATGTATAATGTTTTTGTTTCAGTTCTTCAAACTATTAGTTCTGATCTAATACCTAAAAAAGTACATAGAAATTTTAAGAAAGTATTTCCTAAACACATCCGTAAGTTATATTTAAAAAACTTAAATTATGGAAAAATTACAAAAAGTTCAAAACTCGAATAAATCGAACTATCTATTCTAGTTTCTGCAAATCTATAAAAAGAGAAACCAAAAATTTTTACGCTAAAGAAGAATTAGAAGTTTTGAAATCAGGCGATATCCGTAACTTTTACAATTTTGTTAATTCTCGTTTAAAAATCAGGAAAAGTTCATTTCCCCTGACTTTATCTAATGGTATTGAATTAGATGACGATCATGTAAAAGCTAATCATTTTAACTCATATTTTGCCTCTGTTTTCACTGTTGATGATCAAAATCTTCCTGTTTTTCAGGCTCGTACTTTTTCTTCGTTAGCAGAAATGAATTTCGATGTAGACACCGTTTACAGAGCTATTCGCGAATCTAAACCAAGTACTGCATGTGGCCCTGATGGCCTATGCTCATTTTTTATTAAAAAACTAAGTTATTTGCTTTCTCCTCCTCTTGCTTCTATCTTTGAAACTTCTTTTCGATCAGGTTCAATTCCAAAAATTGTGGTATCAAGCAAACGTAATTCCAGTTTTCAAAAATAAAGGTGATTCTGCTTGTGTAGAAAATTATCGTCCGATTTCGTTGTGTTGCTCTCCTTGTAAAATTATGGAAAAAATTGTTAATAAAAAGATTCTGGATTACTTAAATATAAATAATTTACTTTCTCCTCTCCAATTTGGATTTTTAAAAGGTCGATCATGTGAAATGCAATTGCTAAAGTGTAAAAACGAATGGGCAAAATTTATTGATAGAAAATCTACTGTAGATGTAATTTTTATCGACTTTAAAAAAGCTTTCGATTCTTTATCGCACACAAAATTACTTCATAAACTTTCTGCATATGGTCTAAATGGTTTTCTTTTCAACTGGCTTAAATCTTTTTTATCCTCTCGATCTCAGTGCGTTGTTGTTAATAGTTCTTTTTCAGATAGCTTTTATGTAACTAGCGCGTCCCACAGGGAGCGTGATAGGGCCAACCCTTTTTCTGATTTACATTAATGATTTATGTGATAATATGAGTAGTCGTATTCGGTTATTTGCTGACGATGTTAAAATGTATAATTTGTCCTCTTTTAAAACTATACTTCAAAACGACCTTAATAAGCTTTATACATGGTCGCGTGAATGGCAGCTTCAGATATCTATTGATAAATGCTCAGTTTTGTACATGTGGTTATAATAATCCTAAACATCAATATTTTATTGGAAATCAACTTTTACCTTCTGATTCTGACTGTGTCCGCGATTTAGGTGTTCTAATGTCTCAAAATTTGAAATTTCAGCAGCACTATCATGAAGTGATTAAAAAAGCTTCTCAGCGATCCAGTCTGATACTGAAGTTATTCTTCTCTCGTGATCATAAAATTTTGTCTCGTGCTTTTGTTGTATATGTTCGTCCGCTTTTAGAGTACTGCTGTACCGTTTGGAGTCCTTATCGTATTCGAGATATTGATCGTATCGAGCGAGTTCAGCGCAAGTTTACCCGTTGTATTTTTGGTTTTAACAGTGGTTTGTCATATAATGATCGTTTAAAAAGTCTGTCGTTAGAACGTCTCGAAATACGCCGTATTCGTTTTGCTTTATCCTTTTACTATCAGATTATTAATGGAAAATCACACATTCTCTGTGACGAGTTTTTCGCATTTAATCGCAACTATACTCGCTCTGTCAATAACCTTAAACTGACTGTTCCAGTAGCTCGTTCAGATATTCTCAAGTATGATTTCAGTCATAGATATGTGAATCTGTGGAATTCACTTCCAGTTGATGTTGTAAATTCACCTAGTTTAGAAATTTTTAAACGCAAACTAAATGCTTTTGATTTTTCTGTTCATCTGAAGGGGCACGTGTAAGTTTTCACGTTCGTGACTCGCGTGTCCCGTTGCTGACGTTTTAGTCATATATCGTTTTATCATATCTTTGTATCGTACGCTGTGTCTTTATTTTTACCATGTCTTGTACGTTTTGCAATAAAATCTTTGTTGTTGTAGTACTCAGAACATGTTGAAAGAGAGCGCGGGAAAAATTTCATCCATCTATGATCAATATTACAAAAGCTATGGGTTTCCTTAATTAGCCTCTTCTCGACCTAAGTATTAGGCAAGCATCTTCGCGACTTAAGCATTCAAAGATTCGAACAGCTGAATGCAGAATCACATGTAGATACCCAATTTACGTTGATCTAAGCATCTATACATCGATCTAAGCATCTGTACATCGACCTAAACATCTATACAAGGACCTAAGCATCTATACATGACCTAAGCAAAGCGTACATCGATCTAAGCATCTATACATCGACCTAAGCAGCTTAAAACACCTTTTCAGATAAACTAAGCCTAAGCAACAACAGCAACAACAAAGATTTATTGCAAAACGTACAAGACATGGTAAAAATAAAGACACAGCATACGATACAAAGATATGATAAAACGAAATATGACTAAAACGTCAGCAACGGGACACGCAGTCACGAAAGTGAAAACTTACGCGTGCCCCTTCAGATGAACAGAAAAATCAAAAGCATTAAGTTTGCGTTTAAAAATTTCTAAGCTAGGTGAGTTTACAACATCAACTGGAAGTGAATTCCACAGATTCACATATCTATGACTGAAATCATACTTGAGAATATCTGAACGAGCTACTGGAACAGTCAGTTTAAGGTTATTGACAGAGCGAGTATAGTTGCGATTAAAAGCGAAAAACTCGTCACAGAGAATGTGTGATTTTCCATTAATAATCTGATAATAAAGGGATAAAGCAAAACGAATACGGCGTATTTCGAGACGTTCTAACGACAGACTTTTTAAACGATCATTATATGACAAACCACTGTTAAAACCAAAAATACAACGGGTAAACTTGCGCTGAACTCGCTCGATACGATCAATATCTCGAATACGATAAGGACTCCAAACGGTACAGCAGTACTCTAAAAGCGGACGAACATATACAATAAAAGCGCGAGACAAAATTTTATGATCACGAGAGAAGAATAACTTCAGTATCAGACTGGATCGCTGAGAAGCTTTTTTAATCACTTCATGATAGTGCTGCTGAAATTTCAAATTTTGAGACATTAGAACACCTAAATCACGGACACAGTCAGAATCAGAAGGTAAAAGTTGATTTCCAATAAAATATTGATGTTTAGGATTTTTATAACCCATGTACAAAACTGTGCATTTATCAATAGATATCTGAAGCTGCCATTCACGCGACCATGTGTAAAGCTTATTAAGGTCGTTTTGAAGTATAGTTTTAGAAGAGGACAAATTATACATCTTAACATCGTCAGCAAATAACCGAATACGACTACTCATATTATCACATAAATCATTTATGTAAATCAGAAAAAGGGTTGGCCCTATCACGCTCCCTTGCGGGACGCCGCTAGTTACATTAAAGCTATCTGAAAAAGAACTATTAACAACAACGCACTGAGATCGAGAGGATAAAAAAGATTTAAGCCAGTTGAAAAGAAAACCATTTAGACCATATGCAGAAAGTTTATGAAGTAATTTTGTGTGCGATAAAGAATCGAAAGCTTTTTTAAAGTCGATAAAAATTACATCGACAGTAGATTTTCTATCAATAAATTTTGCCCATTCGTTTTTACACTTTAGCAATTGCATTTCACATGATCGACCTTTTAAAAATCCAAATTGGAGAGGAGAAAGTAAATTATTTATATTTAAGTAATCCAGAATCTTTTTATTAACAATTTTTTCCATAATTTTACAAGGAGAGCAACACAACGAAATCGGACGATAATTTTCTACACAAGCAGAATCACCTTTATTTTTGAAAACTGGAATTACGTTTGCTTGATACCACAATTTTGGAATTGAACCTGATCGAAAAGAAGTTTCAAAGATAGAAGCAAGAGGAGAAGAAAGCAAAATAACCTAGTTTTTTAATAAAAAATGAGCATAGGCCATCAGGGCCACATGCAATACTTGGTTTAGATTCGCGAATAGCTCTGTAAACGGTGTCTACATCGAAATTGATTTCTGCTAACGAAGAAAAAGTACGAGCATGAAAAACAGGAAGATTTTGATCATCAACAGTGAAAACAGAGGCAAAATATGAGTTAAAATGATTAGCTTTTACATGATCGTCATCTAATTCAGTACCATTAGATAAAATCAGGGGGAATGAACTTTTCCTGATTTTTAAACGAGAATTAACAAAATTGTAAAAGTTACGGATATCGCCTGATTTTAAAACGTCTAGTTCTTCTTTAGCGTAAAAATTTTTGGTTTCTCTTTTTATAGATTTGCAGAAACTAGAATAGATAGTTCGATTTGTTCGAGTTTTGAACTTTTTGTAATTTTTCCATAATTTAAGTTTTTTTAAGTATAACTTACGGATGTGTTTAGGAAGAACTTTCTTAAAATTTCTATGTGCTTTTTTAGGTATTAGATCAGAACTAATAGTTTGAAGAACTAAAACAAAAACATTATACATATCATCTGCCGAAGTACACTGATTAAATAAATCGGGCCAAGAAACAGTGGCTAATCGCATAGAAATTAACTCGTAATTGGCTTTCCGAAAATTTAAACAAGAGGGCATGTGATTTGTCTCTTCGTACCCTTGAATTTCGAAAGCAATAGAATTATGATCACTATCAGAAAAAGGAGGTGAAATCTTCACGTTAATGGCTTGATTAAGTGAAAAAAGCAAATCTAATATATTATTATCGTGAGTTGGACTACGGATTAGTTGCTCCAAACCAGTTGTACAGAAGGTATCATAAAATAAAGTATTGATGGGATCAGAAGGGAAGGTGTTGGAGACCCAATTAATTTTAGGAAGATTAAAATCACCAACAATTAATGAAGGATAAGGTACATTAGAAGCCCATTCAATAGAATTACAAAGACTTTCAGCATACATAGTATCATAAGTAGGAGGACGATAAGCTAGAATAAATCTAGTTTTGAAATCAGTATTGCATAAATCACAAATTAAAATTTCACAGGCAGGAAAATTAATAGGAATTTTAATGTGTTTAATATGTAGATTATTATTAGCAAAAACTATAAGTCCACCCCCACGTTTATTTAACTGATCACATCGAATAATTTGGTAATTATTTGAACTGCAAAGGAGACTATCTGGAATTTCAGGATAAAGCCAAGATTCACAACAAAGTATTATTTCAAACTGTTTGCTATTTAGTAACAGTTTTAAATCACCTAGCTTGTTTAACAAACTTCTTGAATTAAAATACAGAACTTTTAAACGCAAAGTAGGAGAAAGGGGCGCGACTACCTAGGTGAAGAGTTGGTTATTAAAATTACGGTTTGGTTTGCATTTAACACAATCGGCGCGAAAATCGATAAAAAGACCTTCTTCACCTCGAGATTTACGATCGTTGAGCTCGGAAACCAGTTCGCGTTGACGTTTTCTTTGAAGGAATGATAAGTCAGGACGGCATCGCAAATGCGAAAGTGGGTCTTCAGATTTAACGCGGACTGTCTTATTGATCAAGGAAACGAAGCGATGCCTTGCCTGAACCGACGTTAGGCAAACTTGACAAACTGGACGCGGTTTTCGTGAATGAGACCATCACAAAAGACGCGTGTAACATCAGATGATACTAGATCGTGACCATCAGAATGAGAATCGATTAGCCGTTTGACCTGATCAATGTCCTCAACACTGTTCGATAAAGGCAAGTTAAACAGAACAGCATTACATTTCTTAGAATCTCTTTCGATAGCATCATTAATCAGAGCAGATAGTTCGTTTTTATCATAATTGGTAGGAGAATTTCGAGAATGTTCAAGACGATCAACTTTCTTTTCTAAATCGGCAAGCTTAGTAGCAAAATCATCTAACCGACGTTCAATATGCAAATATTTTTTCACAATTGGTTTACAGTGGAAACAATAGAAAGTGGAATCGGGCTTTGAATAAGTTTCATAATCATGATCATTAACTTTCAAACAAGAAGTATGACCCCAACGGTCGCGAAAATCGCATAATAAGGCAGTGTCGTCATCAGAAACTAACTTGTAGCAAATGACACAGTCACAAGAATTATCGTTAGTATCATCAAGTACATCAAATTTGGACCTTCGAGATGGTGACTTAGAACGTAGACTGGTATCCGTGATCTTCAATGCGCCATTTTTTTTACCCATGGTCGAAATATGTAGGTATGTAGAGTTGAAATATTGATCAAATTTATTTAAAAGTAACGCATTGTGGCCCTTCAGCTCGATTAGTCGCCACGCTCCTTGATAACTTTATAACTTGGGTATAATAGAAGCAAAAACTTAGATTTTTGTATATATCTTATCACGTAAAACCGAAAAAAACATGCAAAAAAATATGAAAATTTTCAAAGTTTTTGAAATTTCGAACAGGTTTCCGCGCCTTTTTTCTTTTTATTCCTTCATTGCTTTGCTTCCTTCCGTAATTTCAGCCCATATAATTTATTTCTGACAAATGTGTAAGTCCTTGGATCGAGCCGTTTAATCGTCCCACACAACACTCAAATTGAGAGTTGCCTGCAACTTTGCAAGTATGGCTCAGATTTTCACCAAATTTTTTTTCCGCACTCCAATTTATCATGTTCTACCAGTTTAGTAAAAAAATTTTGGCGTGCCTTATTCGTTTTGCTCCTCTTCTAAAAGTTCCATATTCTTAAGTTTAGCCCAGTAACACGAACAACACGTACAACCATACATTCCCACAGGGGGAGTGAGGGGGTATTATCCCTACCTCAAATCTAAGACTCGAATCACTGTCAGACGATTTTGAGCTTGACAAGGCACGAAAATGTTTATTGTCCAGAAAAATGCACGAAATTTGATAAAACACGAATGCATGATAAGGCAGTGACTGAACAAAAGGACACAGATCACGAAGTGATACAACTAGGTATGCCCCAACAATAAAATCCTCAAATCAATGTTTAGGAGCTCTTTTTTGAACAAACAAATGTTAGAAGAGGAGAAGCGACAACATGGTCAGGTAAGGAGTTCCAAATTTTTAGGTAGCATTGCGAAAAATCGTTGAGGTGAGCATTGCAGGATCTCGTTTTTAGAAGAGGATGATACCATAGGCGTAGCCAGGGGGGGCATTGGGGGCACATGCCCCCCCTAATTTTTTCAGAAATATTATTGATTTTTCTGTTGCAATAATGTGTGTCCAGAAAACTGAGTTCAAAAAGGCAAAAACGTCAAATTTTACGGCGCTTCGCGCCGAGTCATTATTATTTATTGTTATATAGATCTAATGAATTAAAAAGCTTAAATCAGCTAAAATAATCCAGCACTTCACATCACTTTAGTAATTTAATGCACTATTTGTTCGTTGATTGAAACTTCGCATGCTTGTTGAGCATAATAATAGTAAAAGTATGAAAATGATCAAGTACCACTTTGTCTATTCTCTGCTTTGTTTGTCTTTTGTGTACCAGTTTGTCTATTCTTTGATTTGTTTGTCCTTTTTTACAAGGACACATAATCCTATTTTAAATGAAAGGAATGGCCAAATTTTCTTATGTTTTTGCGCATTTCCTGTTTTCTGAACTGCATCTTGTTAATAAGAAGGCCACAAATGGGCCTGAAAACGGTAAGAACAAAATTTTCATTGATACATTTTTCTAAATCTTATTGGCAGCGACCCGTTGCTGCGCTATGTAATTAGCAGAGTTCAAAAAACGCATTTCAGCTCAGAAGTTTTGTGCAATGTAGAAGTTCATCAATTTCAAGTGTTTTGGGGCTTGGAACCGAGATTTGGCCAATTTTGCGAAAATTTTAACGTTACTATTTAACATTAAAATGCTTTTTTTACAAAAATTTTTAGGACTCTACCCCGGACCCCACTGGGAACGCTTGAGCGCGCCATCCCAGACCCCCACAACCGTAAAATCTCGTTGTACATGTGCAACGAGATTTTAGGGAGAACAAGCCAGGTAAAGGAGTTGAGATTTCTAAAAATTTCGCCGTCTCGCACCGGCATCAATTTGTCTTTTTTGTATGATTTAAGCGGTGTGAATTCAGTTTAAAATGCAAAAATGTCAAAATTTTGCGGCGCATAGCGCCGCCACTTACTGTTCTTTCTTTTGTAAAGCTCTAGCATTGCGTTTAAAAGCCTGAATCACTCAAAATATCTTCAGACAAAGTTAGTAATTCACAGTTTTCTTGTTGGAAGCTTGAACTGTCAAAATTGTCAAGTACAAATTTGATAATTTTCTGCTCTGTCAGACTATTGGTATTCACAGAGCTACAAAATGTTAAGGGCGGTAAAAAAATGACTAAATTTCTCGGCACTTTGCGCCACTTATAATTTCCGAAATGTTTGTCAATAGAAAGGCCGTAAATTCTTCATGAAAACGGTAGAAATTCCAAAAAGTTTTGGCACTTTGAGCCGCTTTACACTTTTTGTATTTTTGATCGTCAGAAACCCATAAATTAGCTAGGATACATCAGTGTTGTTTGTTTGTATTCAGCAAAGATGTTTCCCGATGTACACAGACTTTTTGGGACCATCTTTGTACAGGTAAAACGATTTTTGGGAAGACAAAAATTGCAAAAAAGGTATAAAATTCGTAAAAATTTTCGGCGCTTCGCGCCGAAATGGGTAATTTTGTATTCTATATATCTTTACACTGGCAGAAATTGCATTTCAAAGGGGAAAATGTCAAATTTTTCGGCGCTTCGCGCCGTTTTAAGACGATTATTAGTGATTTTTGCCCTTAGAGACCCAAAAATTAGCTAAGATATACTGCCAAAAGTCGAACAGCTGTTTTTAGCACCTAAAATCGCTACCGTACCATATTATAGTACTCAAAAATTTGTGTCTTCAAAATGTACAAAGACTTTTGCAGACCATCTTCGTACATGTACAAACGGACTTTGTGCAAAAAAAACACCGGGCTACACTACTAAAGGTCGAAAAACTCAGTTTTACTATACATAACATTACTGGCATTCAATGCAAAAGAAGATTGAAAAATTTTTGTTTATGCCCCCAACCAAAATCCTGGCTACGCCTCTGGATGGTACTGATGCTGCTAGAAATCCTCGATTCGGAAATATATCATTGTTTGCACTGAATTTGTAGTCTTTACCTTTCTCGAAAACACCCGTTTTACGGGTGTTTTCCAGGGGTGGCAAAAACCAGGATTTCAAAATTTTAATTTTTTAATTTTTGGTTTTTGCTTTGGTTTTTGGTGTTTTTTAGGTGGTTTTTGGTGGTTTTTGATTATTTTAACCAAAATGTTTAGTTGAAAATGTGAATTTTAACTTTTAAGTGTTAATAACAAGCTTATTGAATGAAGCTAAGGCACAATAGTATGTTCTGTTTGCATAAAAAAAGCATTGAGAACAATTTTTTATCCAGAGCACATAATTCAAACATTTAGTCAACGAAAATATCTGGAACAACGTAGTCATCATTCAGTCAATCATCAATACAAATACAAAGAAAAAGAGTAGTAAGCAAAAGATACATTGCTCGGGTCGGACAAAAAGCTCATAAATTCTATAACCGTTGCATTGAAAAATCTAGCATGACCCCTCCTACGTAGATTGGTAGGTACTTGCAAAACATCAAAATCTTGAAATTTTAAGCCAGTCTGCTGCCGACCGTTTTCGGTTCAGTGTGCAATTTATTATAAAGCAAAAGGAGAAATTTATGAAATAATGAAAATGAATGATTAAACCTAATTGACCAAACATAACAAAACGCCAGTCACACTCCCACCCAAGCCAACTGAATCTTTTCCCCAGCCACCACCTTAAAATGACTGGCAGCAAGGAGGGGCCGAGTAAAAATCGTCACAGAAAAATTGCAAACCATAGCTCATCTATTGGACAAACAAACAAGCCTTGACTTGACTCACTAGCTAGTATCTGTCACCCAAAATTTAGATGCCTAGACTGGACTGGACTGATTACTCACTTTACTGGAGGTGTAATTAGCAACTCCTTCGTAATGCGAGACTCTTTCTAAAGTAGTTATGAGTGATTGTAGAATATTCCCACAAAGTACTCACATGTGAATCCAATTTATTTAGGAAAAATTCTTTAAAAAGTGCCATAAACCAAAACCAAAAACCATGGAAATTTTTTGTTTTTCCCAAAAACACAAAAACCAAAAACTACAAAAACCAAAGTTTGCCAGCCCTGGTGTTTTCTGCTATGAATTTAGTTAAAACTAATTTGCGCAATTGTCTTATCTGTAAAACTGTAGATTCAATATTGTCAGTACGTTTTGGTTTGAAGTTTATTTATTTAAATGTGTCAAATTTTAATCCGTCACAGTTTATGTTGAATAGCTTTAATGTGTCAATTTATCAGAGTGATGAAGATGTTAGTGGTAATATTACTGAAGATGCCTTTTCTGATGCCATAGACATGTTATCCGATTCTTAAGTCAGGTGCTTTAATTTTTTGCAATTCTGGGTTCAGTATACGTATTTCTGTAAATAAAAAATTTACTGTTTGAGTTGATGCTGTTTGATGTATATTTATTGCAAATGCATGTATGTTTATACTGCTATTTGTCATGTAAACATACTGCTATTTTATGATAAATTTGACGGTTTTTTTGACGGGTTTCTAGCCAGCTGTTGACGGTTTTTGACGGGTTTCTGGCATGCGTGTGACGGTTTCCTGACTAAAGCATCTGGCAACCCTGGGGCAGGGTTGCTAACTTGGCCGGAAAACGGACATTTATGTCCGCTTTTCAGGCTTGATGTCCAGTTTTGTCCGGTCGACAGTCATGTCCGGTTTTCGATGTCCGGTTTTAAGCCGTTGGTCCGCTTTTGTCCGGTCTCAAAATGCAAAAATGCGTCTGCGAGAGGTTCGCGCTAAATTGATTTAAATCTTACTTGTTAAATGATTTAAATCACATAAATGATTTCTATCTTTCTACTGACACACTTTGTGTTAAAGATTTGGGTGTTTTTCTGAATTCTAATTTATCGTCCAGATCTCATTGTGAATATATTGTGAAAAAAGGCATGCAGTTACAGCAATCTGATCTTGCGTAGTTTTATTTCTAAAGATAGATTATTACTTGTTAAGGCCTTCATTACTTACGTTCGACCAGTGCTTGAATTTTGCTGTGTTTTGTGGAGTCCTTACCTGCTGTGTGATATCACCTCCGTCGAACGGGTTCAAAGAAGGTTTACGAAACGAATTTTTAGTGATAAAAATTTGACATATGCTGAAAGATTACACGAACTTGGTCTGGACACTCTTGAGCTAAGACGCCTCCATAAAGACCTAACATTAGCCTTTTCTATTATCAAATGTAAAGCTCTTCCTTTCAAGGATTTCTTCACAATTAATTTAAATTCTAATCGAGCAGCAAATTCTTGTAAACTTCTCGTCAATCATGTAAATAAAAATTGCAGAAAATTTGATTTTTGTAATCGAATAATTCCTATCTGGAACTCTCTACCTGAACAGATTATAAGTGCTCCAAATAGACACGTTTTTCTGACTAAACTTAAAAGATTAAACCTTTCTAAATTTCTTAAAGGGCGTAAGTAAGAGCAGTTTTTCCTATTGCCTTTACGTTTACCCTGCTTCGTCATACTTAATTTGTTTTGTCTTTCATGTATTTTCATTTTCATTCATTCGTCCTATCCATGTATGTTAATATTTTCTTTTGACTTAGCGAATAAATTGTTGTTGTTGTTGTTGTTATTAAGCTTTAAGCCGCGCCGCGCCACGCCAATCGCAGCATTTTTATCGACAATCTGGTCTAGAACTACGCTACAATTGAAAATCCTTATCTTCTGTACCGATTTGGATAGTTTTTTGTAATGCAAAAATGCGTTTTAGAGAGCTAAAATTTCAGAATTTTCTGGCGCTTTGCGCCATTTGATAGATTATAGTTTTTATTGTCAAAAGCGACTTCATAATTGGCTAAAATGCTTTACTGAAGGAAGGAAATTCAAATTTCGAGAGAAATAACGTATACTGATCGTGATATTTCTAGTAGAGCGCGAAATTTTGGAGTTTTTGAAGAATATGGTGTGAACCGATTTTGCGCCATTTCGTTAGAACTGCCGTACAATTAGAGCTGCACACTTTGCAAATTTTACTACCCGGTTACCCGACTGATTTCATTGCCCAGGTACCCGGGCATACCCGGGTAGGACCTTAGATAAAAGAGAATGCAGTGAACATCGTTTATTTACGGTTGACAGTGAGGTCTAGGGCAAAGTGATATTCAAGCAGTAAAATTATTGAAAAATTAATTCAAGATTAAATAGAATCAAGGCTTTAATCTGAAGAATTTGTATGCATTTAATGAAATTTAAGTCATTTTCATAATTCAAAGCAAAAAAATTGTGAAGCAGGTTTTGTATCTTCATAGCGTCATTAAAACATTTGCAGCAGGAAAACACATTGACGAAAAGCAATTTTGAAATCAAGCGGAAATGAAAATTTATGCAAAACAAGTCCAAGTCTATCTGGAGCTGACTGCAGAGACGTAGTCAGAATTTTGGTTCGGGGCATAAACGTTTTCATGTAGAATTTACGGCCTTTCTTTTGACAAACAGTTCGGAATTCATAAGTGGCGCAAAGTGTTAAGAAATTTAGTCATTTTTTCCACCCTTAACAGTTTGTAGCTCTGTGAATACTAATAATATGATAGAGCAGAAAATTATCAAATTTGTACAAAACAGTTTTGACAATTCAAGCTTCTAACAAGACAACTGCGAATTACGAAGTTTGACTGCAGATATTTTGAGTGATTCAGGCCTTTAAACGCAATGCTGGAGCTTTACAAAAAGAAAGAACAGTAACTGGCGGCGCTATGCGCCGGAAAATTTTGACGTTTTTGCACATTAAACTCAATTTATATCGCTTAAATCATACAAAACAGACAAATTAATGCCGGCGCGAAACGCCGGAAATTTTTAGAAATACCTAACCCTTTTACCTGGCTTAGTTTTCCTAAAATCTCGTTGCACATGTACAACGAGATTTTATAGCCGCGGGACGTCTGAGGTGGCGAGCGGGATTCGGGGCAGAGTCCCGGAAAATTTTGTGAAAAAATATTTAATGTTAAATAGTAACATTAAAATTTTCGCAAAATCGGCCAAACCTCGGTCCGGAAGCAAGCTCAAAAACACTTGAAATTGATGAACTCCTACATTGCAAAAACTGATCTGAAATGCGTTTTTCGACCTCTGCTGGGTACATAGTGCAGCAACGGGTCGCTGCCATTCGTGGGCAGCAAGAAAATTCTGGGGGGGTGCAAGATTTTTTTGAAGGTCGAAAAATGGCCTTAAAAATGGTGGTATGGCGATAAAAACACCATTTTTCGACGTTTCTCATCAAGCACTATCCATTGGCATCAAAAAATTGCGAAAAAAACGAAAAAAATTTTCAAAAATTGAATTCTGGGGGGGGGTATTTTGATTTCTGGGGGTTATTTTGGTTTCTGGGGGTTTCATACCCCCCCAAAATCCCCCCCCCACACCCAGGTGTGGTCGCTGCCAATAAGATATAGAAAGATGTGTCCATGAAAATTTTGTTCTTACCTTTTCAGGCCCATTTGTAGCCTTCTAATTAACAAAATGCAGTTCATAGAACAATAAATGCGCAAAAACATAAGAAAATTTGGCCATTCCTTCCAATTAAAATAGGATTATGTATCCTTGTAAAGGAAGATAAAGGAAACAAAGAATAGACAAACTGGTACACAAAAGACAAACAAAGCAGAGAATAGACAAACTGGTTCGCAATCATTTTCGCACTTTTACTATGATGCTCAACAAACATGCGCAGTTTCATTCAACGAACAAATAGTGCATTAAATTACTAAAGTGATGTGGAGTGCTGGATTATTTTAGCTGATTCAAGCTTTTAAATTTGTTGGATCTATATAGCAATAAATAATAATGACTCGGTGCGGAAAATTTTGAAGTTTTTACCTTTTTGAACTTAGTTTTCTGGACACACATTATTGCAACAAAAAAATCAACAATATTGCTGAAAAATTTCGGGGGCAGGTACCCTCAATGCCCCCTTGGCTACGCCTATGGCTGACTGCATTTGGAACATCGATAGGCTTTGAAGCAGGTCTAACTAAAACAGTTGCGCGCACGATGTGGATAAAAGTTGCAGTTTAAATTTATATAATGGTCACTGAAGTGAATGAATTATAAAAAAGCGTTACTAACAGATAATTTCTTGTTTAAATTTGTTTACAATGAAGAATAAGAAGAATTCGGCATAAATAAAACAATTTAACTAAAGAGCTGAATAATGGAATATGCCTAGACCGTATACGCGATATATTGTGATAATAGGAAATATTAACAGACTCACTTATTTAACATTTTACGGTTGATTATATCAAATCACATTTACATTGTGATTCAGTCGCACTTTAGAAGCAATATGTTTCTAGCTTTCTAATTCAATTCTTAGCACATATTGCACAACTGCAGTGCTAATTTTCCATTTTATATTAGGGGATTTGGGTACCTGGTATACCTGGGTACCTGTTCGGGTACCGTCGCGTGCAGCTCTACATACAGTTGCGCAAAAACGATACTCTATGTCACTGAAAGACGCGGAAAAAAGAAATAAACCAAATCCATACAAAATTCACAGTTACGGTACTTCAAACACCATCCTCGGACATTCACCATTTCGAGCCACTTTTAAGGAATTTTTGCAGCTTTTCAGAAGTTTCCAATTTTTGCTGAAAACATATTTTTCTGCCATTTTAACGGTCGCAGATTACAAAAAATTAAATTATACTGCGCGTAAAGCAAGATTGAAGAAATTTTTTTGTAATGTTTTGCACAAAGTTTTTCCAGTTAAAGATTTCGAGTAAGTTAAGAATATGGTACTTTTAGGATACTATGAAATAAGCTTCAGAAGAGCGGATTTTTTCGCTCAGTACTTAGAACACATCAAAAGAAAGTGCGGAAAAAATATTCATCCGTCTATAATCAATATTACAAAAGCTATGGGTTTTGTTAATTAGCCTCTTCTCGACCTACGCAAGCATCTACTCGACCTAAGTATTTGAAGATTCAAACAGCTGAATGCAGAATCACAAGATAACTCCAATTTACGTTCGATATAAGCATCTATACATCGACCTCAGCATTTATACATCTACCTAAGCATCTATACATTGACCTAAGCATCTATACATCGACCTAAGCATCTATACATCGACCTAAGCATCTATACATTGACCTGAGCGGGAGCGACCTCGACCTAAGCAGCTTAGAACACCTTTAGGATATACTAAGCCTAAGCCTAAGCATATTAGTAGCAAAAACTTAGATTTTCCTATATCTTATCAAGTAAAACTGAAAAAACATTCAAAAAAATTAAAATTTTTTAAGTCATTTTAAAATTTCAAACAGCTTTCCGCGCCTTTTTCTTTTTTCTCTTTCATTGTTATGCTTCCTTCCATAATTTCAGCCCATATTATTCATTTCTGACAAATGTGTAAGTCCTTGGATCGAGTTGTTTAATCGTCCCACCCAACACTCAAATCGACAGTTGCCTGCAACTTTGCAAGTATGGCTCAGATTTTCACCAAATTTTTTCCGCGCTTCAATTTATCATGTTCTACCAGTTTGGCACAAAAATTTTGGCATTCCGTATTCGTTTTGCTCCTTTTCTAAAAGTACCATATTCTTAACTTTAGCCAAAGAGTTCTACTCAAATATGATGTAAACAGCATTTTTGGATTATCTCAAAGTTCCAACCATTTGAAGATTCAAACAGTGGAATGCAGAATAACGTACCCAATTTAGGTCGACCTAAGCATCTATATATCAACGTGAGCATCTATACATTGACCTAAGCATCTACACCTCGATCTAAGCGGGAATGACCTCGACCTAAGCAGCCCAAAGCCTAAGCCTAATCGTCATTCAAGCAGAAACTTTAATTTTCACATGTCTTATCAAGTAGAATGACAGAAAAAATATGCAAAAAATTGTTTTTTCAAATTTAAAAATTTTCAAACAAAAATTTTTTTGCGCAATAAAGGTTATTTCTTCATGATCAGCGACCTTGAAAATGTCAGATAAATATGTTTTTAGCCCAAATTCGGAACATTTTGGTGAACAGTAAAATACCCACTTTAATGTAGCTATATCCGGAGTAACTTGTTCAATCCTTTTTGCTCCACATCGCCACAGACTTTTCCTGATGCCCTAGTTTTTGAAACACCCCAGATCCACATTTATATTCTCGCTTACATTGCCTGCCATCTGGGTGCATTTATGACAAAGTAAAGTACCGTAACTCTATCTTCACCAATTTTGGTCCGTTTTCCATGAAATTTCTTTTCCGCACTTTCTTTTTGTATGTCCTCCTCACACCATGAAGTAAAGTTTAGCCAAATTTTTATACAAAAAGTACATCAAACACCGCTATTACATGAGCACATAGGATTTTCTACTTAAAAAACACTGATTTTTTTAATTCAGGGGTCTATTTTAAACATTTTTAGACCTCTTAAAAAACGTGGAAAAAGGTTGGAAAAAGTGGGAAAACATTTTGGGCCTGGTCTATAATGTCAACCAAATTGCTGGGAAAAACGGTGTTCGGGAGCCAAATTTCAAATCGTGGCTAGTAGAAGGCTCAATCGGTTCTGCTCACTGTAAATTATGTTCTGCTAATCTACCCCCAAAACACGATGCTCTTCTTAACTCATGTTAAAACGGCCAAGCACATTAAAGCCATTAGTTTTAAAGCCTCATTTGCATTGTCTGCTTTAAGTCTTCCCTTTTCTAATGCTATCGTTTAACGGGGTATTTCTGTATTAAGTTTGCTGAAGACCAAACTACGAAATCGCTTAGATGTCAAAACTACTGATGCTTTATTACGTGTTCGTTTTTTACTGTGTTGGAAGGGCGAGAGTTGTTGCACCTTCACTGTTACTGATCCAATGCTTAAATTGTTTAACACTAAAATGTACGGTCGTAGCATTTTTGATGATGATATCGTGTGCCTTAATGAATTGTTACAACTCTCTGATGAAGCCTTGTTTAATGTGCAAAATGCGTTCAATGTGGTAGATATTTAAGTGCAATAGTTGTTTTGGATAAATTTTAGGCGATTTGTTATTTATCAAGTGTATACATCGTTTGTCTGGTTTTGTCCGGAATTTAACTAGGCTCTTGTCCGGTTTTGAATGTTGGTATGTCCGGTTGGTCTTTTCAGAGTTGGCAACACTGGCTCAGGGTTGCCAGGTGCAGGAGAATTCTCCTGAATTCAGGAGAATCTAAAATTTTCAGGAGCAGGAGCAGGAGAATGGGCTTTTCAGGAGAAATTTCAGGAGAAGTTGTAAACATGCAGGAGAATTTTAAAATGTCAGGATAATTCAGTGGAATCCTGAAAATCTAGGAGAATTCAGAAGAATTTTCAAAACTTAAATAGCAAGTTATAATAGATTAGCATACATTAACCTTCTTACTGTACTTACTGTAGTTAGTTAGTTGTATATAATTTTATACTTTAGATCTTTCACATTAAGAATTTATTTCGTTCATAGTTATGACCTAAGTGTTAAGTTATAACTATATCCAAATAAGTTTCATGCTTCCGTAGTAAATCATTCATTCATTCATTTATTTATTCACTTAATATCACGAAGTGGAGAAATACATAGCTTTACACACCGTCTAATTGTTTTTATCAGTTTCATAGACGTTTGCAAAGCGCCTATCATAAGCGTAGCCAAGATTTTCGCCAAGAGGGGGAATTCCGAAAAAAATTTCTTTTCGTCTAAAAAACGCGTAAAAACGCGCAGGGCCGTTAAATAACGTGTTTTTTGGGCTTTTCACATCATCCTGCACGATTTAAGCCATTAAAAAAATTATTTTTTCTCAAAAAAAGTTTCATTTTTTTCACGGAAAAAATGCTTCTTATGTGCGCGAAGCGCTAATTTTTTGATTTTCCACCAATAAAACGGTAGAAACTGCCATATAATAGAATAAATAGGCGCGAAGCACCAAATTTTTCGATTTTCCATCGCAAAACAGCATCACGCAACCATATTGCTCACTTTTTGAAAATGTAAAAATTTTCCTCAGGGGAAATTCCTCTTCCCCACTGGCTACGCCAGTGGCGCCTATAAACATTTTTTTGATATATTTCAAAACGTAAGGATTTGCTTGCTACTGAAGTACATACAATTAGTAATAAAGTATTATTTTATTTTTCAAAAGACATTGCAAACAGGGCTCTTTTCAGAAATTTTTGATGATGTAAGTGCAACTGAAAATTGGCGGTCACTGTTTTAAGCACAGAAACTGTTTTTTCGAATAATGAAGATAACAGGCAAGAGATCAGAATAAAATAGTTGGGTGAACCAAGGTAAATTGGCCTTAGCATGTTTGATATGCATGTGTACATACAATTGTAGATCTGCTGTACAACCTTTCCTGCAAAATATGATCCAGGAGAATTTTCAGGAGAATCAAAATATTTTCAGGAGAATTGCAGGAGAATTTTTCCCCAATTTTACCTCTGTGCAGGAGAATCTGAATTTTGGGACCTGGCAACATTGCCTGCGCTGTGCGCCCTCCGCTTCATTTTCTACATTCAGGGGTTTTTGTGAACCAAAATTTCAAGATGTTTAAAAAAATTTGGGCATGGCTCACTTTGTGAAACATTTTTAAAATACAAAAATGCCTTATACAAATATAAAATTACAACATTTTTCGGCGCTTTAATTTTATATAGGTATGCCACCTACTTCTTACTGATGTTTAGGCCGAGGCGCGTCGATTGCAACCTGCGTTTTTTTTTCACTTTTTGGTCTATTTGTCAACCAAATTTTGGGAAATGGAAAAAATTTTCGGGCTTGGTTGGCATTTGTGGAAAATTTTTGTAATGTTAAAAATGCGTTTTAGAGAGTTAAAACTTGAAAAATTTTTCGGCGCTTCGCGCCGAATTGATTTAATTCTATTATAGGGCGGGCTTAAATCGTCATTTCCATGACTTGCTCATCGCCTTTTGCTGTACGCTTTTATTCTTTTGACCGTACGTTTTATTACTCTTTTACATCTTTCGTAATTGTCGCGTTTCAGTAATAAATTATTCCATTCATTCATTCATACTTATTATTAATCTTTAAGCCGCGCCAATTGCAGCATTTTTATCGACAATTTGGTCCAAGAACTCCACTACGATTGAAAATCCTTACCTTCTGCACAGTTTTTGAAATGCAAAAATGATAGAGCTAAAATTTCAAAATTTTCTGGCGCTTCGCGCCATTTGATAAATTATAGTTTTAATTGTCAAAAACGACTTCAGAATTGGCTAAAATGCTTTACTGAAGGAAGGAAATTCAAGTTTCAACATAAATAACGTATACTGATCGTGATGTTTCTTGTAGAGCGCGAAATTTTTATACAAAAAGTGCATCAAACACCGCTATTGCATGTGTACATAAAATTTTCTACTTAAAAAACACTGATTTTTCAACACAGGCGCTCTATTTTAAACGTTTTTAGACCTCCCAAAAAAACGTGGAACAAAGTCGGGAAAAGTGGAAAAAAATTTTGGGTTCGGTCTATAATGTCAACCAAATCGCTGGGAAAAAACGGTGATTGCAACACTTATTTCGACAACTTGCTCTAGAACTTCTCTTTTATTGAAAATCCGGCACTTGCTCACTTTATGTGGTGGTAGGTAGTGATTGACCGGGGCGACTTTTTTGGCCGGGGCCGGGGCGGTACAGGGGCTGGAAAAAATCCCCGGCCCCGTTCGGGCCGGGGGCCCGGAGTCAAACAAGGAAAATATTATTGCATGACATATACTTGGGATGGGCATAGGTAGAGAAATAATGAGCGACTGCTCAATTCACTAGTAAATGCAAGCGCAAAGTTAGGTGCGCCTTTTCAAATCATGTTTTATTACTATTTATATCACAAGAAACATTTTGTCCAGTGTTTCATTGTCTGAATCATCAATAAATTCTATGTCGCTGCTATTATCACACTCAATATTATTCGATTCTTCTTTACTGCTACTGCTGCTGCTTGCGCCGCGTTCTACATGTTCATCAGCCTAAGTGCTTGGGAGCTTCCATGTATTGAATCCAATTGCTCGCAAATTATGCTTTAGAAATAAGAGCTTCTGAAGATTTTCTGTCTTCAATCGAATTCTTGAACCATTAGCTAAATCACAAATTTTATTCGCTGATCCGACAACAAACCAAGTAACATTAATACATTGATAAGTAACGAGAGAGAAAAGATGAAATATAAACATACACAGAAAGACAAGTCAATAAAATACATAAATAGTCGAGGAAAGCGGGATAACGTAAAGGTAGTACATAAACTGCGCTTATTTACGCCCCTGAATTGAAGGATTAAGATCAACCCTTTTCAATCTATCAGGAAAAACATGTCTATTTGGAGCTTTTATAACTTCCTCAGATAGAGAATTCCAGACAGAGATTACTCGATTACAAAATCCAAATTTTCTGCAGTTTTTCTTTGTCCGATTAACAAAAAGCTTACAAGAATTCATTGCTCGATTTGAATTAGTATTAAATGTAAAGAAATCCTCAAAAGGTAGAATATTAAATCTAATAATAGAAAAAGCTAACGTGAGGTCATTATATAAACGCCTTAATTCAAGTCTTTCTAATCCAAGTTGAACCAATCTCTGATCATATGAAAGACTTATATCATTGAGAGACCTGGATTCGCGTTCGCTGTACACAGATTTAATAGGCGGGCTGGGGTATCTTTTTAAAAGCTAACTTATATAAGCGAGCATACATGATCATGGGGGTTTCACCCCCCCCCCCCCAAAAAAATTTTCACCTTCCGCAAAATATTTTTCACCCCCAGAATTCACACTTTTTCAGAAAAATCATAGGAAGTGTCTAGGTTTAAGCGTGTTTAGCGTTCAAATGGCTCAAAATTGTCAGATTATTGGCGCTTCGCGCCAAATCGGCATTAAATAGTCACTTTCTGACGATATTTTGGTCAATTTGATACAATTTTTCGTGTTTTTATGTTCCAGATAGGAAGAGCATCATCGGAAATGCTTTAAAATCGCGTTTTCAATGCATATCAAGTGTTTTTACGGTGACAAAAGGCACTTCAAAAAATTATTCGATGTCACGCCCCCCCCCAGAAATTCTTTACTATGCATATCTGGAAGCGAGTAGAAATGATGGCACACAGTCAATGCCCTAACAGAGCATAATTTTCCAAGCAATTCAAAAATGAGAAGCAAAGACTTTGAATAAAAATGAGAAAACTCCGATGAAAAACAGAAGTAATAATGGTTACCACACCTGGGCGTGGGGGGTTCGGGGGTATGCACTCCCCCCCCCCGAGAAACCAAAATACCCCCTCTCCCAGGAATCAAAATACCCCCCAGAATTCAATTTTTAAAAAATTTTTCGTTTTTTTTCGCAATTTTTTGATGAACATGATAAAAATATCATGCTTTTCCGACGCTTTGAGCAGATTTATCGATTTTATGTATTCCTTTTTTGGATATCCTCGAATTTGAATACATTGAATACATACGTAAATTGAATACATAATACAAATTGAATAAATTATATGGATAATATATTTTTTGTTCAAGTTTAAAATAAAATGGATTTTTTAAAATTTTTTTAAGATTTTTGTCTATATTAATACAGTTATGTATCTCGTTAAGAAATGCTCAAAAGTGCCTTTTTTTGTGTAGCTTTTAATGGTTCTCTGTATATGGGAGTTCAGAAATTTTATTTCCCCATTAAAAAACCTGCTCACACCCTTACAAACAATCATTTCATGGAGGCACAACCAGTGATCGGACCGAGGCCTCGGCCTCGGCAAGCCTCGGCGTTTTTTGGAGCCTCGGCCTCGGCGCCGAGGGCGAAGCTGAAAAGTGCCGAGGCGCCGAGGGTTAAAATCAAATTTGAATATGTTTAATATATCCGTTAAATATTAACTATTTAGAATGCATCTGCAGTACACAGGCTGTTTCTTACCTATTGGCTTTTCTTATGGTTTTAGGCGCGTACCCAGTTACACCAAGCTACATACAGCAAAGCGCCAATTGATATTCATATGATGACTAACTTTTGTTTCTCATGCTCGCTACATGGATCGGAAAGTACAGTGCAGAGAAAATAATCGTAATATTAAAGACTTTATCTAACTAAAATAAATGTTTATATGTTTATTGTTGTTAGCCAGAATTCTGATTTTAATCTGATGAAGCAGATAATTCATCATCAAAATCCAGATCATCTGAATCAGAGTTAGCCTCATCCATTTCGCCTTGTTGTGCTATCGCATCATCGTCGTCGTCATCGTTTATCAGATTCTTTAAAGTCACACTATTATAACCAACTGCTTTGAGATTATGCTTTAAAAAAGGAGTTTTTGAACATTTGTCTGTCATTCATTCACCACAGCTTTCCTATTCTTCCACCGCATTGTCATGAATTATTTTTATTTTAGAGGTTTTGTGTGTCAGTATCACTGATTAAGTATCCTACCGACCTTCCTGCATAGCATATAGTTCCTATTTTAACCCTAACGTAGAGCTCAGGCTCGTATACAGGGGGATTGGGGGAAAAGTGCCCCTTTCGCGAAAGACTTTTCGCGCTTCGCGTTGAATTTCACAATGATAATTTGTACAACCAAAAGCGTCTTTTTGCTACATGGATCGGAAAGTACAGTCGCTACATGCATAAGCGGATTTAAGGGGGCGGCCGCTTCCCATTGGCCAAAATATTTGGCGAGATAAAGAATGGATATGCAATTTGCAATGATTTTTGGTCGTCAGTGACCATAATTTCTCAAATTTTTCCGGCGCTGCGCGCCGGATGATACCTATTAATGACATTCATTTACTTTCTTGGCGACCTGGGCCCGCTTTCACCACAAGTTTACGACTCCTAAGAGTCCTACGACTTCCGTTTTACGGGAAAATCGGGTTTCACCATCTTTTTACGAGTTATGAATTACGACTGCGAGTTATGAGTAACGAGCAACGGGTTAAGAGTTCGTATTACGAGGGTTTCACCAGGGTTTCCGTAGGACTCATAAAAACTCATTTTTTATGAGTACTTTTTGGACCTTTTTACGAGTACTCGTAATAAAATGTATATCTTTTCTGTTGCGTATGACATTCTTCGTTAGTCATTGTCTCTGTTTTAAACAGCATAATCATGTAATTAATTGCAGATTTTATGCCGCTCGATAGAAAAACATAGAAAGTGTTAAGAAATGTTTGGGATTTAGTCAACAAGAATTAATAAGCTTCTCAGAAAATTTATAACCTTAAATAAAAACGAAAATAATAATATTAGTAATAATAATAATGACGATAATAACAATAATAATAATAATAATAATAATAATAATAATAATAATAATACTAATAATAAGAATATTACTAATACTAATAATAATTATTATTATTATTATAATTATTATAATACTAATACTAATAATAATCATATTTCATAATAATAATAATAATTAATATATTATTAATTATTATTATTATTACTATTATAATTTATAAACGAAATCAATTAAATCAGATTCAGAGACGTTACGAAGCTAAAAGTATATCACAGCGTATTATTTCAATTTTCAAATTTGACAAATCATTCTTAGTTGTCATTAATACGTACATGAAATATGCAGTCGGCTCTTTTCCGAAGGAAGTGCGATGAAATTCTAATTTTCAGAAATCTAATCAAAAATGTCTTATTTCCGCAATTCATGCAAAATGTCTAAGTGATTGTAATATTTTTCACAAAAAAGCTGCGAACATTACTAACAAGGGCTAAAGGAATAAAATTTCGAATTACTACTCAAGAATGCAGCTTAAGAATCGAATTTTATGGGATTTCTCTAAAACATTTTTTGAAAAACATATTATTTTTTTAATGCTAATCTTCTTACCCTTTACATGTGCTGCCAGTATATGTATTATGTAGGTGTGTGCACGAAAGTGAAACAAATTGAGAAAAAACAAATCAGAAAAGTATTAAACGCACTAGTCTGCCACTTCTTTACGAGTCCTACGGACCTCTTTTTGATCCGTGATAATATTACAAAATTTACGAATCTTTTCACTCGTAACATTCGATCGTAATATCTGGTGAAACCGCCCAGCCGTTATTCGTGAAAAAACACTCGTAAAAAGTACTCGTAGAACTCGTAACTCGTAGCACGTGGCTCGTAAATCTCAGTTTCTAGTGAAACGGAAATTTGTAGCACTCATAGCCCGTACTCATGAAACCGTCACCCGTAACTCCCAACTCGTAGCTTTGTGGTGATAACCGGGCCCTGGAAGCCCTTTTCTGTTTATGTAGGTTTCAATACAATTTTAGCAGCAGAAACAGCTATTTTTGCAGTTTTCTTCTATTTTCAATAAAAAAATTTCAATGTTTTGCATCAAATGCTATGAATACAGGAAATCAAGCAGTAAATCATGCTTCTAGACGTCTATCCGCCTTAATTTTGCGAATTTCTCGGCGCTTCGCGCCAGATTTTTGTTAAAGTCTTAGAAATTTAATGATTTTTTGCACAAAATTGTCGAAAATTCTAAAATTTTAAGAAAAATATGACTTCAAAAGTGATTTTATGTAAAAGTATACAATGTAAAACACCGAAAAATGCTATTTCGCGCGTTGGGGGCAAAATTTTGGACCTGTTTTTGACTTTTTTGGAAAAGTTTCTTTACTGCCCCCCTCCCGCTACTGGATGGATCAGAAAGTACAGTAATTCTCGCATTCGTCTGCTACCATAAAACGTTCAAAGACTCTTTTTTGTAAAGCACAATCTCAAAGCAGTTGGTTAAAATAGTGTGACCTTAAAGAATCTGATTAAGGCTGACGACGACGATAACGCGATAGCACAACAAGGCGAAATAGATGAGGCTAACTTTGATTCAGATGATCTAGATTTCGATGATGAATTATCTGCTTCATCAGATTGAAATAAAAATTCTGGCCAACACCAATAAACATTTGTTTTAGTTAGATAAAGTGTTAAATATTACGATTATTCTCTAGCTCATGTACATATAAAATATTCTAAGAGTACTATTTATATGTATAGGTAGATAAGCTTGACCCTCGGCATTACCCTCGGCCTCGGCCGAGGCAAGGATTTTAAGTCGCCTCGGCCTCGGCCGAGGCCGAGGGTCCAAAAGTACCCTCGGTCCGATCACTGGGCACAACCAACCAGAATCTGGGGCTATGTCGGTAATAATGGAAAGACTGGCCTTTGTCCAGGTATGCGTCATTTGTTTTCATGCAATTTAGCCAAAAATGTTTAAAAGGAATAAAATACGATGAATTAAGTTTCAAAATTTTACGTTAGATAACAAAACCAATTACTCGTTTACCCTTTTCCCGTGTTAATGGCCAGGATGGAGCATTTGAGTGCGGAGTTTCTCATTAGCGCACCAAAAAACATAGGACTGTTAAGAGATAGGCAAGAATAAGGGCATTTTTGAGCGTTTTTCAATGAGCCATGTACACTGTTGACGATAAATTTCAAAGAAATTCTAAATAATTTCAACTCCTTTCAATTCATACAAAAAATCTAATGTTAAAGCTGTCTATGTACACGACTAATTTCTCGATATCTGGTCCATGCTAGACTGAGCGATTTCTTTAAGCTGCCTTCACACTCATTTTTTCTTTATTGCAAAAACCAACAATATACAGACTCAATAACTGGGCGCAGAGCGCCAAAAATTTTGGCATGTGCTCCATGTCTAGCTCAAGGTTTAGCCGTTTAGAAGACAAAAATAATACAAAAACAATTAATCTGGCTTGAAGCGCCACAAAAACATGGGTTCCCTTTTTGCTAAGTTGCTAAAGCAGATACACGCTGTTGGTGAAACAAAAAATAGTGATGGCGAAACAGGAATAATTCATTTTGAGCGAATTCAGTGCGGAGCGCCGAAAATTTTTCGAAAACTTCCTTTAGAAATGCCATAAAAATGTTTAAATTTCTATTTTTAATCCAGAAAAGCCTTTGCGGATGGCGCTAATGTACGATATGTTCTATTAGCACATAACGGGTTTTTTTGCGTCGCGCTAAAAGAACCATTGTGTGCACGTATGCCCTTTCTCCCCGGCTGGTTACACCCCTAAACAGCACTAATTATGTATCAATGTGCTGCACCTAATTAGTCATCAGATTCAGGCTTATTTTTTAGATCTTATTTTTTAAATTGTCTCCTTCTCAATTATATTTGCCGCTCTTTAGGCTAAGCAGTCGTATATGTCGACTTTCACTTGTAAGAAATGAGAATAGCTCATCACTTGTCTTAATTCTAGCTTTGATTTTAGCGATGACTAAGACATCTAATGCTACAATGATTTGACGCTGATTGTCAGAGATAAGTTAGAATAAACCAAAAGCTTAAGTGTCGAACGATCTGCCTTTAGGCATAGGAAAAAATCTGGAAAGCTACGAATTGCTCATTTTGTCATACCATGGAGGCCGACTCGGATGCGAGTTTCAGACGGTACGTCGTAATGGTCTGTATTAGTGATCGACCAGGGCGACTTTTTAGGCCGGGCCAGGGTACACATAATTGCTTTTTACAAGGCTCTTCAAATGAAATCATGAAAATTTTTTATTAAAAGACCTTAAAACCATGTTTTTAATGCACTTTTGACTTAATAAGGCAAACTTTTTGATTTATTATTTATGATAAAATTTTGTCTTCCAAACCGCTGAAATTTGAGTTAGGCATGGAGAACATGTGAATTTTTTCCCTTCATGTTCCGTATTGTCTTCCTTTGGAAAGCACAAGGATTGAGTGTAAAGACAAAAGTTAATAAATTATTCGTGGGTTGCTTAATGAGAAATTATTTGTGTGGATAGTTTGAACAATAGATTTTGTGTATTTGACTATATAAGTATTAAACAAAGAGAATTTTCTTAAATTTCATCATAATTGTGTAGAGCATGTCGAGAAATGCTCAAAAATGCCTTTATTTTTGCCTAGCTTTTAATGTTTTCTGAGATATCTTATGTCAAATTCTTGGCCTCATTCGAAATAAAATTATGTATACTGGCCTGACACGACACCAACACCAAACATGGTCTTGAAGGTTTGGGGTTCCCCCTTCCAGATCCGTATTTTTGACGAGGATGAATGTATTTCAGGAAAAAATTGAATTAACATCACTTTGGTGTGTCGTGTAAAGCATAAATACTATACCTGCATGTTGTAATAAATTATTAATTTGGAAACAAATTTATTTCCTGACGCATTATTTTATTTTTATAATAACGTCTGGCTGAATATTTCACTTTAACAGCAGAAAGACGAGAAAGTTGCATACCTACGAAAAAGCCAAGCAAGCTTATCAGCGAGTACAAGAAGAGCGGCGCAAAAAGTCTGAAGTAAGCTCGTTCTATCGTCTACTTTTATTGATCTCAAGCGAGTACATTTGTTGCACTGATCTAATCGAATTGTGCAATTTATTTCCTTTTTTATTACACGAGATACTGAACGTATAAGGTGTGATTGATTACTCTTGTGTCAGTTTGTGTGAAAATTCATCAAAAAATACCTGAGTTAGCTATTGGGTTCGCCTCAATATTGAGACGAATTCTTTCTTTAGTAAGATAGCTAACTACTTACTTATGCTTTGGGTGTATTTCCTGACCATGTTGCAGCGATTTGAACTGCCAATCTAACGGAAAAAAGTTGTCGAATTATGATTTTTTGTATTCGGTAAAGATTTTTCTTGATGTAAAAAGACTTCCTAGGCTGTCCTTCACACCTGGGCGTGGAGAGTTTGTGGGGTATGCACCCCCCCCCCTAGAAATCAAAATACCCCCAGAATTCGATTTTTGAAAATTTTTTTAGTTTTTTTCGCAATTTTTTGATGCCAATGGATAGTGCTCGATGAGAAACGTTGAAAAATGGTGTTTTTTCGCCATACCATCATTTTTAAACCCTTTTTTTGACCCTTGAAAAATTTTGCACCCCCCTCCCAGAATTTTGTTGCTGCCCACGTATACTGTCCTTGTAGGATTTCTTGGTGGAAAAATATAGCAAAATGCTCATAACTTGTTTCTATTTATATACATCTAGCAATGAGTCTAAAAGTTTTAATCAGCGAAATAATTATAATACTTGCTCATACAACTTAGTAAGGTGCTCCGTTCATCTATTAAAAAACTCTTTACGTGACTTGAACTTACGGTGATTATGTCAAAATTGTTTTGTACTAATGTATACTTTTCTGTTTTGCTTGTCTTCACAGAGCTTCAATATTATGTTCAAGATGATAAAAACACTAAATTTTCTTAGACCGCAAATTTTACTCGAACACGGTAAAAATATCAACATTTTTGGCGTTTTGTGTCGTAATATTTTTGTTGTTTTTTTATCCTCACACAACCCCAGAAATTCGCTAAACTATACTGCCTAAGATCGAATCCAGTTTTAACGCTCAACAAATTTTACTATACTATGTCATAGTATCCTAAAATTTACAAGTATAAAATGTACAAAGATTTTGGGAACCTTAAACAATAAGATTGCTTACGTACGAATTTCAATGTTTGTATCCGAGTATTTCAATAATGTAATAAATCATTAGATTGAGGCGCTGCTTCGAATAGAAAACATAATTTGATTGTCTAAAATCTACTTTTGCATTCAGTGGTTTGGTTGGCATCGGTGTCGGTGATAGTCTCTCACACATGCAGACTGGGGGTATCCCCCTACCACAACTTTTGAGAAACATTCCCCCCTCAGGCCATTTTTGACATACCCGGGCGTGGGGGTTTGGGTGGTATGCACCCCGCCCAAACCAAAATAGCTCCCCCCAGAATTCAATTTTTCAAATTTTTTGTCGCAATATTATGATGCCAATGGATAGTGCTCAATGAGAAACGTTGAAAAATGGTGTTTTTTTCGCCATACCACCATTTTTAGGCCATTTTTTCACCTTTGAAAAATATTGCACCACCAGAATTTTGGTGCCGCCCACCTATGATTTTTGACCAAAGCTAGTCGCTTAAACCATGGAAAAGCGTCAAATGACGACTAAGAGTGCAATTTCAAGTACTTAGACTTATTTTCGAGCAAGAGACGCTCAATTCGTTCATCCAAACACTTTTCCTCCATTATTCCGAAAATATTTGATGTTATCGATCATTTCATTGCCCTTATTGTTATTGCTTTCATGCAAATGTCACCATAAATATTTATGAAAAATAAAATACGACGAATTAAGTACAGAAATTTGGCATTAAATATGTGAAAAATTGCTCATCTATCCCCCAGGAATCTCGGTTTCCCCCTCCCAGAGCTTTTGTCCGTGTGCTTGTATGCACCATATATAGACAGCAGTCGAATTTCGAGGAGGGTCTGGATGGAACAAAAATAGTAAAAAATACCCGGAATTTCAATTCTGGGTGTCTACCTGTGTTTTTTGTACAATATACAAAGATGATCCCCATACATAAGTCTTTGTACTTTTTGTACGTGCAAATTTTTGGCTACTATTATATGGTACAGTAGCGCTTTCAGTGTGATAAAACGGGGTTTTTCGATCTTTGGTAATGTATTTTAGCCAATTTTTAGGTTCCTGACGGCAAAAAATATCAAAAATTGCCTCAAACAGCGCAGAGGACCGAAAAATTTGACATTATTCCTCTCCAAATAAAAGATATATAGAACAGACAGTTACTCGTTTCGCACCGAAATTTTTTGGAAATTTTACACCTTTTTTACTGTTTTTGTCTTCCCAAGAATCTTTGTATACGTACGAAGACGGTCCCGAAAGCCTTTGTGGATCGGAAAAAATTTTTGTTGAATACAAAAACCGTTGTGTCTATTGTAGTCTGCGGGACCCCTCGCGCCTCATGTGGTCACTCCCACCCCTGAAAGCGCTTCCATTCCAAATATCAGAAATCCTAATTATTGCGGCTTATGATTTGGAGATGTCTTCAACTTTTAACTTTCATTCCATACGATGATCCCATTTATCTTTTTTCGCAGGCGATAGAAATAAGGAAACGGGAAAGAGAAGATGCGTTGAAAAAATCCAGGAAAGCGAAAAAGCAGAAACTCAAGTGCATGTATAAGAAAAATAAAAAAGGGCAATTAAAACTTGGGCTATATTCTCAGTACTTGCTGCAGAAGATACAGAAGCAAGTTTCGAAAGATGATCTACCGAATTGCTCTAGAAAATAATATGCTGTTTTTTAAATTATTGTTAGACTATTAGGCACGCAGCTGGCCCTCTGAATTGGGGGGGGCTAAAATTTTGAAGTCAGAAATTTCAACAACTACTGGTAGATTGACAAAAATAATTACGTTTTTCAGCGTTTCTCAGCGCGCTCTACGTATTGGAGAGAATTTGAAAATATCAAAAAAATTATTTTGATTTTAATCGTCTACAAAAAATTTGCCGGGTAAAATGCATACGTGGGCAGCAAGAAAATTCTGGGGGGTGCAAGATTTTTTGAAGGTTAAAAAATTGTCTTAAAAATGGTGGTATGGTGAAAAAACACCATTTTTCGACGTTTCTCATCGAGCACTATCTATTGGCATTGAAAAATTGCGAAAAAACGAAAAAAATTTCAAATTTGGATTCTGGGGGTATTTTGGTTTCTCGGGAGTGCATACCTCCCCAACCCCCCCACGCCCAGGTGTGGTAAAATGGCCACACAAATGATTTCTAAGCTTTATATTCAAGCTCGACCCTGCTGAAAAATTATTTGTTTTATACTCAATTCTGACACAGGGGCGGATTTAGGGGGCGGGGGCGGCCGCCCCCCCCCCCATTGGCCCAAAATAACGCGCAAAATTAAGGATTTTTGAGCGATTTTCGGGTCAAAACGACTAATTTTTCCACCCAAGTCAGGGTTCCGCCCCCTTTAGGGGTACCGGGTACCGCCCCCCTTAGGGGTACGGCTCCCCCCCCTTAACAAAATCCTGGATCCGCCACTGTTCTGACACATTGCAAACGAAAACAATATGGAAAATACATAATTCTGCATGGAGCATCATAAAATTTTAAGATATTCGCTATGTTTAAACAGAGTCGGGCTGTTCAAATGACAAAAGTTATGCAGAAACAACAAATTCGGCGCAAAGCGCCCGAAAAGATGGGTCATCACATTAGCTGAAAAGTATGGAAAACTCTATTCTGACTGGATGTGTTCCAAATACGCTTCAAAAGTTCTTAATTTTTCCTTTGGAGGTCCTTTGTAAAACATACTCCTCGTACTTTCAAGATTTTTAGAAAAAATAGTCCCCCTCCTATCCACAACCGGGCGTGGGAAGGGGTTTGGGGTATGCAATGCAACCCCCAGAATTCAGTAATTGAAATTTTTTGTTTTCATCGCAATTTTTTGATGCCAGTGGATAGTGCTCGATAAGAAACGTTGAAAAATGATTTTTTCGCCATACCACCATTTTGAAGACCAGTTTTTTACCTTTGAAACACCCCCTTCCCTCAGAATTTTGGTGCCCACGTATGCATCCCCCACAGCTGCGTGCCTGTAGACCATACGCTGCCGCGCCGTTGATTTTAATGCACGTACGTATTGCGAAATAATTCGTATATTCGAGGCTACATACGTTTTATGCTACGAATGGTTAAGTGTTTGTCGTGTTCAACGTGTACACATGCCTATTAAAGACTATCCATTGAAACCTTGTGCTTGGAAACAATTTCCAGCGCTTGAAAAGTAGCTACAAAGGTGATTTCTAAGCAGGCTACAGTAATAGAATTTTACATCGTAAAACTTCATATGCATATTGTGCACATTGACATATAGGTACCGTGTTTGTTACCGATTCACACTGATTCAAAAAATTGTGACTCAATCAAAAGGTTACGTGAAATAGACTACAACTAGCAAAGAAAAATGCTCCGATGGAACAAAAAAGGGGAATATACTTGGGATTGTGAATTATCGAGGATGTAAAAGGAGGGGACTAGGAAAAATCTCCCTATGTTATATGCCAAGAATCGCAGAATATGTAAAAAATCAGACTTTCTCTAAACAATGCAAAAAATCGAAGTATATTCTGCGGTCTCTGAAAAAAACGTATTATTTTAAAATAATTTTTTCTGATTGACATAACATCTTAAAAGCATATTACGTAATGCAACTTTTTGCAGACTTCATTCAACATTGAGTTGCTTAATAATGTGACTGAAAGTGAAATGCTGTTAACAAATCATAATTAAGTTGTTCGTATTTCATTATTACTAAGCATGTCACTTAGCAGATACAGCCATTCTAAGTGTCAAAGTGCAAGCAATATTCAAATTCCCACAAAATTGATTGAAAAAAGCAGCGAATTAGCAATGCAGTAGCTAAGCGAATTGAATGAAATAGTACATATCGATGCATTCAAGACAATCGATGATATTGTTGGTTCGAAGCAGTAGGAAATACGGAAGCTGACGTGCAACAGACCTTATGTAGATACTCTTTTACACATGTCTACAGCAATTGTTTACTAAACTTACATTTTTCAAAGGCCGCAGAATATACTTCGATTTTTTGCATTGTTTAGAGAAAGTTTGATTTTTTACATATTTTGCGATTCGTGGCATATAACACAGGGAGATTTTTCCTAGTACCCGCTTTTTACATCCTCGATAATTCACAATCCCAAGTATATTCCCCTTTTTTGTTCCATCGTAGCATTTTTCTTTGCTAGTACCCCACTTTTAATTAGCAAGATTTGTAAATACAATACTAGATTTCATTTACTGTGCGGTTCTTCTGATAATTGAATGGTTTAAACTTTACAAAGCTACTAGTTGTAGAAGAAACAAACATTCTGATTAGTAATTCTTATGTTACGTAGAACATCCTGTAAAGAAATATGCTTCCAAAACTTAATAGAGCTCAACTTAATTTACATTTTAAACTTTACACATGAGTGTAAAGAATTTAGTGGGATTAATAATTTCGATTTTGCCCTGATATAACGATCAGCATTTATTAAGAAATGAAACCTCTATAATGTTCTAAGAACAAATTAACATTAGGTGTTAATCACTTTACACTACTCTTCATGCGCCCCTAGTAGACGTATCACATCTGTTTCCATATTTATTTTACGACTTTAGAGAAAAAATAAGTTACCGTGAGGCTCTAGAATGAAGCTTATTATATAGTGTAAACTTTACACTAGCAACGAGTGTAAGGAAGATTTTAGTCGGATTTGTAAATCTGATATTACTCGGATATTACGATCAACATTCATGAAAAAATTACGTCTCCATAACGGTTTGATGACAAATAGACACAGATGTAAACCACTTTACATCACTGTTGAGTGTAAACAAACGCGCCCAGCTGTCGTCTAATATTTGATTCCATGTAAATTTTCGGATTTCGGCAAAAAATTTAGGTTTTTGCAAAGCTCTAGAACGAAGATAAACCACTTTACATCACTGTTGAGTGTAAACAGACGCGCTCAGCTGACGTCCCTTATTTGATTCCATGTAAATTTTCAGATTTCGGCAAAAAATTCAGGTTTTCGCAAAGCTCTAGAACGAAGATTAATTAGCAGTGTGAACTTTACACAACCACCTAGTGTAAAGAGGATTTTATTCCGATATGTAAATCTGATATTACTCGGATATTATTATCAACATTTATGAAAAAATTGCATGTCTACAATGGTCTGAGGACAAATAAACAATGAGTGTAAACTACTTTACATCACTGTTGGATGTTAACAAACGCGCCTACGTGACGTCTCACATTTGATTCTTTGAAAATTTCTAGACTCTATGAAAAAATTAGGTTTCTGGAATGCTCAAAAACGAAGATAAATACATATGTAGTGTAAACTTCATGTAAACACCTAGTGTAAAGAAGATTTTGGTCAGATTCGTAATTTTGATACTGTTCCGATATTACGATTAATATTTATGAAAAAAATTAATTCTCCATAATGTTCTATAGGCAAACTAACAATAGTTGTAAACCACTTTACAACGCTGTAGAGTGTAAACATATGCGCCAGACTGGCATATCAAATTCGGTTCCTGGTCCATTTCTAGACTTGATAATCGTGTCTCTGACTCATAACCGGAGAAGCAGGCTGAAAAAACAAGACAGAAACGCATTTTAAACACCAAATTTTTGACTTTACACTCGCTAGATATTAATGTATAGACAATTTGCTTTGACATGCACCCGATATAAAGCACTTTATTTTTATTGTATTAGACTTATCCCGACTTCTGGACGGAGAAAGTGGCGAACAAAAAACGCAACAAAAACGTATTTTCCATCATTTAGAACACTGTAAACTTTAAAATTCCGTACCGAACTCCCCTCCCCATTGAGTTAAAATAAATTCGGTTTGGTACAATTTGTAGCTTTTAAATCGTAGTACATTCCGGTGTGCCAAAATTCTCTTGCAAAAATTATTTGGTATGATTTATTAATCAAAATTCGGAAAAAATGTGTTTTTTCGCCCATTTTTTACCTCTGATTTCGAACTTTACACCCTCATAAATAACTCAATATTGCGTTTTTTTAAATGCAGTTTGCTGCGATGTGTAGCCCCTGCGAGGCACTTTATTACTGCTGTATACAATTTACCCTTACTCATAAGCGAAAAAATTTGGCAGAGAAATCTTACTTAAAATCAGTTTTTTACACCATCCACTAGAGTGTAAACTTTAAACCCCAGGATCTAACTCACCATAGAGCGTAGAAGACTTTGCTTATATGCAGAATGTAGCCCTTGATCCGCTCTACATTTCTGTCAGAAATCATTACAAAAAACTCATAACCGGAGTTAGTATCAGACATAAGCAGGTTGAAAACTCGACCAAAAAGTGCTTTTTCACCCCCAGATTTTCGCACTCTTTACACTGCCATTCGATAACTAATGCGAATTTCAAAAAACAAAATAAGTGCCATCTGTAGAATTCATCCCTCTATTATCCTATGCTGTTCAATTCTTCGAATCATCAAAACTCAGTTGTCCACATGCCGCATTATAAATGTCCCAAAATTTGTCCCATGTTATAACTTTACACAAAACCTTTACACCTTCTTTGCATAGTCAGTTTTGAGTTTCAAGAAAAACAAAAAAACACGGGCAGCGAATTTTTTTATTATCTTTCTTTAAAAAAACCGCACCTTCCAGAAGAGTCTCGTTATAGCTGTAGGGGGTGCACAGGTATTAGGGGTACCCAAGTATATTATAGGTACGCGCTAACGCGCTACCTATGATGTATGGTGAATAACTTAAAAACTGACGTTCGCACTTTGCGAAGCAGCAAACAAGCGTCAAAAGTCCTTTGTAAAATTAACCGCTAGACCTTAACCCGACTCAAGAAAAAAGGCTAAATTTGGATGGGGTTGGAAATGTAACTTCTGCATAGATACAAATATTCAAAATTTCACATGGAATAGGTATGTTTGGGCACCTTTATCTCAAAAACGACCCGTGCATTTTCTTTCAATTCTATACAGTCAGGTCCGTCAGGACATCATTAAAAGCTTGAAATTTGATTAAGATTAATTGTAGCAATTTAAAGTGTCTAGTAAAATACCATCTCTATAGTCTGTTTCACGCAAGTTATGTATGTAGGTCATAAATTGCAAAACTATCTCCGGCAATAAGCTGACAGATTGCGATTATAGCTTTTATCTAATATATTACTATTTACTATCGTAACCACACGCGGGCGCGGGAGTGCGCATCCCCCAGAATCCAATTTTTGAAATTTTTCTCGCAATTTTTTGATGCCAATAGATAGTGCCCATTTTTTGACCTTGAAAAATTTCGTACCCCCCAGAATTTTGGTGCTGCCCACCTATGATCGTAAGCCTCGGCTCACTATTAAGGATAATTCTTAGAATTTATGAACCACGTCTCATGTGAAACAGACTATAAGGATTTTACGATTTTTGGATCTTTTGCATTATCTTACCCCCACGAAATTTATTACTTTATTACTCGATGTAATTTATTGACATAGATTACACTATTGGTATATTTACATATATATTACGGGCGCACTTGCAGTTATTGCCTTGTCCATAAATTAGGTTGTATATTGTTGTGTAAAGTGGTGTTGAAAAACTGTAGTAATAACTTTCGTGGGGGGTAGGATAATGCAAAAGATCCCGATTTTTCACTATAGTTTGTTCCATTCCAAATGGCTCATTTTCGCTAAAACCTCATTTAGTCTACCAGTGCACAAATGACTTCCTTAATTATAACTCCGTAATTGCTGGTTGCTTGGAACTCTTTTTATTAGTGTATCATTGCTTTGCTTAATATATGGTGTATCGTAACAATACTGCCACAACGACCTTAACCGTAAATATTCTTCTTTGCATAGTGACTGATAAGCTGTAAAGCGAAAACGATCCGTTTGGAATGGAGCGAGTCGACTATAGCATACACAGGTGGGCACTGGGCAGCACTTAACTTTTGGGGGGTTGAAAGATTTTTTTAAAGTCAAAAATGCTGATATAGCGAGAAAAATACTATTTTTCGACGTTTCTCATCGAGCACTAACCATTGGCATCAAAAAATCGCGAAAAAAATTTTCAAAAATTGAATTCTGGGGCTTGCATAGCCCCACGCCCATGTGTGGAGTATCGTGGTGTAAGGTATGTAGGTTAACTTAGTCTGTATCGCATTGAAATTTGGTCGGCGCTTGCATCGTGGCGAGCAAGTGCGCCCGTAGAACCTCCAAAACGCTATTGACATAGTCCGGGTTTCAATAGCACGACCGAATCATTTTGATCAAAAACTTGGAATACCGTAATCCTAATAAACCGCGCTCATTAATAGTAAGCGCCCTCTAGTAGACAGCGCACCTGCAAAGCTAAAAAAGTTATAGACAGCGCTCTCTAATAGTTAGCGCACCTACTATTATACATACATATGAATGCTGTCAGTTTAAGGTGTCCCTTGAATACAATTTCTTGGCTGAAAAGCAGTCCAAACTCAATATAAGAATATGGAATATTACTTTTATGGATAAAATGCAAAAGTAAGACAAGAAGTAATTGAGATTGAAATTGTAAAAATATTTCTTTATTTTGTTCAGTAATGAAGAAATTTGATGCTACCTTCAAGTTGAAAAAAGTCGTAGACAGTGCGCTGGTTATTAGAATAAATACGGTATCATGAGCCCAAAATATCTCTTAGGCCAGTACTGATAATCATTCCATTATCCAGAAACAGAACTTTCTATACTTTGTTAAGTTTGGGCATAAATTTTATAACTACATATGTATGTCCGACAATAAGCTGACAGATTGCGATTATAGCATCGATGTGATATATACATGATTTTGGTAATCCGTCGGTTTACTTCCGAATAAATTCCTAAAATTTATGTCCAAACTTATTTGAAACAAACTATAAGTATTAGGTAGGTATGTACACATACATATGTACATACCTATAAAGTTACTTCCATAGAAAATTACTGTTTTATAGCACGGTTTGTGCACCTTATTACAGTATACATAAGAAATATACATATGTATCTCATGTGTATGGCGCGAGTCTGATGCAGTAAACATTTTTCGATTGATAACACTACAATAAAAATGACTCCGATTTCTATATTCAGGTATGTTGACAAGTCAGTGTCATTTCTCTTTTCAAATAAATGAACATATGCACCGAACATATTAACTTTTTACCTGCATATCATCGTTGGTGCTATACGGTATTAAAGAACACCCTTTTAAGGGCGGTGTTGGGCAGCTTCAGTGCTGGTGGCTCAGAACATGAGCTCGCGGGATATGGATAACTCGCCCACAACCACAACTCGCCTCCTCAACAACTCGCCCCCACTGCCCCCCAACAACTCGCCCATCCCCCACTACATGTCCTTCAAAACCAGCCCTTGAAACTTCAAGCCGAGGGTTCATGATTGTTAATGCTATTATTCATTTTAAAGTCTGAGCTTTACAAAAAATCCTATCTTGGTGAAAATTGTATGTACTCATGATGACAAATTTTTGCGGCGTTTTTACACTGCCGCTACCACATAACGAGTCCATCATTTTTTATGTGTACAATGTATGCTTGTTGTGTAATGAATCATACATAAATAGATTGGTGCATTTCCATATATTTCTGATGCTTTGCTCATGCTGATTTTTGGGAGTCAGGTAGTTAATAGGCACACGTGAATATATACGGTGGAAACAGCTGGTCTGCGCGGGGTCAAACATTAAGTTTTTCTGGGCAAAACTCTAGCCACGACTGAACACTTTTTGTTTTAATGGAACATATTAATTTTTCATATAGAAAATTGAAATTAAATGAAACTAATATAAAATTGCAAATATGCTAGAAATTGAAATTTTCGGTATACTGTAGCACAACGAATTCGGGTTTTGAAGCCAAATGAGTTGCACCACGAGAATCAGCATTAAAAACTGTGCCGGCAGCCGGATATTTTATTTTGAGGTATCGGCGTTTTTCTGTCCCTTTGTACATGTACAAAGATGGTCCCCAAAAATCTGTACATTTTGTACGTGCAAATTTTTGTGTACTCTAATATAGTACAGTAGCGATTTTAGTGTGGTAAAACAGGGTTTCCTATCTTTATTAATTTATTTTAGCTAATTTCTAAATTTCTGACGCCAAAAAAAAAACGCCAAAAATCACTAAAAATTTGACATTTTTCTATTCTAAATGCAAATTCCACCATTTTGAAGATATTACAGGACAAATAATACTCATTTCGGCACGAAGCGCCGAACACTTTTTGCAATTTTACACCTTTTTACAGTTTTTGTCTTCCCAAAAATCTTTGTACATGTTGTACACACAAATTTTGGAGTACTTTAATATGGTACGGCCGCAATTTTAGTGTGGTAGAAACAGAGTTGTTCGACTTTCGCTACTGTATTTTAGCTAATTTCTGGGTGTCTAAGGGCAAAAATCAAAAGAATCGGCTTAAAACGGCGCGAAGCGCCGAAAAATTTGACATTTTTCCTTTTGGAATGCAATTCCTGCCATTATACAGTTATATAGAATATACAATTACTCATTTCGGCGCGAAGCGCCGAAAATTTCTGCGAATTTCACACTTTTTTTGCAATTTTTGTCTTCCCAAAAATCTTTGTGCATGTACAAAGGCGGTCCCGAAAAGTCTTTGTACATCGGGAAAAATCTTTGCCGAATACAAAAAAACGGTGGGTATGATTAATTTTCGACTTATCACAAAGTTGGTCGAAATTCTCAGAAATCGGCTCTTAAATAGCCTTTTGCCTATTTAACCTAATGAATGCGCTAGGCCAAACCGATTTCCTAATTGCTGTCCCAAATTCTTCATCTCAAGCGGCGCCATTCAAAAAAATTGCTGCCTATCCGTCGAACAATTGGAGATCGAGTGCTACAGTAGTAGTAACTTAATTAGTTTTAGAGAATTCATGCACTACATGTCAAAAAACGGACAATATAGATGTACTTTATCATATGAACGTACCGCTTAACTAGCTTGGTACTTTACACTACAATGTGTAAACAAATTTTATCGCATCTATTCATTTTGCTTTTTAATTTAAACTTTTATACTTTTACCTTATACTTTATAAAACATAAATTTTGTTAAGTGCGTTTTTCGTGCCTCTAATGCCAGTAATGAAATTATATACGTTTTCTTTCCCACTGCTGGTGTTACTGGTAGGCATAATTTGGATTCTGTTTAATAACGATGCTGCACAATGCAAGCGAGGTGGTACTGGCGGGCGAGGTTTTGGAGGTGGTTCCAGGTCCGGTTCGTTCGGTGGCAGCGGTCGCGGCGGATCAGGGATGGGCCGATATGGTGGCAGTCGAATCGGATCTGGTTACAGATCAGGTGGATTCGGTTACGGATCCGGTGGAGTCAGATCAGGTGGAGCTGGTTACAGATCAGGTGGATCCGGTGGTTATAGATACGGTGGATACAGATCCAGTAGTGGTTGGTTCGGCAGTGGTAGTGGTAGAAGTTATGGTAAGTATGTACTCCTGTGTATATGTACCCATTGTACTTATGTATATCATTTCCTTCTTCTTGTTCAACTTAATTTGAGGGAAAAGTAAAATCCGGAAATGGAAACGATGGGTAAAAGTCGGAAACGAAAATAATGGGTAAAAGCCGGAAACGGGAATGGAAACGTTTATTATTGTGCACACGGTTCCGTCGGGGTTTCTCCACCCTGGGGAGGGGGTAGTCTAAAGTGCCGGAAACGGAGTCCCGCAAGTAGGGCCCATCAGGGTGAACACCCCAACCCCTTTTCGGTAAAATCTCTCGCGCTGAAGGGGGTTTAAAGGCTCGGAAACGGGGTACCCCATTATTCATACGTGAAGCTGACCCTGGTTCCGTCGGGGATTTCTCCACCCTATGGGTAGTCCAAAAGTTCCAAAGTACCGGAACCGGGGTTCCCGCAAGTAGAGCCCGTCAGGGAAAACACCCCCATCCCGTTTCCGGGAGAATTCCTCCCACTGACGGGGGGTTTAGGGCTCGGTAAACGGGTACCCCAAGATACATATGTAAAGCCGATCCCGGTTCCGTCGGGGGTTACTCCGCTCTGTGGGTACTCCAAAGTGCCTGAACCGGGGTTCCCCAAGTAGGGCCTTTGCAATTTTCTTTAGGTAGGTAATTGCTTGCTTCTATAAGTAGAGCATAGGTTGAAGTCCAAAACGGTCAAAAATAGCAAAAGTTTCTTAGTTTAGCGTCAATTCCGTAGTTTACTTGATGCATTTCTTTAAAAATTAAATCTTATTCTTTTCGGTATAAAACTTAAGAAAAACTTCAATCTTGACACTTAAAAATACGTAAAATCAAATTTTGTGGCCATCTAAAAAGTTTGTCCTCTCATTCTGACTCAGTAAGAGCTACACAAAATCATCGGATTTTTTCGGTTCGGGTCTGGTCGGAAAGACCCCTGACAAGTGCGGGCTGCTGGTTGGACCCTGTGGGTTGGTTGGTAGCCCGATGCTTGCGGGTAGGGTGTGTGGGTCAAAAATGTCTACCCGATTTTCATCTCCAGTTTTAGTCCCTAAATAAGATCTAAGATTAAAGAATGCAGCGAAAAAGCTCTTTTGGGGCTGGATCTGGGGTCGCGCTCAAGCCCCCGTTCAAACATCGTCGCAGAACAGTGTTACGCAACCGCGTAACTCTATTTTAGAAAATTTAATGTATTTCCCAGAGTGATACTCCCCTCCCCACTGACTACGCCAGTGGCCTATATGGCATCAAATAAAAGTTATTTTTGGTCGATAAAATCTCAAAAGTCAGCAATTTAAGAGTTCAGTTTAAGTGGAGGACTCTTCCCTTCTTAGTAGGTAACTTGAATTCAACCCACTCAACTGAAAAAAACGCAATCACTGAGATTTTCACACGACACAACGCATAAGTGAGTAGAGCCAAAACAATCCGAGTTAATGACAGGTTGAGAAGTTTAAAAACTGGCTAACTAACAGACATGAACGTCAGACAAAACAGGCGTACTGTACAACAGAACAAATCGTAGTACTTTTCAAAGAATACTCGTACGTATGTTTATATTTGTATTTTTCCAGACTCTGAAACCCCCTTCAGTGGGAGAAATTTTGCCGGAAACGCGATTTAGGGTGTTCACCCTGATGGGCCCTACTTGGGGAACCCCGGTTCCAACACTTTTGATCACCCCCAGGGCGGAGAACCCCATTTTGGACTTTCCTCCCCCAGGGCGGAGAAACCCTCGACGAAACCGTGAGCACAGTAATTTGCGTTTCCGTTTCCGGATTTTACCCATCGTTTCTGCTTCCTATTTTACCCATCGTTTCCGTTTCCGGCTTTTACCCATCGTTCCCGTTTCCGGATCTTACCCACAGCCCTTAATTTGGTTCCATATTGAACATGCTCTTGTATGATACCTTTGTCAAGGTTTGTTGGAGCGATTGATAAACGATGGAACTGTACAAGAGGTGTTCTAAAAAATTCCTTAGCACAATGATTTACACATTCATGCTGCGTTTTGATTGCGTTTAAAATATTAATTTATTTTTTATTACCTGATATTGCAATGTTGCCTAGACATTTCCAAATAAATCTTACATATCTTGACAAAAACCATCGGGTTATTTTTGATCTAAAAATTTTTCACGCGCTTAATTAGGCCTTGTATATGAAAAAAATATAGGTATGTAGCTGAAGACTTTTTGGATTTAAGGATATATCTCTTTGGAGCATTATTCTATTTACTCGGTTCCATTGCTCAAGACGAGCAAATCAAAATATGGAGCGAAAAAACAATTTTACTGAAGATTCGTGCGAAAAACGCCTAATATTACCCAATTTTACTCACCTTTTCTTCAGGCAACTGTACTACAGATTATTCTAATTGTTATACAAATCCCGAATGTGTGAAATTGCAAAAGTAGGGAGATTCGCAACAAAGTCCTCAGCATTCATAACGAATTTTTCAACATTCCTTTATGTAAGCAATAGGCTTAGAGATGAATCGCATAAGCTTGTCTTTTTCAAGAATTTACGACACCTTAAAGTCTGGCTTCCATAAGCTGTCAGACGACCGTCGGAGAGATTCGTCCTCAAGGTTATGTGACCTGATTAAAACTGTAAATTTTAAATTCTAAATTCGATTTTTTTTTCCAAATCCCAATAAATTCATGAGCTCACGAACAAACCGTTAAGAGACACGCTGAAAAATGTTTTTTGCTACATTATTATGTCACAAATAGTATGTTAGGTTGCTTTCAATAGTTCCTTACTCTTCCACCATAAGTAGGGCTCCCACATACTTTATGCCAGAAAAAAGGACATTTTTCGCAAAAAGTCTAAATTGACAAATGTTTACTGAAATTATACACAACTAAGTTAATACAAGACCTATACAATGAGATCAATGAACATAATTATTGCTAGATTGAATTTGTCTAAGTAAGTTATCGTTCTGAATGCAGCATGAAAAGTTTAACACCCTACTTTTTATGGCAAAATGAGCAGTTCAGAATAATGCAAAATTACGGGGTAATAAAATAAGTACAGTAAATAAAACTATATTGACCTAAAAGAAAAAAAAGTTAGGTTAGAAAACGTCCATCATATAACTGCAATGCTCATAATAAAGGTACAATATTAATTTAAAACAAAATCCTTCGTAAATGGCCAGTCACCAGACACAACGGTAATTGTGTAGAGATTTTTTCAGGCTAAGTAGCGAAAAAAGGACAAAAAAAGGACAGGTTTTAAAAAGGACGCTGATGCAAATAAAAGGGCTGTCCTCTTAAAAAAGGACATATGGGAGCCCTAACCATAAGAGATATGTATGTCGATTATTTCGTGTATCTTTCTCTTGATTTTACTCTAAATCTATTCGACTTAGGTTATCGACCGTACAGCGCTTATGGATCTCGACGATACGGCGGCTATCACGTAGGAGGGATGGCGTATCGAAGGCCATACTATGGATTTGCATATCCTAGGTCTCGATACGTCATGTATCATGGTGGATATTTTGCGAGCCCCGGGTAATACCTTTCGTTTACTTGCGTAGATTTGTTTGCTGTCCATCTAAGCTCTACTTAAAACTATGTAGCTCAAGATTCGATGATGACTTGGAACAATAGAAAAATTTCCACTCTTATTAGTCTCCTACTTTTTCCACAATTTTCCTTTTTTGCTTCATATGGGGTAGGACCAAATCCGAAACCCCGTGTGCATATCTGGTTCACATTTGCTATCAGTCTGCACCATGACTAACCAGCTCGGCCAGTGGTTGATAGAAAACTCGAGTCAGACGGCCGAGGTCACGCTATCACGCCCTCTTTTCTATTTTTTCCAGGTTCTCCGTAATTTTTAGCAGCAGGAAAAAAACTTCAAATTTTGTTCTATTAATTGTACGTCGATTCAATTAAGTTCGAAAGCATTGCTTACAACAGTAGCAGTGAGTGACTAGTATGGGGGTTCGCTGCCGGACGAAATACAAGGGAAATTGTCATGATGACACATGCAAAATACAGTGAAAAATATGTATGCAGACTATTACAGGTGTTAATTAAAGTGACGCGAATTCAGCAATTCAAAAGGATTATTCTCTTATACATGCTCGCGATGGCTGGGTTGTCTCTGGACTGGACCTCCTTGAATAAAAAACGAGAAATTTTCTGGGGAAAATGAAACAAAATAAAGGCCGAAAATGAATAAAAATTAGAAATTTCCTTCAAAAGTGCTTTAAACTGAGCAGAAACTGTGTAATAACGTATTTTTAACTTATTTTAGCGCTACCAATTTTTAGATTATTTTGGCCTGAAAAAGCTCATTTTTGACCCTCCCAAACCGGCCTAACCTCCCCGATCGACCATGCTGTGCATCTATGGTCAAGATCAGACATGCGAATGGGGTAAGCTTTAGACATCTAAAAAGGAAAAGGGAACATTTTGATAAGGCAATAACAATGTCAAAAATGGATGAGAACCGGAAATTTTCCGCAAAAGTGCTTGACATTGACCAGAAACTGTAAATAATGTAGTTTTTACGCTATTCTGTACATTTATACTAGGTTTTGAGTCAATAGCTGAAGAAATGATTCTTTTGACTGATCCCAAACCGTTGGGGACCACACGGGGGCGTGGGGGGTTTGGGGGGTATGCAACCCGCCAGAAGTTGAAATATCCCCCCAGAATTCAATTTTTGAAATTTGTTTTGCTTTTTTAGCGATTTTTTGATGCCATTGGATATTGCTCGATGAGGAACGTCGAAAAATAGTGTTTTTTCGCCATACGACCACTATTAAGTCCATTTTTTGACCTTTGAAACCCCCATCCCCCAGAAATTTTTTCACCCCCCCCCATAAATTTTTTCAACCCCCCCCAGAATTTCGGTGCTGCCCACCTATGGTGGGGACCCTCCAGATCGGTCTTGCTGTGCATTTGTGCTCGAAATCTTTTTTCTCTTAGAACATTGACTATTTCTATAATTTCTCTCTAAAAATCATTGTAGTCGTAGAAAAGCAACTGTGGAAAATCTTTGCACCAGTTAAAAATTGATTGCCGATTACAAAAAATCGTACGTATTATCGTTGTTTTTTACGTAATTATATTGCACTGGTGCTTACACTCAACTCAAGTGTTATTTTTATGCGCTCCTATGGTAGGTATGTATCTACGTGTATGTACTATCTGTATTCTTTTGCTTATGCCGTTATTGTCTAGCAAGTCGTACATTTTTTAAGCTTCCTAATACCTGGAGTCTATCCGATGGCTTATTATTTGGGTGGATACATGCCATATCACATTCTATCTCCTTGTTGCCCATGGCTTTATTATGCTCCATTTCAACGAACTTATTTCTATAGTCACGAGCATTACGAAACCAGATTTTATAATGCGACAAACGGCAAAAGGGTTGGTGACGAATTTACAATCATGTTTCTAAGTGATAATATTGATGTAAATGTAGTCATAAGCTTGATTAGATAATCTCGGATATGCTAAGCATTGCAAATTGCGTAAATTCATCCTTATTGGTGAAACTTCATGTTTTATATCAAATCGAGATCAGTCGGAAATAAAGAATATCAAATTTTTTGAACTATGAAAATTCAGTTGCCGTAACCAGTCAAAAGTGTATCCATCAATAAGAGGTACATACCCCATCCGGATTTTTTGGCATTTCTTTGCTCATCTTTTACGTAATTTTTTTAAAGTCACTAGGATTTGATCCCAAAGCTTTCCGATTGGTAATCTAGTGCTCTATCCACTGAGCTATCCCTGGAGCCAGCGGAATAAGTTGCATCCCAGATCGTGTCTGGCAATATTATGAATCAAGCCATTTGTCGTCCATAATAGTTTAGTTAAAAATTAGACTGCTGCTTTAGCTGTAAACTAAACCGTTGACTCCAAGAAATTATGCAAAACAGCAGAAAAGTGCCCACAATCCGGATGAGAAATATAATGGAAAAGTATCGTACTGTGAAATTCTTTTAAGGCAACTGAGTCATCATCACACCTGGGCGTGGGGGTTTTGGGGGTATGCACCCACCCCCCTCCCCCGAGAAACCAAAATAACCCCCCCCCAGAAATCAAAATACCCCCCACAGAATTCAATTTATGAACTTTGATTCCGTTTTTTTCGCAATTTTTTGATGCCAATGGATAGTGCTCGATGAGAAACGTCGAAAAATTGTTTTTTTCGCCATACCACCATTTTTAAGGTTACTTTGTAACCTTTGAAAAATCTAGCACTCCCCTCCCCAGAATTTTCTTGCTGCTCATGTATGGTCCATCATGATTACAAGCTGGTATGATATTCATGATCCTCGACCTCGTTTCAGTGTGAATTAATCAATAAGTTTCATCAGTAAGGTCAAAGTTACGTAATTTCGTAATGTGGACTCATGCTTAAGGAATGCCGTACCTTTGTGCTGGAATAGTGAGATTGAGAGGCATTTTAATTTATTTTTCTTCGAATTGTCTAAAAGGAGCTAACACGAATCCCATAGTTTTTTATTTGGATTTGCAACTGAAATGAATTAAAAGTCATGCAAACGTGTAATAAGTCATCGGGATGTTTAGGAAGTTTGCCTGGTGACTGAATCTTGGTTATTCCCAACTCGTAGTGTTTCAGGTAATTGATAACCCAATAACCTGCGAATACAAAATCACTGAAAGCGATCCAGCATTTAAGAATGTGACATTTGCAAATGGAACAAGAATAACCGAAATAATATATGAGTAAGCTCAAGGTAAATATATCCCATTTTGAATTATCGTTTTTAAAGTCTACACTTTCAGATGCGATAGAGATATAGAAAAGTGTTGCAATGGCTTAGATTGCTGTCCCATCGATCGTGATGGATACGCCTGGTGGAAAATTTTGTGAGTTGGCGTGATTGTGTTTATTTCAGCAAATACGTACATATGTATATTACCGAAGCATTGTTTTGATAGTACCTACCGTTTCAGTATTTCGCTTTTAAGCAAGAATAATACATAAATCTGATAGATATAGAAGAGATTCTTAACATTGTTGGTTATGTAAACTAGTTGGCTAATTCTATTACTAGCATCGATTTTAATAGAAAAGCTGAACATTTGCCAGTTGTGGATGACTTTAATCTTCTAGTCGACCTGTCAAATAAAACTCCTACATTGAAGCGTTTGCGCTCGGTTTTTTATGTTGCTTATGCAGTTAAAATAGAGTTGAACCCTGCATAAATCTCGAGATTTCTAGAACAAAAGAGAGTGCGTCAATTTTAACGCAAGATTCAAAGTATGAAAATATCGAGGATTAAATGCCTCATTAAACAAACTGAGTTTAAAAGTGGCCGACTTAAGCCGATATAACTAGCTTTAATGTGATTAAATCATTGATTATCTGTTTGATCGCATTGTTAGCTATGAACTTTGTTCTGCTAAATTTGAACAATCATCTGTACTATTTCAAATGTGCAAACATAATACACCAGTGTACGCGCTCTTAATCAAAACTATTTGAGGTAGGTATGCGTTTTTGGTACTATCTTTGGAAATAAAGATTTTTTATTTAATTTTCCGTTATTATACCATTTCTTCATTTATGTCGGCGAACAACATCCTTTTTAGACGTTTCTCATTAGGCTCTATCTGCTGGCATCAAAAACTTGTGAAAAAACGAAAAATTTTAAAAATCGGTACGCAGGGATTTTTTTAATTTTGGGGTCTGAAGCATACGTGGGCAGCATCGAAATTCTGGGGGTGCAAGATTTTTCAAAGGTCAAAAAATGGACTTAAAAATGGTGGTAGAGCGAAAAAAACACCATTTTTTACCGTTTCTCATCGAGCATTATCCATTGGCATAAAAAAGTTGCGAAAAAACAACAAAAAACTTTATATAGATTGAATTCTGGGGGGTATTTTGGTTTCTGGGAGGGTATTTTGGTTTCTCGGGGGGGGGGGTGCATACCCTCGAACCCCACGCCCAGGTGTGGTATGAAGTCCCACGTCCACCTATTTCCCTATATGAATCACCACATTTTTGAATAGGTACTTTATATAAGTGTTCACGATATCCTAAAAGAACTTTTTGCGCATTTCAACAATAGATCTTTAAAGGTTTGGATAATACGCTTCTCAGACTTCGGTTTTCTGAACTGGTGTAAGTCCTCGATATAATAAATCTTATTTCTAACAATTATAATAAATAATGCAAATCTTCCTCGTCATATCATCGAGCATGTCGCCATATTAAGAAAAACTCGCTGTCGCAATCGTACTCGATGCTCTTTCTCCATTCGAACCATATTACGCCACTTTTGACGCTCGATAATAGAATAAGATGTGAATTACACAAAAACTTTTAAGAAACAAGACTTCCGTATTACGTCGGTGGATAGTTTTAAGTTGACTAAAGCGTCAGTCGAATTCTACCACAACTGTTGGAAGTAAAGATAAGCCGTATTTATACTCCACGCAGGATCGCGTCGCAGGATTAAATGGCGTGACTTTTTCTAAAAATAGCACATCCTGCGAAAATCGTGCGAATTGACGCATCGCGCCGTCCGTTTATACTTCCTGCGAAAAATCGTGCGATAATCGACAAAATTCGTCGCATCGCGTCTTCGATTTATACTTGCTGCGATTTCTCGCAAACTCGACTATCCTGCGATAAATCGTGCGATTTTTCTGCGAATCTTGCGAATCATCGCACGATTTTTTCGCGCATATTTTTGCTCATTTTCGTCCTCGCCTGACCTCATTACAAATTCAAAGCATTGTTGCGTGACATAAATGATTTAAGTAGGCACGTCGACCCGCGTCGATCGGCGTTGTACATGTCAAATTTGACAGTTCAATAGAAATGTGCGCAAAAAAGGACGCGAATTCGCTTCCGAGCCCAATTTTGCGAATTCGCGTCGGACGTCAACTTGTTACTAAAATTAGTAATTTTTGACATTTTTCGCGGAGATGAACGCGATGAAGTATAAACTGAAATGCGATTCATCGCACGACGAAATTTATTGCCTGCGCGAATTATTAAGCGATGCGAACTTCGCAGAAAGTATAAATCGAAAAATCGTATCGCGGACAATCCTGCGATTCGCGCGAACAATTATTCGCGCGATAGTATAAATCAAATTCGCGTGCTTTGCCCGATCCTGCGACTGCGATATTCCGCAAGTTCGGCGCGATGCGTGAAGTATAAACCAGGCTTAAGTATACCATTTGTGTTGCGTCTTGCTGCTGTCTAAACCCTACCTTAGTGTTGTTATCGTTAGTGAAAAAAGATATCGTTTTTGTTTCCGTTGGCGATATTTTTTCTAAAAAAATAACGTTTCGTTAACGAAAACGACGACCTCAAAAAATATCGCTAACGATATTGATATCGTTTTTTAATTATATTTAGCATTTTTCCTGTATTCATGTTTTTATCATTATTCTTTAGTCTGTTTCGAAATTCTTGAAACTTTTTATAATAAGGCGATTCAAAAGCATAAACAATTCAACCATTGGGAAGGGTTAAAATCATAAAAAATTCCAATACGCAAAAAATTCAATTTTAGGGGTTATTAATCTTTGCGGTAGGTTTTTCGGATTCTGGGGGAGTAACTCATAACGTTTTCTTGGGGGAGGTCGGGGGAGTTAGACCAGGCATGCACAGCGGGAATTCTCGGGGGATTTTGTGCCTTTTTTGGGCCTAAAAATGGTGGGTATGCGTCAAAAATATCGTTTTTTTTGTTTCTGACGGTGCTCTATCTTTATAGAGCATAAAAACAAAAAATGTCGAAAAAAATCGAACAAATTGAAAAAATATATTCAAAACATGAGTATATAGCGTGAAGCGCTGATAATTTGACATTTTGAGCAAAAAAATGACTAAAAACGCTTAAAACCATACATGTAACAGGGGATGGGAGGATCCCCCCACCCAGAGTCGGACGTCCCCCCATCCCTCCAAAGCTAGAAAATTTTTGACCCCCCTGATTTTTGGAAAAAATCGAATTTTTTGGCTGTTTTTAGGCGTTTTTTGGCTTTTTTTTGACCGAAAATTGGCGGTCATTTACCCCCTAAAAATGGCCGGGGACCCCCCATTTCGAGCCGTTACATGTATGCTTAAAACAGCACCTTTTCTTCGAATTTTCAAGAAACTTTTAGAAACTTTAAAAAACTTGCGAAATCAGGGAGTTAAAAATTTTTTTCAAGGGGAACATTTTCTTGAGGATGAAAACCCCCTCCTCTCAAACCCCCTCCCAACATCCTGTGTGGCTGCGACCCCCTGAATTGTCGCTTTTTAGTGAAAATTGTGAAGAGTGTGACTTTTTTATGCGTTTCTAGCTCATTTTTGACTCAAATGTCATCAATTTTTGGCGCTTCGCGCCTTATACACATTTTTTGACTATATTTTCTTCAATGTATTCGATTTCTTCATACTTTTCGAAATTTCTGGTTTTTGTATTCTAGAACGGAAGATCACTGTCTGAAATATTAAATGACAGTGTTTTATATGTGTAGATATCCATCGATTTTTAGCCTAAAACGGCATTTTTTAAATTTTCTGGCCTGAACCCCAGAATTCCCATGCTGTTCATGTATGGTTATTCCCTAAGCTCCCCACACCTATGTACGTGTGGTTAACCCGCCTCGAAGGATCGGCTCTGTCTGTCTGTTGTACCATCCCCCACTCCAGCCAGCAGCTTCCTCAGCAAACTAGTACAGCAAGTATGTAGTTAAATAGGATCAAATGTATTTACAGAAAAACTAACGTTATTTTCACGATATTATTTACCAAAATTAAAATCATTTTCGTCAACGATGACTCTCGAAAAAGAGATATCGTTTCGTTAACGACGGCCCAAAAACACGTCATTAACGACGTTTTTCGATTTAATATCGTTAACTATAACAACCCTACCCTACCTGTATGATTAACATGTAGTCGGCAACTTTATTCAGAAAATGTATTTTTATTGTCTGTGATAGGACGTCTAGAAATGTAACTTAAGACCTTAGTGACATCTGCGCTTCTTCGACGCTTTCTGATGATATTCTAAGATGCAACAATTAATGCTTTTACGAGTGAAGTATAATACAATTTTGTAAAAGTGCATTCACACAAATTGACTACTTAACTGGAGGTGCCAAAGGATTTATAGGCCGAAATTCCTCAAAACGACTTGAAGCAGCATAGTTTCTGTAGTTTTTTTCTGTAAAATTAAGAAAAATTGTCTGGGATAGGTAAGCAGCCAATAGAGCAGAATCTCCTACCCTTTTTACATTGTATGTGTTCTTGGAGGTTTGTAATTTATGGCGTATCTGTGTGCATTTAAATTGCGAAAGCAGTATGTAGCAAGTTCGACTGATTCCTCTAGAATAATGATCCTGTCGACACGTGGACTGGGGGTTTCGACCCTCCCGAAAATCCGGCAGACTTCCTACGCAAACAAAAGTCGATAGACCTCTAGAATTGAATTTTTAGCATGTTTTCAGGGATTTTTGCCAGTTTTAACTACCCGAACCCACAGGATTCGGCCGCCGCCCATGTCTGGTCCTGTCCTTTGACTTGTGAGGAGCTTTAATAATTAGCAAGATTGTTCTTCGTACGCAGGCTAATAGTACTGGGTTGCATGTTTGGTGCCCTACTTCTTTGTTTGTTGTGTTGTGCTGTGTGCGCCTACTTCGAAAGCATAACTGCCATGCACAATCCTGTTATCGTTGAAGAAGTTCCTCCACCTGTCATTGTCTATCAGCCCGCGCAGGCACCAATTTATTCCGGGCGACAGGAATCTGGTGCATACCCATTGGAGGGCCCTTATAATGATACAAGCGAGATTAGCTGGCCAACGCCTCGTAAATCTGATCAGTTTCGAGTTGCAACTGACTCAAATCGTCAAATCATGAACGCGCCTTGCACAATAAAGGGGTAATTTCAGTGCAGCGTTGTAAACTGAGTTAAAATACACTGGGCTTTGCCGGAGGCTGATTTCAAGTAGGTGCATACATATCAATAACCCAAACATAGTTGTTGAGATAAGAAATAGATATGTAAAGTACCTATATATTATTTAATATTTTCGACTATTGTTTTGAATATTTTTTCTATTTCTTTAGTTATGTATACATATGCGTATTTTGTATTTATGACATTTTTTCATAATCAATCAGAGTCAGAAGCCATATTTATGCACCAAAACTAAACTGTTTTTTATTTACAACGAAGATATAATTGTCCACTTTCAATCACATTTTAAGCAGAATTCAAAAAATTTAGGCACTACTTGCCGAATCCCGCGATAAGACTATGCTATAAATGCAAAGCACTGTCGATCAGGGAGGGGGTGGCTGCCATAGGTGGGCAGCACCAAAATTCTGGGGAGTGCAAGATTTTTTAAACGTAAAAAGGGGTCTTAAGAATGGCGGTATGGCGGAAAAACACCATTTTCAAACGTTTCTCATCGAGTACTATCCATTGGCATCAAAAAATCTAGGAAAAAACAAAAAATTCGAAAATTAAATTCTGGGGGTATTTTGGTGTTTGAGGGTTTACCCCGAACCCCTTCCCACGCCCATGTGTGGTAGCAGCCAGTTTATGGGGATCAAAAATTGAGCTTTTTGGATTAAAATTACCCTGAAAACTGGTTCAACCCTAAAATAGTGTCAAAACTATCTTATTACTAATGACCGGATTTTTATGTGCAAAAAATGGGCCAAATAGGTGCAAAGCATCGGCAAGTGCAAACAGTCGATAATAAGTGAAAATTATAGCCATTTTCAGAGTCAAATAAGGTGCAAAACAGGCTCAAACTGTGAAAAGATCATTACAAAATAGAGCTTTCAGGTGCTAGCACCTACTCAAATCCAATCTCTACTTATTACGCTTCTGGTCAATTTAAAGCAGAAAATAATCATTTTCCAATCTGAGGGGTCTAGAGACGCCCCGAATATCGTCATGTGCATGTCTGAAGCGAATAAATTAAATCGACGATTAATAATATAACGTTTGTCTTTAGCCCCTAAATTTTTTTACGCTTCGCGCAAGGCTCTGCAAAAGTAATATTTGATAAAATTTACACTCCGAGAGCTTTCGTATCACAAAATTTATTTTTAAATTGAAGTCTTGTTCACAATGGCGAAAAATGATTTTTTTGTGAAATGGCTGTTTGGAGATACACTACATGAATATAAATCGAGGTCACGTTCAATTAAAAAAACCCAGGATCCGTAACGCTGAGAATTAAGTTGCGATATATGCGAAAATACCATTTTATTCTCCTCAGATTTCTTAAGTCTTAGGAAAAATAAAGGATGCTAAATCCGTGCCTGTCTGTGCCGCTCTGTTCCGTTCCTCCAAACGTCTCGATTCTCCGACCGTCCTGATTCTCCGACTTTCCCGATTCTCTGACTGTCCCGATTATAGGTGGGCAGCACCAGCATTCTGAATGGGGGTGCAATTTTTCAAAGGTCAAAAAACGGTATTGAAAATGGTGGTATTGAACACTATCCATTGGCGTCAAAAAATGGCGAAAAAAACAAAAAAAAATTCAAAAAATTGAATTCTGGGGGTGGTATTTCGGTTTCTGGAGGATGTTCAATCTTCTGGGGGCATACCCCCAAACCCTCTCCCCTATGCCCACGTGTGATCTCCACTCTTCGTCCAATGGTAAAACATGTCATTTAGAGACTTCCAGAATTTCCGTTTCTCCGACCGTCCCGATTCTCCGACTGTTCCGATTCTACGACTGATTGTATAAAACGCTGTTTTTAAAATTTAAAACTCCTGATTCTCCGACCATTCCAATTCTTAGACCATGCTCAAGATTGCCTAGCGTGAAACAAGTGAATTTTTGGAAATGCAATCGGACTGCACAACTCGTAGTACGCACAATCATAGATGCATGATGAGGTATTTATTCACTTAACCAGTGTAATGAATACCTTCGACGAAACTCTGCTCCGACTTACAAAAGTAAACAAAAAATGGAAAATACAAGTCAGATATCACATTGAAAGATATTTAGCGTCGGTTTCCCGACGTATAATATGATTGTATGCACCTGACTTAATTAAGAGTTGGTACAAAGCCAGAGCTATGTACATAGGTAAGGACACGTGTTCCATTCGACATAGTTTTTAATTTTTTCACATTCAAGATCAAAATTAAGCTTTAGAACAAATGATTAATTATAATTAATAACAATAGATTTCTTCAGAAGAAATCTTATTATCTATACTTCAAATATAAAGTAAGCAGGAAGTATAATAATTTTCACATTAAATAAACCCTAAACTAATTAATTCTTTATACCTACTCATTAAACTAAATCGATAGAACAACACCACTTTCATGCTACTTTTCAGCCAGCGGTTGACTGAAGTGTGGTTAGTGCCACCTGTTACATTTGAATGCGTTGTCGAAGAAACGGGAGAGTTGGAGAATTGGGACGGTTGGAGAATGGGAACGGCCAGAGAATCGGGATTGTCGGAGAATCGGGACGGTCGGAGAATCAGAACGGTCGGATAAACGGGACGGTCGGAGAATTGGGACAGTCGGAGAATCGGGATGATCGGAAAATCGGGACACAATCCATCTGTGCGACTCGTTGCCCTCCGACGACACAAAAACGCGACACTACTTGCTATTCTTTTTATTTACAATCTTTTTTGACCAACTTTGAAATGCTATTTGAGATTTAGATATTTCTTCGGATTAAAGATTAAGCTTACTTCAATTTATGGAACAGCTCGAAAGGCGCATAGGATAACTCACTTCGGTTTGCTTCAGACCTCAAGAGGCGAACATTGTTGTAATTTAAGGTGCTCTAACGTTAGTGGTGTAAGCGAGGCGGCACTTACACGCTTATCGAACTCATGCGCTGCTAAGTTTTATATAGCTTTTCCCGTTCAAGTTCGCTTTTGCTGTTCCGATGCTGCTATTTTAAGCTTTTGCGCTTCAAACCGTCGAGATGACGTTTCATCTTTTGGATCAGATAGCGCAATTTTTGGGTACATTGAGCACTATTTCGGCTTGCGAAAACAACCAAACACCGGTCAGTGGTGGGTCTTCGGACCTGCCCAGTTTTTGGACTTCTCAATTACAGTAGGTCCTTAGTAATATTTCCTGATAGTCTGTTTCACGGTCCCGTCTCGCTAGACCCACCGTCCCGCTTGACCCACCGTCCCGCTAGACCCACCGTCCCACTAGACCCACTTTTTCGTCCCGCTAGACCCACCGGAAGTCTCGCTAGACCCACCACGTGCATAATGAGGTGTCCCGCTAGACCCACCGTTTTGCGACCGTCCCGCTAGACCCACTGTCTCGGAAGACCCAACAGAGAAGAAAATTATGTACGCTTATAAGCAAAAACAGAAATGCTTTCAAAGTGTATCCATTCAAGTATATATGTTTAGTCAAATATATAAATAATTAATTAAAAAATGATTACATTTAATTAACCACCTAATCAATTAAATTTAATTATTAAATAAATAAATTTTGTATATTATTGCATGAAATTGTGGATATTACAAATAATAACATGCAAAGAAGATATGTGCGTGCATGTGTGTGGCAATAGTAAGTAACCAGCCATGGCCGATGATTTTTTAAGAATGAATTTCTATTTTTCATGTCAAGGAGTACACTCTTGTCAAACACATTTCAGAGTGCAATTTTCGCTTATTATCGTAATGGTACTGTACTCTTTGTATCCTCCGATCAGGGAATTTCCGTATACTAAGTAGGCACACAGATTGAAGCGTTGACACTGCATTTCGATAACAGTACAGATATGCACATATGAATATGATGAAAAGCATGTAGGCATTTCATAAAGACGGCTCAACAATAATCGGGCCGAGCGGATGTTGCAAATTCTCACTAAAAAATCGAAAATGTTAATCAGGTCATTGTGAATAAATCCGAATCTATTTTTAAAAATAGGACTAAGGAGTGCTAATGTCCATGTGCTCACTTTATTTCATCGCTTCAAATACTATTTAGAAATTTTGATTTCGAATCGAGCCATGGATTTCGGTCGCGCTAATTTCGTTTTAATTCGTTATATGAAGTCAGCTATGTTAGTCTGTGAAGCTGATAATAACGAAACTTTTTTCGAATGATATGGTAATTATATACAATTGAACATTCATGAAAACAAACTAACCACTTGTCATTGACTATTGCACACCTCAAACTTGCTTTTTAATTAATAATTACAAACAATTTTGCAGAATTCACTTAGACGTCTTGATAACTATTTTTCATTTCACGTGTAATATGTATGTCTTCATTTTTTCGAGTGGGTCTTCCGAGACAGTGGGTCTAGCGGGACGGTCACGAAACGGTGGGTCTAGCGGGACACCTTATTATGCACGTGGTGGGTCTAGCGAGACTCCGGTGGGTCTAGCGGGACGAAAAAGTGGGTCTAGTGGGACGGTGGGTCTAGCGGGACGGTGGGTCAAATTGGGTCACAATCCTGTTTAACGTACCTCCTAAACTTGCGCCTTTCACTTAATAATTTTTAGATGGTTGTAAACCAATGTTTTTTGTAATAGCTTTGAATAGATACATATTCTTCGTAAGCAAGGTGCGCTTTGAGTTTCCGTCAGCAAAAATTCCTAAAAGATAACCACAAGAGTATGAAAATAGTTGTTGAAAATTCGAAACTGCAAATTTAAATAGTCATTTTCTTTCAGATTAGCATCAAAATACGCCAACAATGTGCCCGCATCGCAATTACCCTCAACTTCCTTTGTACCTTATGTTCCAACGGAACACAAAAAGATGATTGATCAGAGTGCAAGCGGAAACACAAATCTGACGCTTCCTCCGTTGCGGTTTTCGCCCTCACCAAACATTAGACTTTGAAACGCGACTATTTATAATTTCGCCGTTAAGTCAACAGACTACAATGTATGATTCGGCGTACGTTTCCCGTATGGCGGGGCGATTCGATACTGTCTTTCAATAAGATTTGCATTTTTAAATTTGTCTTGATCTGTTATGCCTTCGTTCTACTCGTATTCTTAAGTCATTTGTAAGTACTAATGGTTAACAGTATGATGAGATGAGATATAGGTACCACCTGACCTACTGAACTTTTTGAAATAAAATCACCGTGTATTGCTGAACATGCTATGATACATTACCTCCATCTCAGTCCAGACGTACATATGTATAACAACCATATTTGGGCGGCACCAAAGTTTTGGGGGATACAAGATTTTCTCAAAGGTCAAAAAATGGCCTGGGGAGTCTGGAGGGTGCATTGGGGGGGATTGGGGTCTAGCTAGACCCCCGAAGGGAGACATGGAATTTGTGGTACAAATGAAGGCCAAAACCGGATTGAAAATAAATATTTTCTTTACTTCAAAAAGTTCAAAAGTGCTTTAAAGTGATCAGAAACTGTAATAACGTAGTTTTAGCGCTTATACCAGTTCTTGAGGTTATTTTGGCCCCAAAAAAGCTCAATTTTTGACCATTCCAGACCAGCTGACCCCCCTCGCTCCAGATTGGCCATGCTGTGCATCTATGGCCCAGACCATACGAAGGCAGCGAGAAAATTCGGAGTCAGGATGGTTAAAATTGTCAAGAATGTTACCAAAAATAGAATTCTGGAGGTCTGCAGTAGGGGAGGATTTCAACTTCTGGGGGTACAAACCCCCACGCCCATGTGTGGTCTAGACCCCTCACAATAGAACAATTGAAAACTGTGGGGACAATGAGGCAAAATAAAGACCGAAAATGGATGAAAATTTAAAACTTTATTTAAAAGTGTTTGAAAGTTGAAATAGACCAGAAACTGCGAAATCAGTGAAACACATGGAAAATCTGCCTTTTGTTTTAACCATTGGGGTTTAAGTATGTACTCTAGACGTATAGAAGAATGAAAGGCGATTGTTCTGGGAGAAATTAATGCAAAATTTAGACCGAAAATTGAGGAAAATCAGAATTTTAGTAAAGTGCTTGATTATAAATAAAATTGTTTTCAACTATTTTAGTTTTCTAAAATACACAGGTAGCTTATTTTCTATTTTAAATTTTATATTAATTTCAACATTGTATTTCAGAAAACCTCTGGCTGAACCTTTCCAAACCATCATGCTGTGCGTGTATGGTCAAGACGATTCACCATAAGTAAAACGGTGGAATGCATTAGATGATAATTGAGTTTATTGGAAGTTTTTCATATTGTCTACCCGTTTTGTTACTGTTTATGGTCTTTTCTTATTATCTAATCAGATTAACTAGAGTCCATTTTCAATGCGTGTTTGGAGACTGTTGTTAAACTTCAATATACGAGTATGTAGATGTGCCCAATTACACTATCTCCTACCTATTTATTAAGATCGCAAGACAGTCCATAAGTTGCACTCTTAGATTCAGTCCAATTTTATTAAACTGGAAAACCAATAGAATTTTGCATTTGAAGCAAATAGACAAAATGCTAGATAACAATCGATCACGATCTAGACACGCGTACAATTCTGCGTTCCCCCAAAAATAGGTTCGCATTTGATCGGATCCGAAACCAGCAAACCTGAAATATCCAAAAATAAATCAATCTTACGCAAAATGCTGTTGATTCGTGCAGTCATTATTTTTGTCATTTTTCTGCAACATTGCTGTGGCTTGAAACTCCCCATAGTCTTATAGAAGGATAATATACAAGAAAATTATCTGATTTTTTAATTGCTTGCTCGAACTTCGCTTGCGCATGAAGTTTTTCATCTGTGCGCAAGTACTTATGCAGACTAACAGGATCGATACAAAGCAAAAAGGTACAACCTGGCACAACGAAAAAATATAGTGCATATCCAAGCAGTGACTTGTTAAATTTTCTTCTTTTTGTTAAAAGTCGTTGAATATATAGGCAAAATTCCGGAGATAGGAAATTTTAAAAGGAATTCAAATAGATAATTATATCTGGTTTTACAACTAATCTGATCTGATCTCCCGTATTCCTGGAGCCTTAGAAGTTCAAATGATCAAAGAGGCGTAGACTATAGACGTTTCATCGGCTTTGTAGAGTGACTTCGTGAGACTGTCGGGATATTTAATTATAAATAATAATGATTTTGTATAATAATAATATTATTAATAATAATAATAATATTAATAATAATATTAATAATAATAATAATAATAATAATAATAATAATACATGAGAAATAATATGATAATTATAATAAAATGATTTTGTGATGTTGGAATAAATGATTTTGAAAAAAATGATAATTAATAATTATAATGACCATGATCTTGGGCTTATTATAGGAACAGAGGGGTGTAAAAGCATTTAATAGCCAAATCAATTTTGCTGAAAGTCAATTGAAATTTCAAAATTTTTATGAAAAAATTGCTGCATTTACAAAACATTCTAACTAAAATCAGGCACCGAGGAGGTAGTTGCGAAAAAATTTAAAAAAATATGCTTTACCGACCGTCTTGATTTTAATTGAACAAAAACATTGGAACCATAATAGAACAACTAATTCGATTAAAAAAGTGAATTTCACAGCTGAGTTATTTATGTACGCATGTATTCAAAGCAGGTACGTAGCTCTGGGGGGAATGAGGGGGTCCGGACCCCCAAAATCCAGAAAAAAACCCGGAAAAATAGGACTTTTTAAGCGTTGTTTTGTGCTATTTTTGGCCTTTTTGGACCCCGGACCCCCAAAATTGGTGTTTGTCCCCCCAAAATAGGACGGCCAGCTATGTGCCTTATACAAAGCATAAATTTATAAAACATTTTGTAAAAAAAGATTTTTAGAGGAGAGTTAACGCTAGACTTAACTTGCAGAGCCTTGAAGCTACGGACATTTATCGGAAATTCAACATCCAGCTTAAAAAGCTGCAACAGCAAAATTTTTACTATTCAGCAATTACCCATTCCAACATGTTTGAAGTGTTGGTGCCGATAAGTTTTAATCAATAAAAAATAAAATGTGTTCAGCAAAAATATTACTCAAGATCAGTTAAATAATGCCTTGGGGGTTTCAGCTGTGAAACATACTTGTACATGTGCAATTTTAAAGACTGCGAAAGGACAGAAAATTGATAGCAGGGACGAAAAACACCATTTTTAATTTAAAAAATTCAATCGTGGGAGTCTACAAGGGATATCTATTCGACGTTTCACGTCCTTGTATCTCTTCACTTCTTTCACAATCATGATTGAGTATTTCCGGTTATACACACGAACAGGGCCGTATTTAGGGGGAGGGGCACACATGGGCTGAAATCGTTCAAATTTGCCAAAAAATCTCCAAAAATGTTACTAAAAATATAATTCTGAAGGTCTACAGTAATCTGCGGGGGTTTAACTCCTGCGGGAGTGTATACCCCCAGAACCCCCACACCAATCTTTTGGGTAGAGAGGCGGCCACCTCCCCCTCCCCTTGGTCGGAAAAAATTTGAATGGAAAGATAATGCACGGAAAGATGGAAAAATTGCCTGTCTGTGACGTAAAATCTTCAAATTTTCGGCGCTTCGTGCCAGATATAGAGTATTTTCTATAATTTTGACTCATAAGCGACCAAAAACAACACTTTTTATAGCATTTCGAGCAAGAAAATTTTTTTTAGTTACAATTTTACGATCTTAATGGACAGAGCGAGTCGAAAAACGTCGAAAAATGCCGTTTTTGCGAGATATTCCGACGAATTTCCCGAGATACAGACCAATTTATGTTGGGTTCCCCCCTTCCTTCTTGGGGGAGGTCAAATTTGTAGGTCAGATTTCAGCTATTATTTTATTGGGAGTCTGGCAGCTACGGAGAGGTGAATGTGATCTTGCAAATAAACGATTCAAACAGGTACACATTGCATCTCAAATATGCAATAATAATAATAATAATAATAATAATAATAATAATAATAATAATAATAATAATAATAATAATAATAAATAATATTTTTATTTATAATATTGAATTTTTGACGTGTTCGTTGATTAGTGTGTCTATTCAGCTATTGAAGACGCACGATGACAAATCATATCATTGTTAAAATTGATGTTAATCATAGGTAGCGCGTTAGCGCGTACCTATAATATACTTAGGTACCCCCAACACCTGGGCACCCCCTACAGCTATAACGGGACACTTCTGGAAGGTGCGGTTTTTTTAAAGAAAAGATAATAAAAAAATTCGCTGCCCGTGTTTTTTTGTTTTTCTTGAAACTCAAAATTGACTGTGTAAAGAAGGTGTAAAGTTTTTGTGTAACGTTATAACATAGGACAAATTTTGGGACCTTTTTACTGCGGCATGTGGACAACTGAGTATTGATGACTCGAAGGATTGAACAGAATAAGATAATAGAGGGATGAATTCTACAGATGACACTTTTTTTGTTTTTTGAAATTCGCATTATTTATCGAACGGCAGTGTAAAGAGTGCGAAAATCTGGGGGTGAAAAAGCACTTTTTGGTCGAGTTTTCAACCTTCCTATGTCCTATACTAACTCCGGTTATGAGGTTTTTAAAATGTTTTCTGACAGAAATGTAGAGCGGATCAAGGGCTACATTCTGCATATAAGCAAAGTCTTCTATGCTCTATGGTGAGTTAGATCCTGGGGTTTAAAGTTTACACTCTAGTGGATGGTGTAAAAAAATGGATTTTAACTAAGATTTCTCTGCCAAATTTTTCCGCTTATGAGTCAGTGCAAATCGAAGACAGCATTAATAAAGTGCCTCACAGGGGCTAAACATCGCAGCAAACCGCATTTAAAAAAACGCAATATTGAGTTATTTATGGGGGTGTAAAGTTCGAAATCAGAGGTAAAAAATGGGCTAAAAAACACGTTTTTTCCGAAGTTTGATTGATAAATCATGCCAAATAATTTTTGCAACAGAATTTTGGCACACAGGAATGTACTACGATTTAAAAGCTACAAATTGTACCAAACCGAATTTCTTTAAACTCAATGGGGAGTTCGGTACGGAATTTTAAAGTTTACAGTGTTCTAAATGATGGAAAATACGTTTTTGTTGCGTTTTTTGTTCGCCACTTTCTCCGTCCAGAAGTCGGGATAAGTCTAATAGAATAAAAATAAAGTGCTTTATATCGGGTGCATGTCAAAGCAAATTGTCTATACATTAATATTTAGCGAGTGAAAAGTCAAAAATTTGGAGTTTTAAATGCGTTTCTGTCTTGTTTTTTCTGCCTGCTTCTCCGGTTACGAGTCAGGGACACGTTTATCAAGTCTAGAAATGGACCAGGAATCAAATTTGATATGCCAGTCTGGCGCATATGTTTACACTCTACGGTGTTGTAAAGTAGTTTACACCAATTATTAGTTTGCCCATAGAACATTATGTAGACTTAATTTTTTTCATAAATATTAATCGTAATATCGGAACAATATCAAAATTACGAATCTGACTAAAATCTTCTTTACACTAGGTGTTTACATGAAGTTTACACTACATATATATTTATCTTCGTTTTTGAGCATTCCTGAAACCTAATTTTTTCTTGGAGCCTAGAAGTTTTCAAAGGATCAAATGTGAGACGTCACGTAGGCGCGTTTGTTTACATCCAACAGTGATGTAAAGTAGTTTACATTCATTGTTTATATGTCCTCAGACCATTGTAGAGACATAATTTTTTCATGAATGTTGATCATAATATCCGAGTAATTTTTTACACTGCATGTTAGCCTTTGTTCTAGAGCATTGCAAAAATCGAAATTTTTTCCTGAGATATAAAAATTTACAGGGAATGAAATATATACGTCAATTGGGCGCGCTTTGCTTACACTCAGCAGTATTGCAAAGTGGTTTAAACCTAATGTTTATTGTCTTTAAAACATTATGGAGACTCATTTTTCCATAAATGTTGAAAGAAATATCGGAGCAATATCAAAATTACGAATCCGACTAAAATATTCTTTACGCTATGTGTTTGTGTAAAGTTTACGTTACGTGTTAACCCTAATTCGATAGACTTGCAGAGACTTTGTAACTGAAGTCAAGAAATTTTCAAGGATTCATATGTGAGACATCAATTAAGTGAGTTTGTTTACCCTCAAAAGTAATCTAAAGTGATTTAAAAATTATGTTCAAGTGTCCTTAGATCATTGAAGAGATGTAATTTTGTCTTAAATGGGTTGCAATAAAGTTAAATCTTTCTTAGCCGTGTTTATAATATGTTTCACAAAATCTTGCACATGGAGAGCTATCGTTTAATTGATGTAAATTGCCTGTAAAAGTGGTTTAAAATGAACCAGCAATCACACTACTGTGCACAGAAGTCGACAAAGATATACAGCTTTATTGTAATCATGTACATTAATAAGCCGTAAACTGTTAGTATTCTCTACACCTAGTAGTTGTGTAAAGTTTGCACTATTCATTTGTTGTTAATATGTAGTCTATACTACAAATTTATTTTACTACCAAATCAAAGCGTTAGTGTTCCTTACATTTGATATTTGCGTGAAGTTTTTGAATTTTTGCCGAAAATCTTTGCCTTCTAATTTACCAACATCCCGGCTTTTCCATTTTCTTGAAGTTTAAAATCTTTTATAATTCTCTCATAATTTAATGGTAGGTTTTAACTTTAAGTTTCTCTTGGTTTACAACTCTCGCTTAGCAAGCTCATTTTTCAAAACTTTTTCATAGTGATCAGATTAGTTGCGTTTAGTTTGGAATTGGTGGACGGTCGTTATTTTATTACTCGGCTTAAATAAACCAAGTGACTATCTTTTGATTATTTTCTTCATCGCAAAATTCAAACACCCAATTTTCAATTTGAAAATTGACCCAATTTTCAATTTGAAAATTGATCCAATTTTCAATTTGAAAATTGAAAATTGGGTGTTTTCAATTTCAAAAGTCACAACACATTGTGCTTGTGTATTGATTGAGTGAGGATTTGCAATGTGAATTCGTTGGTTAAATTTTTGTGCTTGATTATAAGTGAACTGCACATTAAGAAGAAATAACTTAATGCAGTTTTAATTTGAAAATGGATGGTGTCAATAAGGTTGTCTTGTTTAAAAAGGATAATGCTGATGTTAAGAACAATATTGTTTTCCGCGTTCTTGGACTGTTGTCATTATTGTGGCATGTTACTGATTGTGTTTACTGACTGATGTACTGAAATCACGCTAATTAAAAGTAGTGTACTAGCAAAGAAAAATGCTCCGATGGAACAAAAAAGATGAATATACTTGGAATTGTGGATTATTATGGATGTAAAAGGAGGGGACTAGGAAAAATCTACCTAAAGTCGGAAAATCTGCTAAAAATCACACTTTCTCTAAGCAACGCAAAAAATCGATGTATATTCTGCGGCCTCTAAAAAAGTGTCTTTTTTAAATAATGTTCGAAGTTTCAGATAAGAGTGTATAAACGAAATCTATCAAGGTTACTTTTTTAAATCGCTGGCACCTGATTGATAGAAAACTAAGAGGTATTGTATTTAAAGTTGCTTTATTTTGTTATGAGCATTATAGCAAGCAAAGCAGGAGCCGATTGATTAGTGCACACAATCGTTTCGGGCATGCTAGTGTATCTACATTTACTCTGTTTCAAGTCAACTTACGCGTTTCCTACTGTTTTAAACCAACCATGTCTTCAATTGTCTTCGATGTTTGCTATTTCATTCAATTGGCTTGGAAGACTGTTAGTTTACTTAATATCATTTCCCATAGCTACTGCATAGCTAACGTGCTGCTGTTTCAATCATTGTTATGGTTGAATATTTATTTTAATCAGTTGGCCGCAGAATATACATCGATTTTTTGCGTTGCTTAGAGAAAGTGTGATTTTTAGCAGATTTTCCGACTTTAGGTAGATTTTTCCTAGTCCCCTCCTTTTACATCCATAATAATCCACAATTCCAAGTATATTCATCTTTTTTGTTCCATCGGAGCATTTTTCTTTGCTAGTACAGTATATGTATACCTATTACAGGCTCCTACCTGCTACGCATGCCGTGGTGAAACAAGCCACTGCACCGGCAACTAAGGAACGAAAAATTATTTCAGAAACAACTGGTCTTTTTTCGGGACAAAGCGCTCCAATTGTTCCTAGCTGAGTGCCGATTGAAGCAAAATTTGAAAAGCCACATAAAGCAAACGTTGCGATCATTTGAGCTCGGCCCTAAGCATCGTTAGAGTGAAATAAGATTATTGCGCTGAAATAGCATTTCTTTTGTACTATGATTATAATGGAACGTTGGATTAAAAAGCACTTTGAACTATTTGTCAATAACGTACGCTTGACTAACCGGGACCGATACCAGACATGCACGTGGGCGGGAAGAAGGGATTCAGGGGAATTCATGAAAAATATGGCAAAAAGAAGGCGAAAAAAGGCACTAGAATCACAAATTACAGAAATCGATCCGAAGCCAGTTTTTACCGCTAACCAACAGAATTTTAATGATCACTCGCAAGGCAGTAAGATAATGTTTATTTCTAGCATTTGACGCTGAACGTCTAATATTTTTAAAACTTATGCTTGAAAACAAGAAAACTATGCTAAAAAAGCTGTTCTTCTTTAAATTGGTTTGAAACCTATTTTCTGAGCAAAAATATGGTTTCCTAGGCTCAATGACGGCCAAAAATTATTACAATTTATGTATTCATTCTTAATCTCGCCAACTAAAGATAAGATAATGCACGGAAAAAATCAGAAAATCGTATCTTTTTAATAGAAAAATTTAAAAAGAGTCCAACTACTCGAAATTTTCGGCGCTTGCGCAAAAAGTAGAATCTTTTCTATAATTTAGCTTCAAGTGCGACAAAAGAGTGACACTATTGACAGTCTATTAAGAAAGAACGTCATTTTTTTCAAAATGTCAATGCGAGTAGATACAGCACATAAAAACGTCAAAAAATATGCTTTTCACTAGCTATCCCAATAGTTTTCAAGATTTGGAAGAAACCTGAATGCGGATCTGATCATTCGTATATTTATAGTTATGTACTCTTGCCTCTTACGTATGTTTTCTACAAGTTTCAAGGAATGCAACTTGTTTTGAAAATTTACTTCGACAAACAGCAATTATTTTTCCTTGATTTATGCACATACTTGAAGCTGGCCGGTAAGATAGCTTGGCATAGCTCATTTTAAGCATAAAAGATTAGTACATGAAAAGTCACAGGGAGCCATAGTCAATGCTTAGAATGAACAGTAAAATTATTCCTCAAGATACAATTTATACAAGAATATTCCTAAGCGACATTCAAGCGGACTTTAAAACACAATCTATCGGTAAGATCTATTGTTCACGTGAGCTTCAAAGAAAACCTGACTTAACTATTAATAAACTTTAAGATGTGGTCTTAAAGTGCAATTATAAAAAAGCTAAATTAGGATTTAGAAATTTGAAACACATCACTTTACTTTTTTCTAAATATAAATTTTTTAAAATTTTTTCGGTAAATTCTGATTATATCTTATATAATAGGGCTAACTGCATCTTACTTCAAGCAGATTTGTTGATAATTTTATAGTTTTTAATTTCACCTTCTGTTTGACATTTTGACAAATATGTGTCTTTCGATTTCTTCTGTGAGAAGAATCTTTCAAGCTGATTTATCACTCTTTCCAGCTCAAGGCTAACCAAGCCCACATGGGCGTGGGGGGAGGGGTTGGGGTTTGCACTCCCCAGAAGGCCGAATTCCCTTCCCCAGAAACCGAAATACCCCCACAGAATTCAATTATTGATTTTTTTGTTTTTTCGCCACATCACTATTTAAAGACCATTTTTTGACCTTTAAAAAGTCTTGCACCCCAGAATTTTGGTGCTGCCCACCTATGTTACCAAGTCTGGAAAGAGACATTACGATTGGCTAGTTATTCCGTTTTCACTAACACTTTAAATGAAAAGACGGCTTCAACACAAAGTTCAACTCTTCAGACAATATTATGTGGCTCAGATCAAGAAATACACGAAAGTCAAAAATCAAGAAGTACGAGTAGAACAGAGTAGGAGAAAGCCAGCATATTTTCAGTTTTAGTTGATGAAATAACTGGTTCATAGTATTTTTCGATCGAACGTAATCGCAATTAACGCCGTGCTCGCTAATCAGTATTATTTGTGTGGGACCAATTTTGCAGTGTTCCCCCAAATGGACTTGAGCCAGATAATTTAAAATCTTTTAAGAAATAACAGACAATGTGTATAATGAACACTGTAAAAAATGGTTAAATCATACCGTGAGAAGGCCCTTTGCGGTATGAGTTCCCATTTCTTTGTATGCAATGAATTCATTTAAAACGGTTTTGGTGCCTAACAGCTGCGCAACAATAAATGTTTCGTTCATTCTTGTATCCCAATCCGGATGGTCGCTTGCACCCATAACAAAAGCTAGCGGAAAAAATAAGTAGCCCAGCGATTTCTGCAAAAAAATTTATTTGACTGACCTCCTTAATTCAAAGTGTTTTTTAAGCCATAAACATCTACATAGTAACAGGCATTTAAAAAATTTAAGAAAGTAATCTCAATCTTTGCACTTACTTCTGAAAATCTGATGAAACATAAAATGATAATTGTAAATTCAGATACTTAAAAAAACGTTTGCCAATGGAGATGAAATCTTAGTTTAAGAACAGACTGACGCATTAGCTAAGAGCATATTTAAAATCGCAATGCAATGCTGATTAAATTCAAGGTAATAATAGTGAGCCCAACGCCAAAAATTTTGCTGTTATTGTACGAAGAATAGAAGTTTCTATCATTCCATCACTTCATGATGCATTCTTATTTTTTCACGCAATCAAAACGAAGTTATCCCAGCGATTTATTGCAGATTCAAATAACGATAGTATTTGCTAAACTCATCTTTCTTAAAATGGCACACGAAACAATTTGACTGGAGTAATTATTTAAGAGCGATCATAATTCGGATTTTATGGAGAGAATATGCTTAAGAAAGCTAATCGTCTATTATTCATACTGTGTTTGTACCTCGAAGCTGAGCTCTAAACCGATCAGATCGCCAAGCCAACCGATTGTACCATTGATAAAAGCCAAAAACGCAATGAAAACAACTAGATTTGCAAGTATTTGAGCAATTATGTCGACAACACACGTAGCGCCTTGACTAAGCGCTTCGATTGCATTTCTTTCTTGGCTACAACAAATTTCAGGTTTTAATTAAAATATATTATTTAATTTTGGGGTTCGATCATTTGATCGAAACTTCTAATATTTAAAACTAACTCTATTGGCACTATGTTTTGCTGACGAGCTCAAACAATTAAAATTAAAAAAGGAAAAAAATTTGCTATCCTACGCCTTAAAAGCATTTCGCTCGAATCGTTGTTCTGATAACTGAACTTCTTCATCAAAATACAACCTGCTAAATCTCGTTTTCAAGTAGTGATTATAGAAATATAATGTCATAGTTATTGACTTTTGGCAATAATCCTAGCGTAATCATATATATCTCATTAATTGCGCTCAAGCGACCAGTGGCGGATCTAGGATTTTCCTAATGGGGGGCGGTACCCCTAAGGGGGGGCGGAACCCTGACTTGGGCGGAAAAATTAGCCGTTTTAACCCGAAAGTAGCTAAAAATCGCTCAAAAATGCTTAATTTTGCGCACTATTTTTGGCCAACGGGGGGCGGTCGCCCCCCCCCCCGCTTCCCCCCTAAATCCGCCCCTGCAAGCGACTGTTTCAAAATCTTTCTCTAGACGAATCCGCGCTTACAACTCCTCTTTCTTACTGTTCGGTGCAAAAAGAGGAACGAAAACAATATGCTTTTAGTAAACCTTTGGAGTTAAAAATATGTACTAACCTTTATTCAAGCATCAAGACGTACCTGTCGACGTCGTCGCCGACTTTAGGGGAAAATTATTGTTAGTTAATTATTTCAGAAATTATTTTTAAACGAGCTCGACTTCATCAATTTTCATATTCTATATTTTCAAGAATATCGCAACAATTCTGAGGAAATTCGTTATCGACTCCAGAAATCCAGGTTCGTCACATTTGCTCAAATATGTACCTTTAGCTACCAAATGCCAGCTGTACCTTGGTGGTAGATATAAATCTGATGATTTCTTCAATTTTGACTCTTCTGTTTCCGGCAACAATAGCTTCGAGATGGATATAGAAGCAGGCGCTGACATAACGCAGGCTGATATCAGATATACCGGACATGCCTGAAATCTTTAGTAATTAGGATGGATGCTTTATTTAACATTTCACGGTACATTGAAATTTTCAATAAGCCAATTAAGACGGAATTCTGAATTTTTAAGAGAACTTAATAATAAAAAAGTTATTTGCCCATGCGAATCCGCTTTGCAATATTTTACCGTCTCTTGATCATAACTTACGAGTAAATTATTCAGCACAAAATTAAAATACATCTGAAGAATAATAATTACTTATATTGCTGGCTGAATAAATGATACCTTCGTCATCTTTCTACTTGAAATTACCCCGAAAGAAATGTAGGCAACGAATAGTGAACCGGCTATACATGCGAATCCGGAAGCAAAGACTGTATGCAGCTCTGATTTCGTCATTTTGGGAAAATACGGCTTGATTAGCAGAGGCCCTTCCGTCATTCCCAAAAATATACAGCCAGCAGCATTCAGCGATTCGGCAGCAGTAGTACCCATGGTAAATTGCATCAGCCACGCCAATTGATAAAGTACAAACTGTATTACACCGAAGTAATAGAGTAGGGCGATCACGCTGCCGAAATACAGCAACGTTTGGAGAACCGCAAAAACGGCTTGATCAATGTGATACTTTGAAGAGCAAAGAAATCGGGAGTCTGCCATGACCATAGTGCCCAGTATAACCAGATTGGGATTTGTCAGAATATCAGAATGAAGGGTAATATATTGTTAGGGGTGTCCACCATACATGGGCAGCAGCCAAATTCTGAGGGTCAGATGGGGCAAACTTGCCAAAAATAGCACAAAAAACTCAATTCCCGTGGTTTATCGATTTTGGGGGTTTCAGATTCTGCAGGGGTTTAAAGCCCAAACTTTCAACGCCCATGCATACATTTGCAACAGTCAAATTCTGGGCGGTCTGGGTGGTCTTAAACCGACAGAAAGGCCAAAAAATATGCTAAAAAATCAATTCTGGGGTCTATCGATTCTTGAGGGTTTAACCCCAACCCTTCGACGCTCATGGGTGGCGATAACCCAGACACAGATGAAAAAAATTTTTTGAGCGAAATAGGATAAAAAATGTGCGGAAATAAATCCTTTCTCACAGAGGTGCTTGAAATCACAATCTAAGATAATAGTAATCGTAATAGAGAAAAACGCAGAGCTAAAGAGTCGTGAAAAAGATATACAAGATAACAAAATAGCTTGCGAAATCGTGGACATGCATACAATTAATAATAATTATTCAATCATCCTTAAAGACAATTAGAGCTCATAAAGTCCACTTTCACCTCAGGTTTACTTCCTGACCGACTTATCAGTGTACCTTCTGAAGACTGCCAATAGGTGTTGTATTCTCCGGTGAAGGATAAAAAATTAAGCTTTCGGCAATCGAAAAAAAGACCGTAGTTTACTGTTCACTTATTCATTTTCGAAAAAAATAATTGAACAAAGAATTTTTTTGCGATCTATTTATCCTAATCATCAGCCGTCAGGGTTCACGAACAATTTTATAACCTTAATTAAAACGATTCGATCGACCTAGTGAGCGACGCCTATTAAAGCAAATAGTTCAGAGAAGGGATGGAATCAAAGTTAAACGTTTAGAAACTTGAATTTTTCAAGCCCAGCACATATTTATTTCCGAAAATAAATAAAAAATTAATGCACAAAATGTCAATGTCGCGTGTGGGCGTTTAAGTACTGTTGAATTTCTCTCAGTCGGCTAAATTCGGAAAAACTGTAATATTTTCAATCCACGACGTTACATATAATTGCTCTTGGCACGAAGAAATTAGTACCATATTTTCACGTGGAGATACGTACCGCAAAAGCAAAAACTGGATACATGTCGCAGATGTTGGGTGGGGCGGCTAGGAAGCCGTAAACGAAACGAGTTCCATATTGAGCATAATTCAAGAAATGTTCCATACTTTCGCCTATAAACTGCAAGGCCTTGAAGCCAAGTGGCCAACGTAATACCAGCAAGCCAACTACAAACTGTAGCGCAACTCCCCAAATTACGGGGCGCCAATTAACCTTAAAAACGACTAACATGAAAACATTTGCAAAAATCAAGTAAGGATGCCAAAGGAGATAAAAGTGTTCTTTAAGCAGTGCAAAGCTATACAGGAAAAACAAGCAACAATAAAATTACAGCTTGATCTGATTTCGGAATAAAGGCGTAGATAATTGCGGAGACAAAAGGATACATAGCTGTGTTTTTTGTGCAAGGCCCCTTTGTACATGTACGAAGACGGTCCAAGAATTTTACGATGCGTAAAAATAGAAAAAACAGAACATATTTTTTCAAATAGCATACAATTAAGTCGTTCGCATTTGATAGCTTGATAAGGATACCTATTCTTATAAGCGCACCAAGGCCAATCTAGGGTAAGCTAAGTCTGAGGAAGTCAACAGAAGAAATTAATTAATGGCAATAAATTGGTTTGAAAAACTAAGAGGTAAGATAGGTTAATCTCGAAACAGCACAGATTCACAGTTTCTAATTGATTTCAAATAGTTGCGCGAAAGAAATTCATATTTCAGTCTCATTTTGGCCATAATTCTTTGTATTGCTCGTATTTCCCAGAAATATTTATTGTCTTCAAAAGACAAAAGTTTTTGCATACATGTCTGTTTGTAATTGCTAGTCAAAATAATGCAATCCTATAGTCCGAAATTTAGCCTGATGGATCAATGATCTTTGCAAGGGGAGCGGACAACAATTTTTCCAAAGTCGTAAATAGATTCAAGAATTCGCTATTTATGCGCGATTTAGAGTGCTTTCTACGTACATATAACGTGTACTTTGCATATTTTTGCTTAAGAAAAAATCATTTGAAACTATAAGAATCGATCAATTAACTTGTTTTGGATGCGTTGAAAAGATGAAGCAAGAAATCAGGTAGAAGCACAAGCCTCCGAGCGATACAAGTCGATAACGATTATCTGCCGTGTCAATAAAGAGAAATGTGGCAAAGCCTGCAGTAGCAGCTAGATAAAAGGACCTTAAAAGACAAAAAATGAAATCATGAAAGTCAATGCAAAAAATCTGTTTTTTCGCTTCCTTCTAAGCACTATATAATATGTGAATGCAATAAGGTAATAAAATAATTCCGAAGTTAGCGATTAGAACATCATTAAAATTTCTAGGATCCGATCATTACTGTGATTACAAATATTTTCTACAATTTTATTAATCTCTAATATATTAATTTAAGAAATGTTTAGAGATTTTTCGATTTGTAGTAATTATAATTTCATTTAGTCTTTTAGTCGAATAATGTATTATATTGCAAGAATTGTATCTCATTTTCAAGCGAAAAGGTGAATTGCAGAAACCTATACCATATGCAGTGGACTTAATTTCTAGCACAAATGTTCATTTCTAGACTGTTAGGAAAGTCAATAAATGTCGTTGGTATTATCTTAATACGTCAACACCCTACAAAAATTTTTTTAAAATAAAACTTTACACGTATTTTCCGGGTAAATTGAGGTCGCTGATTTTAAATCTAATGTCAAAAATGTCGTTTGACCACCAGGTCAAAAGTTAGAGTGTAAATTGAGATCACTGATTTTAAATTCTATTAAAAATTCAAGCGTGTTGTAAAACGTTAGAAAATCGTTTAAAAAAATTTTATTCAATTCGTTTAATTTCAACATTCATTCAAGTTAATGGGAACTGAGCAGCTATATCACGCAAAATATCTCGAAAAGGCGCTTCTTTATGACATCCATGCCACCAATATGCAGCTAAATGACCAGGCAACAAATTTGGTGATGTTCCGCGCATATTACGCAAAATTTTAGTTTTCACGTGACCCCAGTGCGTTTCGATGCGCTGAGTGTGGGCGCCAGTGATCGGGTCTACGAAGTTTTCCGTGTGGTTTACAGTCATATGTCTGTAGTTGAACCCCGGCCAATTTGAAATGTTACCATATGCAGCCCACTCATCTGACATAATCAACGTGCCAGGCGCAACATGACGTTGAATAATAGCACGAAGTGTAGCTTCGTTTCGACGGAGAACGTGAAACATTCGTAGATCTTGAGTACCGTCCGGCTTTTTCCATACGATGCCAAAAATCCAAGGTCCGACCACTCTATTACCATAATTTTGATTTGCACCCGGACCTCGATTTCCATGCAGCAGGCGTCCACGGTTATATTTTCGTCTTCCTCTCATGAGACTTTCATCAATCTGAACTGTTTCTCCTGCACCACCCATAGCCGGAGCTTCGTTCAGAGCCCTGAAGCAAACTTCGCGCACATAATTGCGCCAATCTACTAATGTGTTATTATTCATCACTAGATCACCACCAATGCACTCTTTCGACTGGGCTAATGAAATCTTTTTAGCCCAAAAGTATATGATCGTGAGTGCCGCTTTGATTGAAATCTTAGTTTGCGATTTGCTCAACGCACTAACAGTGGCGAAAAAAGACCGTAATTCCCAATTAGCTGAAGCGCCACGAAATTCACCTTGTACAATTGTATTCTTGGCTGATCTGTATTTTTTGCATTGACTGCAGCGCATAACGTCATAATGTTTTTGTCGTGCATTATTAAAAATACGAGTCTCGTTCAAGTGACCATTGCATCCAGCAGTACCCATAAAACAATTCACATTAATTTGTTGAGGAATTTGTGCCGCCGATAGTAGTAAATGATTTTGTCGAGCGAATTCAACAGAACTTTCTTCAGATCGTGTAATATAACAAAATTCGTGTACAGAAAGATCTCGAGCCATGGTAAAGTGGAAAAATTTATAACATGAAAAGCTAACTACCAACATACAACGAAATTGAAATGTGTAGGTTGTGTAAACCAGTAGTAAAACTTTGTTTTGTTGCGTTTTACAACATGCTTGAATTTTTAATAGAATTTAAAATCAGTGATCTCAATTTACACTATAACTTTTGACCTGGTGGTCAAACGACATTTTTGACATTAGATTTAAAATCAGCGACCTCAATTTACCCGGAAAATACGTTTAAAGTTTTATTTTAAAAAATTTTTTGTGGGGTGTTGACGTACTAAGATAATACCAATGTCGTTAACGAGTACTCGCGCTTTTCGGGCGTCGGAAAAATTTGGAAAATATGACAGTCAATGGTCAAGAAAGCGTAGAAAATGCAAAGCCTATTCTTCATCCCGCCAACTATCTCGGAGCCGACAGTGGGATACGACCATAGATGCACAGCATGGCCAATCTAGGGGGAGTCAGTCGATCTGGAGGTGATCAAAAATTGAGCTTTTTGGACCAAAATGACCTCAAAAACTGGTATAATCACTAAAATAGCGTTAAAACTAAATTATTACACAATTTCTGGTCAATCTGAGTACTTTTGAAGAAAATTGTCAATTTTCATCCTTTTTGGCCTTCATTTTGCCTCATTTTCACCACGAAAATTTTCCATTTTCCATTCTGGGCTGGGATCAGACAGAACTCTTAAACCCCCACGTGCATGTCTGGAAACGACTGTCCCGCATCCTCTCTTAGCCATATGTACCTACTTTGTCATAATATACTTTGCAAATAGAAGTGGAAAGACGTTTTTATGCAAATTAAGAAGAGAAGGAAAATTTGATAGTTTTACATTTTTAATGTCTTATTACTTACTGTTATACAAATTTTTATCTAAAATAAGACTTTTCATAATTTCAATAAACATTTTACTGATTAAGTGCAGATATCAGCCTTATTTCGTAGCTTACATACATAAAGTAGACCTCAGAATAGAATTTTGGCGTGTTTTTACGATTTTAGGCCCAACCAGACAATAATCGCACGTGTTTTTGGAGGGTAGAGGTTCTGGGGGGTTTTGACCCCCCAGAATGGCTACTGACCCCTCGCAAAATGTATGTACTGTACATAGTATTTACGAGTATGTATCCATGCATTTAAACGTACGATTTATTTATTTTATTTCGTCTATTGATTGATTGATATTGATTATTGATTGATCATTGATCACTGATCACACATGGGTGTCAGATTCGACGGATTTGCACCCCAGAAAGCGGAAAATGTTTTGCAGACAACCAAAATTCTGATTTTTACGTTTTTTATTTTCTCGTATCTTTTTTTAAGTCAACAAGATTAAGAAAAGCCAAAACAAATGTAACACTTTTTAACTCTTGTTTGAATCTTGGACATTTTAGACAGTTACACATATGAATGTGTGTATGTGTATATAAATTTTAAAAGCAAGTATAGATGCATTTATTGAACTTAAATTTGATGGATCATACATAGTACTTTTACCATCTAATTATCCAGCTCGTCCACAATTGATTGCTCTTTTTGACTAATGGCATCCAAATATATGCTTCAAATTTTTCTCCAAAGCGAACTTTAATAACTTTGAAATACACTAAGCCAATGGCCAGACAGCAACTGGTCGCTAGTAGCGGTAATGCTTTTTCGAAATTGTGGGCCAGAGCAAAGCCCAAGTAAGTGAGAAATAAAATTAGCAACAAGAAATAAACTACGAATTTCTTGAGCTGTTCGCGTGGAATAAGTTGTAGTGCTTTCGGATTCGGTTGACTGGCCGTGCATTTGCCCAATTCAACTGACGATGAATCTTGGCTCGTAGAATTTGATGTAGTTACAAAACTATGAGAATGTCCTGGATCTATTGTTTTTGAATTATCTGTTATCTTGATATTATTCATTTTCAAGCTCTGTATTCCGTAGCGCAGTGCGCTGGTTTGCTCACCCTGAAACAAAAAACGAAGAATTGATGCACAGGCTTGCGTTCACATGCAGTACTTTTTGAAGCTTCCATGGTTAATTCTGCTCTCAGTCAATTGATTGAAAGAGTCCGAGGGATAAAATGACGTTTGCATGTCCAAATCTGATGTTACTAGCAAAGAAAAATGCTCCGATGGAACAAAAAAGATGAATGAAATTGTGGATTATTAAGGATGTGAAAGGAGGGGACTAGGAAAAAGCTACCTAAAGTCGCAAAATCAGCTAAAAATTACACTTTCTCAAAGCAACGCAAAAAACCGAAGTATTTGCTGCGGCCAACAGATTAAAATAAATATTTAACCATAAAAATGATTGAAAAAGCAGCACGTTAGCTATGCAGTAGCTATGGGAAATGATTTTGAGTAAACTAACAGTCTTTCTAAGCCAATTGAATGAAATAGCAAAGATCGGTGAATCCAAGACAATTGAAGAAATTGTTGGTTTAAAACAGTAGGAAACGCGTAAGTTGACTTTAAACAGACTAAATGTAGGTACACTAGCATGCCCGTAACGATTGTGTGCACTAATAAATCGGCCCCTGCTTTGCTTGCTATAAAGCTCATAACAAAATAAAACAACTTTAAATACAATGCCACTTAGTTTTCTATCAATCAGGATACGAAGCTAGTCAGCGTTGCTACTTGCCAGCAATTTAAAAAAAGTAAACATTATAGATTTCGTTTATACACTCTTATCTGAAACTTTGAAAATTATTCAAAAGAGACACTTTTTTAGAGGCCGCAGGATATACTTCGATTTTTTGCGTTGCTTAGAGAAAGCGTGATTTTTATCAAATTTTGCGACTTTAGGTAGCTTTTTCCTAGTCCCCTCCTTTTATATCCTTAATAATCCACAATTCCGAATATATTCATCTTTTTTGTTCCATCGGAGCATTTTTCTTTGCTAGTACCCTACTTTTAATTAGCATGATTTGAGTTCATCAGTCAGTAAACATATACAGTAACATGCCACAATAATGACAGCAGTCCAAGAACGTGGAAAACAATATTGTTCTTATTATCAGCATTATCCTTTTTAAACAAGACAACCTTACATTATTTAAACAGATCAAAGTTTTTCAGCATAAACTTCACGCAAATATCAAGTGTAAGGAACACTAACGCTCAGGTTTGGAAGTAAAATAAATTTGTAGTATAAACTACATATTAACAACAAATGAATAGTGCAAACTTTACACAACTACTAGGTGTAGAGAAAACTAACAGTCAGATTCCCAATTCTGATTTTACGAAGAACATTTTGAAAAAAATTAAGCTTCCGCAAGGCTCTAGAACTAAAGTTAATATGCAGTGTAAACTTTACACAACCACAGAGTGTAAAGAAGATTTTAGGTGGATCCGTAATTCTAATATTACCCTAATATTACGATTAAGATTTATGGAAAAATTGACTCTCCACAATAATCCGAGAACAAACAAACATCACTTGTAAACTACTTTACACCTCTGTTGAGTGTAAGCAAACGCGCTCAACTGGCGTCTCACATTTGATTCCTGGTACATTTTTAGACTTTGGAAAAAATCAAGCTCCTGCAAGGCTCTAGATCTAAATTTAATATGCAGTGTAAACTTTACACAACCACAGAGTGTAAAGAAAATTTTAGTCGGATTCGTAATTCTGATATTACGATCAACATTTATGAAAAAATTGAGTCTCCACAATGGCCAGAGAACAAATAAATATCAGATGTAAACCACTTTACACCACTGTTGAGTGCAAACAAACTGGCGTATCACATTTGGTTTTTGATTCATTTTTAGGCTTGAGATTATGTCCATACTCATAACCCAAAACTTGGTAGAAAAAAAAACAAGACAGACACAAGTTTAACTCCCCCATTTTTTGGCTTTACACCTCCCGAAAAAAGCTAAATATTGATGTAAACAAACACAATTCGCTGTGATGCGTACCCCTTAGGAAATACTTTATTTTTATCCTATTCGACCTCGCCCGACTTCTGAACAGAGAAAGTGGCGAACAAAAAGATGGACAAACACGTATTTTCCACTGTCCACCACATTGTAAACTTTAAAAATCTGAACCTAAGGCCCCATTTAGTGTAAATGAATTTGGTTGGGGCCAATTTGTAGCCGTTTGATTGTAGTACGTTTGTATGTGCCAAACTTATGTTCCGCAAAATATTTGATATGATTTACCAATCAAAATGGGAAAAACAACCTGTTTTTTCGCCCATTTTACACCTCAGATTTCGAACTTTACACCCCCATAAACAACTCAATATTACGTTTTTTGAACGCGGCTCACTTCGACGTGTAGCCCTTAGAAATTACTTCATTTCTATTTTATTCTATTTATTCCAACTCATTATCGAAAAAGTTGGCAGAGAAATCTTGGACAAAATCTGTTTTTTTACTCATCCACAAGAGTGTAACGTTTAAACCCCTGTTACTGACTGCGTATTGATTGTAGAAAAGCTTGCTGGTATGCATAAGATAGCCCTTGATCCTTGATCCATAGTACATTTCTGTCAGAAAAAATTTCTTAAAACTCATAACCGGAGTTGTTGGCAGACATAAACAAGTCGAAAACTCCACCAAAATGTGTCTTTTCACCCCAGATTTTTGCACTCTTTACACTCCCATTCGGGAACTGAGGCGAAATTCAAAAATCAAAAAAGTATCATCTGCGAAATTCCTTCCTCTACAAATCTATGTCATTAAATTATTTGAAGAGTCAATACTGAGTTGTCCACAAGCCCGGTAAAAAAACCCCCAAAATTCGCTGTTTTACTCAGTCAGTTTTGAGTGTAAAGAAAAGCAAAACAGACAGGCAGTGAATTTTTCATTATCTTTCTTTAAAAAAAACCGCACCTCCCAGATGTGTCCCAATATAGCTGTAGGGGGTGCACGGGTGTTGGGGGTACCCAAGTATATTATAGGTACGCGCTAACGCGCTACCTATGATCAAATGCTGACCCTAAAATAAAATAGTAAACATAAATTTGGAGTTTTAAAAAACGATAAATGAAGAAATCAGCGAATTACTTAACCTAAATAGATGAATAAGTCAAATGAAGTGCATAGTTTTGCCAGAAGAATTAAAAAATGAAAAAAGTCAGTACTCAAAAGATTTGAACCCATTATTTTTTTAAATCCACATGCGAGAACGGATACGTCAGTCACTTGCACGAACTCGACATATCTAATACTTAATCACTCATGATTTCGCTATATTGTGGACAATAGATAAAACTCTGAAATCATTCCCCTACTTTCAAATAACATTCTATACTTATTACGCTGCATGTTTTTTAACATAGCAAATATAGGAACATATGATTATGTGCCTGTCTATCAACACAATGTACGTTAAGTGAGTCTCGCAGCGAAGATTTTAGCTTTATTATACTATTTTGAAAAATATTCATCATTCTACTGAAATTTAATAATAGTGCATTTATGATAATAAAAATAATTATTTATTAAAGACGAGTCAAAAACCTCTGAAATAAGAAAAATCTGATCAAACAATATGCAATACGGAGTTATCTATCGGCATTAGAAAATAGATGTATAATTCAAAGTCCACCTCTTCATACCTCAACAAACACTGGCTATAGAAAAGTGTAAAGGTCAGATTCGTTATTCTGACCTTACGGAGGACATTTTTTTAAATTCATCATCCACGACACTCTGAACTGTAAAAATTTTTTTCAGTGTAAAGTTCACACCTGCACTAATAACGCAATATTGTTTGTAAAGAAACAAAATAAATTTTGACGTGTAGCGCTTAGGACGAGGCACATTTAAAAGATAATTACCACGTTCTGTCTACTTAGTGGAGAATATAGCAGGAAAAAAATATTTTTTTGTCCTAGACTCTTTACAATAAACCGCCTCTAAATTTAAAAATATTATTTTTCCGAAATAAATAAAAAAGACACGCCTAGATTTTATAACTGTCTACCTTTTGAAATCAATCAGACTGCATAGAATGTTAAACTGAGTTAGATATGCTTCTGCATATGAAAACAGTAAAAAACCGTCTACTTTACACTCCTGTGCAACAACTAATGAGTGTAAAGAAATTTTAAGACCAGATTCGTAACCTAATAATCAGGGAAAAGATTTTTTGAAAAAATGGCCCTCCGCCGATCATTTGAATTTTCGGTGTAAACTTTACACTTGTGCTAATAACGCAATATTGGGTGTGTAGAAACAAGATAAACTAGGATCTGTAACGCTAAGATCAGGGCGCATTTTAAGCATAATTAGCATCTTACGCCTTCTTAGCGGAGTAGGTGAATAAATTTTGTTTTTCGTCTTGAAGCCTTTACACTAAAACGATCACAGATCAAGAAATATTGCGTTTAATGAGAAAAAAGGTCCTTGAGATATTGTAACCCTCTACTTATAAAACCAATTGGACTGCACAGAAAACAAAATTGAGTTAGATAAGCTGAAAATACGCAAAGAGTAAAAAACCCGTATACTTTACATTTTTGTGCAACAACTATTGAGTGTAAAGAAATTTTAAGTTCAAATTCGTAATGTACAACTCGGGGGGCAACATTTAAAAAAATTGGCCCTCCGCAAATTATTTGATTTTTTGGTTTACCCTTTACACACTCATTGCTAGCTCGGTATTGAATGGAAGCAAAAAAAGACGGGCATCGAATTTTTTAATTATCCATCGATTAAAAAAACTGCACCTCCCAGGTATGTGCCGTTGTTGCTGTGAGGGGGGACACAAATTTCGCACTCGCTGTGATAAACATATAAGAAAAAAGGATGACCAAGTATATTATAGGCAGCGCTATCGCGGTACCTATGATTGGATCAAACATTACGGTTAATGATTAAGTTAAATGCAAAAATGGATTTTGTACGACTTTAAGTTCGAATTACATAATGTAAAAAAGTTCTGTGCAATGTTAACGATAAATTAATAAATAACTGAACCCTTTTATTCTTAATATTATTTTACAGTATTAAGCTGAATCAATAAGTCGTTTTTGTGCTGGTCCCTCGTATTATATATGTCGAATCCTGACAATTTTAAGCATCAATCTCTAAAAATTATTAAAACACAAAGAGGCGCCTAAAAGGTGTCAAATTTTTCATAGCATTTATAACAAAATCTAATGATTTGATTTTCAATCAAAAAGTCCACAGTCTTTGTTTGTACTTTTGGAAAATTTTAGATTTATGCCCATCAACACTTACTGCTTAAGCTTTATATCAATGAGGAATAAGCTGCCGCATCTCTCTGCATGGGTTGGCTGCCTTATGGATTGAAACATTAGTGTAAAAGCATATATTTATCAGTGTTGCCAACCGTGAGTTTTTTCTCAAAACGTGAGTATTTTTTTAGCTTCGAGTTTTTTTAGTTTCTTTTTTCGTGAATTTTTTTGGGTTTTTTGTTTTGAATTTGAGATTTTTAACTGAAATTGAGTTTTTTGTACGCATCTTTGGATGCTTTTTGATCAAAAACGGCAAAAAAACACCTAAAAACGGCCGAAAAACGCAAGTTTTTTTTATAAAAATCGTGGACTCGATAGTTCGTGTTCAGTGTCGCGTTGAATAACTGACATTTATTTGCATTGCTTGCAGTTCCTGCCTACCTAAATAGAGATTCGAGCCGTTAAATGCCTGATGAAAGCAGAAATTCTTGCTTCGATGTTTTAAAAAAATTTTAAATCAATATTAAAATTTTTAACTTACATTTTTGAATTTTTGTAAGTTTTGAGTTTTTCTTAGCTGGAGCTGGGCAACACTGATATTTATGAACGCAAACTTTTCAATCTTCCCGCTAAGTTTAATAAAATTGCACACGTAAGATCGCGGTTGTTTTAATTAATAATTTATAAAACGGTATCGCTGTAAGATCAATTAAAACAGTATCTATAGTCTGTTTCACACAAGTTTGGGCATAAGTGTTAAAAACCATGTCCGACAATATGCTGACAGATTGTGATTATAGCATTGATTTGATATATAATTATCGTAATCCGTCGGCTAACTTTCGAAAAATTTTTAAAATTTATGCCCAAACTTATGTGAAACAGACTATAAGAGTATAATAATGTAGCTGAAAAATTTATCTTGAATAAATCTTATAAAATATACAATGCAATTCAAAAGTGAAATCAGATGGAAAATTTATGAAGCGGATCTCTTATCCGCTGCAAAAGACTTATCTGCACGTTCTCATCATCGTAATGAACGTATGAGAGGTAGGAATTGTTGGTGATCAGTTGCATAAATTGCATGTTCTACGCTCCAAACCGGTATCACAAAACCTTGATCCGATGCGCAAGATTCAATAACACCCGGCGAGTCAGAAAAATCTTATCGATGAAGGAAATCATATGGATACAATAACAAGCCGTTGCACGCTCAGAGTGCACTGCTGAAGTTCTAACGAAAAGACTCTACGAAAAGCCAAAAGCTTCTACAACACTGGACCCTCAACAATTTTACTCATTCCACCGCCATGCCAATATCAGTCCTGCATGTCGCTTAGTGATTTCTTTTAGAAAATAGGACGAATACTAATTTTTGTCATAAGTTTTGTTTAGAGTTAGTACATGCTTCGAGGACAAGAAGTGCTTATCAGAACTTTTCTCAATTTTACTTCATATTGGCAGATTACATAGGTAGGTAGGTAAATGAAAGTTTCAACAAAAAAAGATGCTTTTCAACCTCTAATTGCAAAACATTCACCTTTCCGTTTGGCACTGTGAACAAACATAGTTTAATCGGAAAAATCTGTTTATATAAATTTTGTGTTTCTATAAAAGAGAAGAATAGAGAACAAATGTGTTTAAATCCAGAACTAATTGACTTTTCGCAGATTATTGTCTGTTTCACAAAAGTTTGGGCATAAGTTTTAAAAATTATCTCCGACAATAAGTTGACTGATTGCGATTATAAAATTCATCTGATGTATATTTATCGTAATATGATCTCGGCATACTGTCGTTAAAAACTCTTAAAATTTATGCCCAATTTTATGTGAAACGGACTATAGGTATGTATGTAGGTATTAATTTCCTCGATTACCTATCAATATAGGTATGTATTTCAATTCAGCAATCATACGTTCAACATCATACATACAGGTGAGACGGGAGTTAGGGGTCTTGACCCAGAATGGAAAAAAGAAACATTTTGAGGAAAATAAGGCAAAATAAAGATTTAAAGTTGAGGAAAATCAACTATATCTGATACTTATAATTGTCGTAACCCTCGGCTTACTGTCGATAAACATTCTTACAATTTACGCGCGAAGTTATGTGAAACAGACTATAAGTTTCTGCAAATGTACTTTGAAATTAGTAAAAACTATTAGTTAACATAGTTTTTCACGCTACTTTGGCACTTATGTTTGACGCTTAATTTGGCCATTTTAGCTCGAAAAAATATCCCAGCTGATCCTCCAAACCGGTCATAACTATTACCATTATTATTATTATTATTATTATTATTATTATTATTATTATTATTATTATTATTATTATTATTATTATTATTATTATTATTATTATTATTATTATTATTATTATTATTATTATTATCACGAATTATCAACATCAGCCATCAAGCTTTTTTGAGCCAGAATAATCTCAAAAATTGGTACACGCAAATATATGTTTAAAAACTACGTTATGCATAGTAATCCACAATTTATGGCCAATTTCAAGCACTTTACAGAAAATGTTTGATTTCGCTCTATTTTTTGGATTTTTTGTCTTATGTTATGTTCCCAGAAAATTTGAAAAAACAAGACAATAATGTATTTATTGTCCTCAAATACTATGCGAAATCAGGTAAAACACGAACGAATTCATGACGAAACGAAGTGATTTTTATGTATGATATTTTCATAAATAAAAATTTTCCTGGAAGTCTAGAAGGTGATACATATGCATGGGGTTTGGGGGTTACACCCCGAGAATCGGATAAACTCCTCATAATGCGGTATACCTCCAAAAATCGGATTTTTTGGCTTTTAAGAACATTTTTGGCTCCATAACTCCCCCCGAATTCGGTCGCTGTTCGCAGCAACCAAATTATGGAAGGTCCAAGGGGGAGAAATCGCTAGGTATAGCACTGAAAATTCAATTCTATGGGTATTTATCATATTGTTAAGGATGGCTTCAGACCCCAGACCCATCTGTGGTCTAGACCCAGCCCAACCCCACGTGCATGTCATTTCACGTCCCTGCCTCTCTCGAAGGACTGTTCTATTTATGCTCCGCACATTGTGCATTAGCATCTGATCTTTTCTCTGTCATTACAGTCTCATCTCTAAATTTTACTTTGCGAATTTATTTTTCAGGTTTTGAATTACGATCCGACTTTATTTTCTATCATGCTAAAATAAATAATTTTAATATAAATAGGATAGCAAAAACAGCATTTAAACGCGTACACATAATATACTTGTGACAAAAAAATGGGACTCGTTATATGTATAAGAATAATGAGAGGCAACTTTGTGAATTAAAAATTGTCATAGTAATGCCACGAATGAAGTTGGGCAAGTATAGTCCGTTTCAGACATGTACGTGAGGGTTGGGGTGTCTGGACCCCCAGGATGGAAAAATGTGAAATTTTCTATGGAAAACGAGGCCAAACGAAAGCAAAAACTAATAAAAATTAAAAATTTTCTTCAAAAGTGCCTTAAATTGATCAGAAAATTTGTAGTATGTAATGTATTTTTAACGATATTTTAGCGTTTATCCCACTTTTTAAGGTCACTTTGGCCCGTAAAGCTTACTTCGTGATCCCCATAGATCATCCGTGCTGTGCATTATGGTCTGTTTGATTTAACTTTGAGGTTAAGTGACTACAAAAGTGTTTCAAAGTAATATGCAAATATAATATCCTACAGCATGTGTCACATACATAGGTGCGTGGTCTAGGGGGGGGGTTTGGACCTCTCCAAAATCAATCCAGCGGATCCCCCCAAAATCGTTGGGCATTCAGAATTGAATTTTTGGTGCCGTTTTAGCAAGTTTGCCCCATTGGACCCCTCAGAATTCGGCTGCAGCCCAGGAATAGACATATGTCAAGCCACACTCTGCATAAAAATTTAAAACCACTTTTGCAGTCCGACTTATAGAAAAATTCAAAAGAAAACCGCAAAATTAAATGAAACGCACCATAGGTCCGTTACATAAGTCCTATATTGGATAGGCAACCATTATTGAGTGGGTAGGCCATAGCCTGTTTCATTTAACTTTGTGGGGTTTTTTTTTGAAGTTTTACGAGAGAATCAGGCTATAAAAGTGAATCTGAAGCCGACGTTCATACTCGTACATATGTACGGTATATCAATGAATTCAAGAATGCGTTTGGTAATACAATTTTCCTGTTGACCGATATATTATCTACATCCTATTTTTTATTCTGGTGCATGATATCGCACGATAAGCAAATGTCTCGTTGCTGTAATACCCGATTTCGCCGTTGCTCGAGGGATTAAGGATTGACTCCCCAAGTCGTCTGTCGAGCAGTGAAAAAACTAGGCTCACAGAAATGAGCACTTTTGATTACGGATTGTTTTTATGTCCTAAGTTGAAAAACTATATAATATATGTAAAGACCTCACGTCCTTGAAGTTTTAAAATTTTCACAATTGCACAAGGTTTTATACTCGGGTCAATATAAAACTGTTTAACGATTACTGTGCTATACTTATTGTTGTCGCTTCGCGCGCGCTGCTACTCCCGCCGACGTTTTTTCCAACTTTTTGGTTTGTTTGCCAACCAAAATTGTGAAAGATGGAGGAAATTTTTGGGCTTAGTTGGCATTTGTGAAAAATTTCTGTAATGCAAAAGTGCGTTTTAGAGAGGTAAAATTTCAAAATTTTAGAGAGGTGAAATGTCAGGATTTTTCGGCGCTTCGCGCCGAATTTATTCAATTTTATTACTTGTGCTATTAATGTTTAGTCCGCGCCGGCTTTGGACAATTTTAGTAATACGAAAATAAGTTTTAGAGAGGTAGGACTTCACATTTTTTTGGCGCTTCGCGCCTTACTGATAAATTATTGATTTTTATTGTCAAAAGCGACTTCAGAAATCGCTAAAATGCTCTAGGTACTGAAGGTAGGAAAATCCAGTTTTAACAAAAACAACCTATTACTGATCGCGATATTCCTAGTAAAGCATACAATTTTTATACACAAAGTGTACAAATCACCGCCAACGTGTGTATCATGATATTTTTTCAATGTGTGTCACTGTTGATGATTTTTATTCTGTATTTTTAGATATTTTTAATTCGACGATCAAATGCCGCGTTCCTTTGAAAAAATTACTTTCGAAAAAACGCAAATTTCCGAAATACATTTTGAATTTACAAGGAAAGAAACGCAGACTTTGGCGAAAATTAAAGAAGGGTACAAGTTTGTCGGATGACTATAAAATTGGTTGTAAAAATGTTGATAATGCAATTTCGGATTTTTATGCCAGTGAAGAGAATGAACTCATTAAAAAGGGTTCATCACTGAAAAACTTTTATAATTTTTTTAACACCAGGTTAAAACTGAAACGTTCCATACCTGATATTGAGTTCGATGGGCAACTTATTTCTGATGAAACTGAAAAAGCCAACGTTTTTAACAATTTTTTGGTTCTGTTTTCACTTTAGATAACAACATTCAACCACTAAATATGGAACCTGTAAAGGCAAATGATCGCCCTCCTTTGGTTACGTTTGAGCTCGGCATTATAGCCTCGGCTTTAAATAAGCTGAAGCCCACTCACTCAGTTGGTCCCGATGGGCTTTCAGCTTACTTTTTGAAACAGATTAAAATTGTCCTAATTGAACCACTTTCAAGCATTTTCGAAGTTTCATATCGGATTGGCAGGCTCCCACGTTTATGGTTAGAAGCACTGGTTACACCCATTTTTGAAAAAGGGGACCCTCACTCAGTCGAAAATTATAGGCCTATATCTCTTTGTTGCGTTTTATGTAAAGTTATGGAGTCAATAATTAATAATACCATCATGGACTATTTTGACAGAACTGGTCTGATAAGTCAACAACAATTTGGGTTTTTAAAGAACAAGTCTTGTTCATCTCAGCTGCTAAAGTGTAAAAACATGTGGACTAAAAGTTTAGACAATCACATTTTGATGGACATTATTTATATTGATTTCTGTAAAGCCTTCGACTCTGTTGTCCATTCAAAACTTTTGTTAAAACTTAAATCCTTGGGAGTTTCGGGTACACTGTTAAGCTGGATTACATCATTTTTAGCGGGAAGGTCACAAAAGATGAAGATAAATAGTTGTTTCTCAAACCCACAACCGGTAATTAGCGGTGTCCCTCAAGGCAGTGTGTTAGGGCCTACATTGTTTTTAGTGTTTATAAATGATTTAGTTGATTGTATTGAACATAGTGATATTATGTTGTTTGCTGACGATGCAAAAATTTTTAATGTTTCATGTAATGCTGATCTCTTACAATCGGATCTGGATTCATTACACGCATGGACCAAAAAATGGCAGTTGCAAATAAGTTATGGTAAATGTGCAACGTTGTATTTGGGGTATGGGAATCCTAGAAACAACTACAAACTGGGTTTTCAAGATTTAATTGTTTCTGAAGGATCTATTAAGGATTTGGGAGTGTATATTAGTGATGACCTATCTTCTAGCATTCATTGTGTGAACACTGCTTCTAAAGCTTCTCGAGTTGCATCACTGATCCAGAAAAGCTTCGTCTCAAAAAATATTGAATTAATAGTTAAAGCTTTTAAAGTCTATGTAAGACCCATTTTGGAGTATAGCTCTGTGGTTTGGAACCCTTATTTGATTAAAGATATTAACTGTATTGAAAAAGTTCAGCGTAAATTTACAAAAAGAATACTATGGCGACAAGGTGACTTGTCTTACAATGAGCGGTTGGGTTTGTTAAATCTTGAAAGACTCGAAACTCGGCGTATTCATTTTGATCTCACTTTTGCTTTCAGAAAAATCAAGAGACAGTTATTTTCCTTTGAAGACTTTTTCGAACTCGCACCTGAAAGGGGTACCAGATCGGTAAGTGATATAAAGCTTTATATCCACAAATTTCATTTGGACTGTAGGAAAAACGACTTTGCAAACAGGACGGCTAGAATCTGGAATACTCTGCCCCAAAATATTGTTGATTGTAAATGTTTTAAACGGTTTAAGGGTTTGATTTCTAAACTTTGTTTAGATGAGTTTCTAAAGGGGATGTACGTGAGCGCGATCCGCCTGTGCGTCTCAGCCATTACTATGCCATGCTGATAAACTTTCTTTCGTTCTTTCGACATTATCTTTTATTATATCTTTTTTCATGTAATTTATATTGCATTTTCTACGGCAGTAATTGCTAATAAAATATTATTATAATTATTATTATTATTATTAAAGGAAAAAAATGGAAAATCGTCAACTTGCTCTAAAACTTCACTTTGATTAAAAATCCGTATCTTCTGCACAGATTTGGGTAGTATTTGTAATGCAAAAATTCGTTTTATAGAGCTTATACTTTAAAATTTTCTTAGCTTCGCGCCGGACTGATTTAATTTTATTACTTGTTGTTGATGTTTAAGCCCCACTGCGTTGATGGCATTAGTTTTATTGATAACTTGGGTAGTGATTATTTGCAGTCAACTGCAAATAATTTAGCATACAGTGAAATATTATTTGCAGGCAAAAACCAGCGGCCTTATACTGCAAATAAGTTCGGTCACAGTCCAATATTATTTGCAGTCGAAAACCAGCGGCCTAGACTGCAAATCATTCAGTACACTGTGTTATATTATTTGCAGTCTAGGCCACTGGGTTTTGACTGCAAAGAATATTACAATGTGTCCGATATTATTTGCAGTCTAGGCCATTTGGCTGCAAATAATATTACACTGTGCGCGATATTATTTGCAGTCTAGTTCGCTGCTTTTTAACTGCAAATAATATTACATTGCAAATAATATTACACGGTGTCTGAACTTATTTGCAGTCTAGACCGTTGGTTTTTGATTGCAAATGATATTACATTGTGTTCTACATTATTTGCAATTGACTGCAAATAATTACGGCCCAACCTAAACGTCCTACTTGTACAGTTAAGCCTAGGAACAAAGTTTCTTTAGTTTTCATGTTTTTTTGGTAGTTTTGGTATGCGACATTACTTAGATTCTCTTGGTATTTGTGGTAGCTCTGGTAGGTTGTACCCTACGTAGGTTACGTATTTTACGGTTTTTTGGTATTTTCGGTAACTTTGGTACTTTTGGTAAAATTGGTAATTTTGGTATTTTTGGTACTTTTGGTAATTTTGGTAATTTTGGTATTTTGGTAGTTTTGGTAAGTTTGGTATTTTTGGTAGTCTTGGTAATTTTGGTAATTTCGGTAAATTCGGTATTTTTGGTAGTTTTGGTAAGTTTGGTAATTTTGGTAATTTTGGTAAATTTGGTATTTTTGATAATTAGCTGGCCTTTTTTAGGGAGGGAAAAGTGAATAACCTCTAAATTTTAGCCACAAATGGTAACAAAATAAGTGGTTAAAGAAATACGTGTTTTAAATAGAAGTCAGGGAGGCGGTCTCTATAACAAAGGACATTAGAACCTCCGACTTTGAGCGAACGGATTAACCGTATCCCTCTTGTTATATGCCTAGTCTTGTATATGTGCAGCAATCAATTGCGTAGTGAGCAGACATGCACGTGGGGACTTTGGGGGGTCCTGACACCCCCCACTCTTGGTACAATGCACGGTGTCAAAACAAGAGAAAGATTAGCGGCTCATTTAGACGAATTCTCGTTTCACCATAATTTTAAAGATTCTAATGGCTCCATTTGGGACGAGTGGCTGAATTTTGCTCAAACCATGCCCAATCGGTGGCAAAATTAATTAAGCATAACTAATCGTATTTAGCAGCTTGTGCCATTATAGACAGTCGTTTTCAGGATTTTATTTTAAAGGCGGAAAACAAAAATTTCGGATTTATCATTATAACGGAGGCAAGTATACAATAAGCATTTTTAGGCGTTTCTCGCCACCTTTGTTCAATATTCAAAAATGTTTTTTATAAATTTCAAGTTACCTACTTAGATATCTAAGCAATGACTTCTGCGAATGAAGTGCCAGCAAATTTAGCGTTTTCTTGCTCTAGGCTATGCTAAACACGTATTTTGACCGTTTTTTGAACGCATTTCCATAATCTTTTATTTTTTCCTGGGTGATAATAATGACAAAAAGCCTTTTTCCCCATTCTGGGGGCGATGCTATATTATTTTATATAATGTTATTATGTTATTATATTATTCAGCTATATTATGTTCATTGTGTTAAGCTATAAAGTAATGGTTGTATTATTCGTATATTTGTATACTACTTTAACTGAGCTCTAGATCCGTGATCTAGTTGCCTGTTTTTTGCAGTTTAATGTAAGGCCATAAATTCTTATGTATGTGGCAAGCTTCTCAGTACCCTCTTTTTTACTGCAACACATGTTTTATTGAGCGAGAGAAAACGTATGTATTGACACTGTTTTTTTTGTACGAGCCTCTTTGTACATGTACAAAGATCCCCGGAAAAGTCTTTGTACGAGCAAAAATTTTTTTGTACATATAACGTATAGATATGCAATTGAATGTACACATTTTTACATACTACTAGATTGTTATCCGTGACCCGCACGCTTCGCAAAAGGTGTAACTTTGTCCTAAATTCAGCTGGTTATATTAGTTCGGCCCGAAACGCCAAAATTTTCATGAGACTTAGGTTGAAATTACACATAAAATTCGACTCAGCAAGTTAAAATGACTTGTGTTACACAATTATAAATAATAAGCGGTTGCAATGTGCTGACTGAATCTCATAATAGACACCAATTTGCTAATGAATTTAATGCAACGCAAAGATAAAAGAGTCAATTTTATCTTCAAACGGCAGAAAACAGTGCACAGTTGTTTAATAGTTCTTTTTTCTGCATAAAATCTTTATAAAACAGTGGAAATAGATGTAAACGATGCTTCAATCTGTACAAAGATGCTTACAGATAGATTTTGGAGTGTTTAATGCCCGCGCCTGGAGCTAAATAGAATGTAATTATGATACTCGGCGCGAAGCGCCGAAAATTTTAGAAATTTTGCTAAAAAATACTCAAAAAAACGTTAAAATTACTATTACTTTGCCCCAAAAAGTCTTTGTACATTGTACAAAGATGGCTCCGAAAATCTTTGTACGAGCCTCAAAATCTTTGTCTCGTACAAAAAAAAAACAGTGTGTATTGACCTATATTCTATTAGAAAAGCTTGATTTCATGATTTTATAACATGTGTTACGCGTGTTGCAGATCATATTTTTTTACACATTTTTGAATGTTCAAATACGTTTTTTTAATTGGTTTTTCAGTTTTTGTGCAAAGTTAATGACATTTTTTAAATGCTTATGCTCTTGGCTACCATAAATATGTATTTTTATTCATTTTTGTTATCTCCCCAATGACTAGATTTTCGATCTAGACCTTGGTAAGTCTAGTTCGTGACCCCTTGGTAACAGGAGGGTTTTGCTCAATGAGTGATGGTCGCACACACCTATGTACGTATGTATGCTGCTCATTCTTGAATACGAGCGACCATAAATAACTTAAGTACCATAACACCAATGCATTTTATGTCTGTAGACGCAAAAATGACCACAGACACCTAATTTACCAAACTTCTCAAAGTTAGTACCAGATATCACCAAAACTACCAGATATTACCAAAGCTACCAAATATTACCAAAACTGCCAAACTACCAAGTTTACCACACAAACCAGACCTTTCACAGAATATTGATTCAAAATAACCACTTTTCTATTAACAAGTAGGACTTTTAGTTTGGCTTATAATCATAGCTGGGCAAGCCTTAAAGTCACGGCTGGTACCGGAGCCCAATTTTTTGGTTGGTTGCCTAAGTCAGAAAAGTGGTTGCTACATAACTCCTGCGTGTAAAAATTTATGCATCGAATTTTTAACATGGTAGTCTTGCTTCCACGCAAAGTCCATTCATAATTTCACGCGAAGTCGCACTATTTCTCGCGACATGATTTTTTAATTAAAAATGGTGTCAAAATTAGTATGGTGTAAAAAATAGTGCAATCGATAATTTGCATAGCAATTATGTTTAAAAACTAATTATTTTAGTAACAATTGACGTTTAATCTTGAAGAGACATTCACCGCCTTTAATATGCTTATTTTTTATGCAATTTATTGTGTAAAAATAAAACTTTTACAGAGTTCATCATTTTCATGTCGTAAAATAGTACGTTTTCATTTCAAATATAAATCCTGCTTGAAATGCACGAAAATTGTCAAAATTCAGCGCAACCTAAACATCAATAACAAATAATAAAATTAAATCAATATCGGCGCGAAGCGCCGGAAAATTTAGACATTTTACCTTTCTGAAACGCAATTTCGCATTACAAAAATTGTCTAAATTTGGCGCGGCTTAAGCATCAATAACGAGTAATAAAATTAAATTAATTTTGCGTTCGGAAAATTTTGAGATTTCACCTTTTTGAAACGCAATTTTGCATTACAAAAATTGTCCAAATTTGGCGCGGCTTAAGCATCAATAACTAGTAATAAAACTGAATCACTTCGGCGTGAAGCGCCGGAAAATTTTGAGATTTCACTTTGTGAAACGCAATTTCGCAGTACAAAAATTGTCCAAATTTGGCGCGGCTTAAGCATCAATAACAAGTAATAAAATTAAATCAATTCGGCGCGAAGCGCCGGAAATTTCGAAATTTCACCTTTTAGAAACGCAATTTTGCTTCACAAAAAATGTCCGAATTCGACGCGAAGCGCCGGAAAATTTTGAAATTTAACCTTTGTGAAACGCAATTTTGCATTACAAAAATTGTCCAAATTTGGCGCGGCTTAAGCATCAATAACAAGTAATAAAATTAAATCTATTCGGCGTGAAGCGCTGGGAAATTTTGAGATTTCACCTTTTAGAAACGCAATTTTGCATTACAAAAATTGTCCGAATTCGACGCTAAGCGCCGGAAAATTTTGAAATTTAACCTTTGCGAAATGCAATTTTGCATTACAAAAATAGTCTAAATTTGGCACGGCTTCAGCATCAATAACAAGTAATAAAATTAAATCAATTCGGCGCGAAGCGCCGGAAAATTTTGAGATTTCACCTTTTTGAAACGCAATTTCGCATTACAAAAATTGTCCGAATTCGCGCGACGCCAGAAAATTTTGAAATTTAACCTTTGTGAAACGCAATTTTGCATTTCAAAAATTGTCCAAATTCGGCGCGGCTTAAGCATCAATAACAAGTAATAAAATTAAATCAATTCGGCGCGAAGCGCGGAAAATTTTGAGATTTCACCTTTTTAAAACGCAATTTCGCATTACAAAAATTGTCGGCGCAATGTGCCGAAAATTTTGAAATTTAACCTTTTTGAAACGCAATTTTGCATTTCAAAAATTGTCCAAATTTGGCGCGGCTTAAGCATCAATAACAAGTAATAAAATTAAATCAATTCGGTGCGAAGCGCCGGAAAATTTTGAGATTTCACTTTTTGAAACGCAATTTTGCATTACAAAAATTGTCAAAATCCAGCGCGGCCTAAACATCAATAACAAGTAATGTATGTATAAAAGACTAGCGTTTATTTACACATAAAACAGCAGTGGACAGACAAGTATGTATTTTATAATACATCGATGTGTAGAAGATCACAAAAATACATCATGTGTTTTATTTTGATCTGACGAATTATTATTTTCTAAATTAGCATTACTTACTTAAGTATAATCTCTGAATTATGCATTACTTAGTACGTACCGATTTTCAGAGCCCAGTAACCGATTTGGTTGCCGGGATTTGAAAATCGGTTGTTGGGATCTGAAAAATGATTGCTGAGCTCCAAAAATCGGTTGTTGGACTCAAAAAATCGGTTGCTGAGGTCTAAAAATCGATTGCTAGGGTCAAAAAATCAGTTAGTGGGATCCGAAAATCGGTTGCTGGTTTTTTAAAATCAGCTCTTGGCTACGAAAATCGGTTGCTGGGGTCCTAAATCAGTTGGTGGGCTCAAAAATTCTGTTGGTGGGGTATAAAAATTGGTTGCTGAGGTCCTAAATCAGTTGATGGGCTCCAAAAATCAGTTGGTGGGCTCCAAAAATCTGTTAGTGGGGTCCGAAAATCGGTTGCTGGGGTCTAAAAACCAATTGGTGGGCTCCAAAAATCGGTTGCTGAGGTCTAAAAATCGATTGTTGGGGTCAAAAAATCAGTTGGTGGTGTCCAAAAATCGGTTGCTGGGGTCTTGAAATCAGTTCTTGGCTCCAAAAATCGGTTGCTATGGTCTAAAAATCGATTGCTGGGGTCCTAAATCAGTTGGTGGGCTCCGAAATTCTGTTGGTTGGGTCTAAAAATCGGTTGCTGATGTCCTAAATCAGTTGGGCTCCAAAACTCAGTTAACGGGGTCCGAAAATCGGTTGATGGGGTCTTAAAACCAGTTGGTGGGCTCCAAAAATCGGTTGATGGGGTCCTAAATCAGTTGGTGAGGCTCCAAAAATGGGTTGCTTGGGTCCTAGATCGGTTGCTGGGGTCCAAAGATCGGTTGCTGGCATAGGTGGGCAGCAACAAAATTCTGGGGGAGGAGAGGAGTTGAGTGTATGCAAGATTTTTTAAGGTCAAAAATGGTCTTAAAAATGGTGGTATGGCGAAAAACACCATTTGTTCAACGTTTCCCATCGAGCACTATCCATTAGCATCAAAAAATTGCGAAAAGAACAAAAAAATTGAATTTTGGGGGGCTTGTTTCGGTTTCTGGGGGGAATCCGGCCTTCTGGGGGTGCATACCCCAAACCCCTCCCCCACTTACACGTGTGTTTGGTGTGGTCTAAAATCGGATGGGGGCTCCAAAAATCGGTTGCTGGTATCTAAAAGTCGGTTGCTGGGGTCTAAAAATCAGTTGGTAGGTTCCAAAAATTGGTTGACCCCAGCAACAGATTTTTGGACCACCAGCAATCAATTTTTAGACCCCAGCAACCGGTTTTGTAGCCCAGTAACCGAATTAGGACCCCATCAACCGGTTTTGGATCCCACTAATTGACTTTTAGACCACAGCAACTGATTTGTAGACCCCATCAACTGATTTTTAGACCCCAGCAACCGATTTTTAGACCCGAGCAACCGATTTTTGAAGCCCAGCAACTAATTTTTGGACCCCGGCAATCGATTTTCAGCCTTCAGCAACCGATATTTGAGCCCAGTAACTGATTTTTGGATCTCAGCAACCAATTTTTGGACCCCAGCAACCGATTTTGGCTGCACTGTTGGTGACATCTCATCTTGTAAAATGCCTAAAAAGTTTTTGTACAAAACATAGCGTGCAACTGGTGGACCCACCGGCTGGTACCGAACCTGCTCCGGCTGATACCCGGTTGAACCTGGTTGAACCCCTTGCCCAGGTGTGCTTATAATTACTGCCGATAAGTTGCTCTAGAACTTTACTATGATTGAAAATTTTCATCTTTCTGCCCGGTGTTTTTATGCAAAAATGCGTTGTAGAGAGGTAAAATGTCAAAATTCAATTTTATCACTTGTGTTATATTGATGTTTAGGCCGCGTCGGATTTGGACAATTTTTGTAATGCGAAAATGCGGTTTAAAGGTAGGTAATATTCGAAATTTTCTGGCGCTTCGCGCCGTATTAATAAATTATTGAGTTTTTATTGTCAGAAGCGACTTCAGGGCCCAGTTGCACCAACGACTTGTAACTCATAACTAGCTACAAGTTTGAAGGAAACCAGTAACTAGAGTTGCACCAAAATTTTTTACAAGTAAATCTTTAACTAGAATTTTAGTCATTCCGGTTGCACCAAAGTTTTAACAAGTAGTTTTTTAATGAGTATACTAGTTCTCATAAACTAGCGTTTTTTGGACTAGTTTATCATCTTAAGTTGCACCAAAATTTTATACCAGTTATTTTCCTGTGAAAACCTGTGAAAACGTCATACACGAAAACGTATGTTTTCTGTACCTAGATTAAAAGTTAATTACAGTTATCAACTTACCTCAAAGTGGCTTCGGTCGGTTCCGGGGTATATTTTGTAGTATCAACTGACAAATATTTGTCGTCTTTATCCATCGATTCCGTAATTGACAATCCGATAACTGCAGCAGATTCCGAACCAATTATGCTGATCACTTTCTCATCGACTACTGACAAACCGCCGTCCTCATTCCCTTCACCAGTGCTTTGTAACTTATCTCTCTTTGCAATACTTGCTTTTCGAATATTCGGCCAAACGGTGTCGCGAACGTAAGCATAGGTAGCGTCGGATGAAAAGCTGTAGCAGATGCTTTTGCCGAACTCAAAAACCGCTTCCCAGGCTCGAGAACGATCGTTTTTCGTCAACGATTCACTGAACTTTCCGAATAAAATTTCCCTTTTCTCCTCAATTTTCGTTAAGAGTAAAACTTTTAATTTTTCCGAATTTATTATTTTCGGCATAATTCTAAAACTGATGTATTAAAACCGCGTAGATAATCGACTGTTTACCAACGTGACTCGTAACTAGTATAAAATCGCTAGTTAAAAACCACTAGTTTTATGAGTAGGTGGTGCAACCCGATTTTTCAACACTAGTAAAAAACTCGGAACTAGTATCTGGTAACTAGTAACTAGTGAACTTTGGTGCAACCAGTTTAAACAAGACTAGTAAAGACGGCGGAAAAACTAGCTTGTAGCTAGTTATCAGTTACAAGTCGTTGGTGCAACTGGGCCCAGCAGTTTACTAAAATGCTCTACTGAAGTTTAGAAAATCATGTTTTACAAAAGTAAAATTACTGGTCGTGATATTCATAGTAAAGCGCAACATTTTTATACAAAAAGTTTAAAAATTACCGACATTACGTGTGTACATGCGACATAGGCAAAGCCAGCCAGTATTTTCGCCAGGGGAGAATCCAAAAATTTTTTAATCTAAAAAGTTATAAAAATGGGCGGGGCCGTTGAATAAAGTGTTTTTTGAGTTTTTTCACATCGGCCTGCACTATTAAAGCAATGAATTTTTTTGAAATTTTCTTACGCTTTTTACGCAAAAACAATGCTTATAATCATAGGTGGGCAGTACCAAATTCTGGGAGGGAGGGTGCAAGTTTTTTGAAGGTCAAAAATGATCCTAAAAATGATTTATGGCGAAAAAATACAATTATTAAACGTTTCTCATCGAGCACTATCCATTGACAAGAAAAAATTGGTAAAAAACAAAAAAAAATTCAAAAATTGAATTCTGATGGGTATATGGTTTCTGGGGGTTATTCGGCCTTCTGGGGGGTGCATACCCCCAAACCCCTCACGCCCACATGTGCTTATGATGCGCGCGAAGCACTAATTTTTTTGACTTTTCCTGCAATAAAACGATAGAGACTGCCAAAAGATAGAAGAAATCGCCGCAAAGAGCCGACTTTCTCGATTTTACGCTGAAGAACAGCATCAAGTAACCATAATGCTCAGTTTTTGAACATGTCGAAATTTTTCCGAGGGGGAATTCCCCTCACCCCCACTGTAGCTGGACAATTGAAAAATGGGTAAAAAGCTTGAAAATATAAATAAAGATTGTCAATTTCAAAGGAAATTTAAAATTCGCATCGGTTTAGTATTTTGATAAAATTTTTACTCAAAAAGTGCCCAAAATTGATCAATTTTTGCATTTTTTAGTATTAAAAGTGGTATAATGCAGTCAAAATGGACTATAAATGCTTTAAGAATGCGATCTTGACACGAAAAAACGTTTTATAGGCTATTTTGACCATTTTGATCGTTTAGACAGCAGAAAAATCGTGAACAATAAATTTACTGTTTAGGTTTTTCGGAATTTCACCCCCTTACTGCCGACTATGACATTGTGCACCTATGCCCCTGCCCCCCTCCCACTGGCTACGCTAATGACATACGATTTTCTACTAACAAACACTGCTTTTTCAACATGGACGCTCCATTTTTGAACGATTTTAAGACCTCCTCAAAAAAGTGGAAAATGTGGGGAAAAATTTTGGGTCTGGTTTTAAGATAAGTACTTAGGTACTTATTATTGATGTTTAGGCCGTGCTTCGCCGATTGCATCACTTTATCGACAAGTTGCTCTAGAACTTCACTTAAATTGAAAATCCTCATATTCTGCACGGATTCGACAATTTTTGTAATGCGAAAGTGCGTTTAAGAGAAGTAAAATTACAAATTTTCTGGCGCTACGCGATTTTTTGTAAATTATTGAGTTTTTATTTTCAAAAGCGACTTGAGAAATTGGCTTAAATGCTCTACTGAATTTAGGCAAATCAAGTTTTAACAGAAATGGCGTATTACTTACTGCTCGTGATAGGCAGGCCCAGCAGATGTACGTTGAAATGCGATCACATTAGAGCTAAAGACATAAAAACGTCGAAAATTTCGGCATTATTTTTCGTTATGTTGTTCCAGCATTGTGTTTAGAATTTTGAAGTAGCTGAAAGATTCCAGTGCTATACTTCAATTTAGTGATTTAATGTACTATTTATCGGTTGAAACTTTAAATGCTGGTCGGATATCTTGTTGAAGGCGCGCGAAAATCCTTTTTTGTGCCGGTTCGGCAATTTTTCGTTTCGTTTCGTTTTTCAGTTCAGAACGCACTTCACAGCAATAGTTTGTTATGGTTTGTACGTATGAAGGAGCTGGTTAATTCTAAATGTTTTAGGCTGAGTTTAGAATCATAATTTGGTCGATTTTGTGAAAGTTTTAAACGTTATAATTTTAACATTTAATTTTAAAAATTTTCCGGGGTCGAGTTCTTCGTAAATGTGGGACCTTACCCGTTGGACTGGACCGCCCCATCGCCGAAATGAAAAAGAGGTTTTCCCAATGGTCCCCCAAAGGGAAAATGGAAAATTGGCAAAGTGCTTCTAAAACACCGCCAACACAGGTTTCACATTTGAGATTGACGTAGAGGGCAAGACGGGAGCTGAGAAATTATTCGTGAATTGAATAGTGAGAAATCGGTTGTTGTGCAGATAGCTTAAATGATAAATTTTATGTATATCAATATTTAATAAAGTGAAAAATTTCTAAAATTTCATTATGAAATTTTTCTTCGCCGTCGTATGGATACGCTTAAAACTGCTTTTATTTTCGCTTATCTCCTAAAGGTTCTCGATATATCTGTTTTCAAATTTTCGAATCGCCCCTCCCAATTTCTTTCCTGATCCGCTAGTGTATGGCACTTGCCCCCGCGAAACAAAATTTGAGAATGATTTTTTCCATTAATCCTCTTTGTTTTTTTTTAGCAAAAAACCTAAAAAGTTTTCGGTGCTTCCGCCGAATTTACAGTCATTATATATATATATATATATATATATATATATATATATATTTAGTTCCAACCGTGCGGTCAAAACACTCCATACTTATTCAATCTTTTAACAACCTAATGCATATTTTGCATCTATGTCTTCGCTTCTTCACAGATTCTATGCAGAAAATTAGATTTATCTAAGAAGTAACAATGTCAGCAATTTTTTGGCGATGATTATGAATTTGCTGATGAACTTTGACCATTTTAAGGATGAATTCAGGACCGTGATTCGGCTGATTTCGTAAAAATTTTAACGTTACGACTGATGTTTTCCATTGAATTAGCACCGTATCTAAGGTATCCGGGTAGCAAAAGTTGCAAACCGAAATTCACCCTTTGGTCCCCCTTATGTTTTATAAACTATTGGTCGTGCCTCCCCCGAAACAAAATCGTGGATACGAGCCTGGTAGGCAACATAAAGTTTTGCTTAATCTAGGACTGAACGTAAGAAAAATGGAGAAATTGATTTACAGGATGAATGTTAAAACTGTATTCTGGAGCATCGTAGAATTGTGTACTTAATAGATATTTTACTCGAACAGTGTTTGTCATATGTTCAAAAAATATTCTTCCGCGCATTCTCCGTATTTTTTGCCTATTTTGCATTAAGCCTCGAGCATCCGAGATTCTTTTTTCTAAATATGTAGCTTCAGGCTTGGCCGTGGGTCTGTAAGGTAGATTTCTAGATTTTAAGTTTTTTTAGATGTTTTAGATCTCTAGATTTCTGAAACTTTTAACAGTCTATAGGTCTTGACATATGAATATTTGGATCACGCCCATCTGGCGATCGTGAAACACTTACAAAAGAACAAAATCTCTGTGAATGACAAGCAGTCTGCTACGCAACAGATTCTATAAGATATTGGGTCTAGTTTTAATAAATGCTCAACTTGGCTTTCCTGATCTCGTTACGAAGGCAATCACGCACAAAAAAGTACTTTTTTTTGTGAAATATTAAATTTCTGTCAATTTAATAAATATTTACTTCCACAGATTGTTGATGAGGTTTAATTTTCTAATTTATTTTATTTACAACGCGTCGTATCCTTATTTTCCTAAGTATTTCCAACAATGTTAACAATGGATGCGCGTCGTAATCTGCGGTTGCTAATCGACGATGCTGTTAAAGAGGCGTTCAAACGCCACAAGTTTTTCTCCAAGTTGATTGAAGCAAGTTACACTCGTAAGATTATTTATAGCCTTTTATTTTTGAAATCTGGCTTTCAATTACTTAATCGTTTATTACGTTTTGCCATCACCTATACACACTTGCTTTTTTTGAACAATATTTTTATATCACACATGCATACTCGAGGGTATGGAGGTATTTCCCTACTAGGACTTTTGGAAGGCAAACCTCCCCTCAGGCCATTTTGAACCAAAACCGATTGCTTGAATCATGGAAAAGCGTCCAATGACGTCTAACAGTGTAATTTCAAGAACATGTTTATTTTTTGAGCAGTGAAATGTTTAGTTCATGTATCCAGACACTTTACTTTTTTATTATTTTGTATATATTTGATGTAACAGATCATTCCATTGCTCTTATTGTTATTGTTTTCAAACAAATTTATTCATAAATATGCATGAAAGATCAAATAACGACTAATGAAGTATGAAAAAATTCGACATTAAATATGTAACAAAATAACCCATTTACCCCCCCCCCCCCCCCTTAAGTGGAAACTCGGGTTATTCCTCCCAGGGCTTTTGACCGTGTATGTATGTTCTATATAAAAACTGTCCACCTAGAATGCTTCATTTTGACAACTTTGTGGTTATTAAGTGTTAAACTGATTTTGCTGTCTTATATGTAGCGTTTACAAGATGGGCTCAAAGCACAATGATTTTTAAAGTGTACTCAGATTCTGAAAATTCCTACTAAAAATTAGAACTTAAGTTGGCCCGCTAATCAATGTTTCTGTTACCGACTATCCATCTACTTCCAGTAGTATTCGAGTATGTGGTAGTATCCTACTTAAGAGTACAGTATGACTGCTTCAGTCAGATATCATTTCTTGACAAGACCGTTCCGAAACAATAAATGAACAGAAAACTTTTTCGTCGTAAAACTCATATCAGCCAAATTAGTATAGTGCTTTGAGCTAATTCGGTAATTTAGAGCACTTTTTGTCTCATAAAAGTCTAAACTTGAACTGGAAAATAAAAAATGACAAAAATTTTATATGCAAATTGACTATCTTCTTCTAATTTCTTTTAATGCATTGTTTTCTGTCGTTTTATTGCTAAAAATCATTAGGACAACTGGAGTAGCAATGAAGAAAAGTTTGTATCGGATCAGACAATGCTCTTTTCTAAGAAAGCGGGAAATCACACATTAGTATGCACATGCTAATCAGCGTTGGTGCAGCTTGCGGCAGCAGTGCGTACCATGACATGGGGAGGGGGTGAGAAGGGATATTACTCACCCCCTAGCGCTGAAGGGTTTAAAAGATAGGTACTGTTGGGTGATATTGACCCGAAATAAAGTATTTTTAAGCGATTTCGACCTAATTTAACCCGATAAATTTAATTACCGTGGTATGAATTCCAGATTTCATCCCTCCCCGATCACCCTGACCTTGTGCATCTCATGATTCAGTGATATGTAATAATGATAGCATGTATGCCGTATTCAGTGAAATCTAATATATCGAGTGAGTATAAAATATTAGTATTAGTTCAAATTTCCCAATTGAATTCTTAATTTACGATTCAACGCAGTGTTTTTCTTTTGTATCAAGGTCCGTTTGCACATGTACAAAGATGGTCCCTAAAAGCTCTTTGTACATTTCGTACACACAAATTTTTGGGTACTATAATATGGTACAGTAGCGATTTTAGTGTGGCAAAAACAGAGTTGTTCGGACCTTTGGCTACGTATTTTAGCAATTTGTAGGTTTCTGAGGGCAAAAATCAGTAATAATCGTCCTCAAAACGGCGCGAAGCGCCAAAAAATGTGGCATTTTTCCTTTTCAAAATGCAATTTCTGGAAATTATAAAGATATATAGAACACACAATTGCTCAATTTTTGCGATTTTCAGTAACCCTTTTTTGCAGTTTTTGTCTTCTAAAAAATCTTTTGTACATGTACAAAGACGGTCCCCAAAAAAGTCTTTGTACATCGCGAAAAATCTTTGCCGAATACAAAAAAAACCGTGATTCAACGTAATCTGGATTTTAAATGTTTAAAGCATTATTCGAATGCAAAATTTATTTTCTCCAATTTACATACATACTGACTACGATTACGGTCACTTTGTTATACGAGTAATCTATTGTAAGCCGGAACGTCTTAAATGGTCGGCTTATTTCGCCCTAAAATTTTGCGCCGTTATACGCATAACGGGTGTACCAAAATTAAATAAACAAATACGTACTAATACTAATTTCTCTGATACTTAAAATACATTTATGACCTAAAATGTAATTGAGCAATATATAAATGAGCATTAAGGCTAAGGATGGAAGGGCAACTGTATCACTGTCTTGCTATTCTTGAGAATGTAGTTAAAGTATGAAGCATGAAGCAACTATCGCTTATTCATTGGCAAAGTGCATTTAAAGCAGTATGAGGTTCATTAAAGTAGTAAGGTTATTAGAATATGCTATGGTCTGTACCTATCCCCAAACTAGCTCGCAGTCCAGACGTGGAAAAGCCTAATAAATATTTTAATAAAACATAGTTAAGCAAATTGTATTTTTCTTTGAAAGATGATTGAGTTTTGGTCAGTAAAAATAATCACTAGAAAGTTGACATACGAATACATATTGTAAGCAATATTATTAAACTGATTGACACGCGATTGGAATTGAAAATGGCCGAATTGGTTTATCCATTTTTGATACACGCATCAGTGTTTTTTTTGTAATAAGGTCCGTTTGTACATGTACAAAGATGGTCCCCAAAAGCCTTGTACATTTCGAACGTGCAAATTTTTGTGTACTATAATATAGTACAGTAGCGATTTTAGTGTGGTAAAACAGGGTTTTCGAATCTTTTGGTAGATGTATTCTAGCTAGTATCTGAGTTTCTCTGACGCCAAAAATTGCCAAAAAATCAATCAGAAAAACTGGCGCGAAGCGCCGAAAAATGTTGACATTTTTCCATTCTAAATGCAAATTCTGCCATTTTAAAGATATATAGGACAAACAATTTGATCGAAGTTCGGCGCGCAAGCTTGCCGAAAACTTAAGGGGATTTTACACCTTTTTACAGTTTTTCTCCTCCTAAAAATCTTTATGCGCATTTTGTACACAAAATTTTTGGGTACTATAATATGTGTACAGCAGCAACTTTAGTGTGGCAAAAGCAGAGTTCTTCGACTTTTCGTAAGTGCGTATTGGCTAATTTCTGGGTCTCTAAGGGCTAAAATCGCTCAAGAATTCGTCTTTAAACGGCAGCGAAGCGCCGAAAAATTGACATTTTTACTTTTGAAATGCAATTTCTGCCATTATAAAGATATATAGAACACACGAATTACTCATTTCGGCGCGAAGCGCCGAAATTCTTTCGAATTTTTAGACCTTTTTTTGCAATTTTTGTCTTCCCAAAAATCTTTGTACATGTACAAAGACGGTCCCGAAAAGTCTTTGTACATCGGGAAAATCTTTGCCGAGTACAAAAAAATTGACACGCATTATATCTGTAGCTACGATGATCTGACAGCTCGTGATTTGTTGAAAACATGTATTCGTACATATGTACGAGGAGTAATGCTCACCATTTTTGCTGTTTTAACGATCAAAATGGTCAAGATAGCATATCAAATGTTCCTTCGTGGTAATATCGCATTTTAAAAGCATTTTTAGTCCATTTCGACTGCATTATACCATTTTTAACACAAAAAATGCGCAAATTTATCGATTCTGGGTGCTTTTTCGAGTAAAAAGTACTTAAAAGTACTAATCTGGCGCGAAGCGCCGAAAAATTCTGACGTGTTACTGTTTTTGACGTTCCATCAGCTCAAAATCGCTGGACAGTACCTGTCCGGCTGACCCTTCCAGGGGTAATACCCCCGTCACCCCTATGTGCATTTATGGTTTCCATGGTCGATTACACAGTCGATGCTCAGGACAAAGGTACAAAAATTTGCAGTTTTGCGCAGTAAGCAGTAGATTCTGCTTGTAGAAGTTTTGACTGATCTGATGCAAATTTCATTAAAACGTCTTAAAGTTTTTGCAGATCTACTGTTTTTTGCCATTCGTGTTTTTATAATAAGGAAAAATGCATCCAAAAACGGATTAATAACATTTTTATTTAACAACATGGTTTTTTGGTATTCGGCAAAGATTATTACCGATGTACAAGGACTTTTTCGGACCATCTTTTACTACGTACAAAGATTTTTGTGAAGGCAGAAACTGTGAAAAGGTCTGAAATTCCAAAAAATTTTCGGGGCTTCGCACCAGAGTGAGTAATTTTCCATTATATATATCTTTATAATGGCAAAAATTGTATTTAGGAAGCAAAAGTTCCGAATTTTTGCGCCGCTTTTGAGATAATTCTTAGTATTTTTGTCATCAGAAATCTTGAATTTGTCTAAAATACACTGCCAAAGATCGACAAACTCTGGTTTATCTCACTGAAAACGCTACTACAGGAACCGTATTATAGTACTCGAAAATTTGCATGCACTTGGGGACCATCTTTGTGCATGTACAAAGGGACCTTGTATAAAAAACACTGGTTAAAAGTGTGGATAAATACATTCTTAATTGGCATTGCTCGTTGATGGGAGAAGGCATGGTATGGGATACCACGCAAAATCTGATTTGGTCAGACAATCAGGAAAAGCAATTCAGGCGAATGTAGGTCATTTTTAAGATGGATTTTGTTTTTTGTTTAGAGTACAATTGATACTTTGAATGTTAGCTTTGAGCTTAGCTTATTTGTATAAAATTATATGCAAATGTAACATAAAATTCTAATGCATACTCGAGCCGAGCTGTAATGTTTTGCAATTTTTTTTGGAAAATTTATTGCGCTATTAAAAAAGAACTTCGAGGAGATAAGAGGGACATCCTCTACTTCTCCTAGCACTCGATAGCGCGATTCCTGTAATGTTAAACGTTAAAGTTCAGCAGACTTTTTGGCGCTAATATCGTTATTTTGTCATCAAAAATTTACGTTTATATGTACATACATACATATATCATCAGCAAGTTCAATTTTACCGTTAGCTCAACTTCCCGTTGACAACATTCGACGTTCTTCTATCGCTTATCTGAGCTCTGTTGCTAATAAAACAGACGACTTAGCTGCTGATTTGCATGACATAAAATTGCCTGCTTTGACAACATCGATGACTATGGCACCCTCTTTCGACTCGTCGACGCCAAAGCCTTGTGCTTTACCGCCAGCGACTATGATTTTGTCGAACGGTCGAATGACATCATTGAAAAATCAGCGAATAGTTGTTGCCAAGCGCGAAGCTGAATCTGATTCTGGTTCAGATACGGCAGGTGTAATACCTAGAAAATTACTGAGGCCCGATGAGGAGATGAGTCAGTGAACAAAACGCATTCCTGTCAGTGTTTTTTTGTATTCGGCAAAGATTTTTCCCGATGTACAAAGACTTTAGGGGACCGTCTTTGTACATGTACAAAGATTTTTGTGGAAGACAAAAGCTTAAAAAAGGTTGAAAATTCGCAAAATTTTCGGCGCTTCGCGCCGAAAATGAGTAATTGTGTGTTCTAGATATTTTTATAATGTCAAAAATTGCATTTTGAAAGTAAAAATGTCAAATTTTGCGGCACTTCGCGCTATTTTCAGACGATTATATGTGATTTTTGCCCTCAGAAACCCATAAATTGCTAAAATACACTACCAAAGGTCGAACAACTCTGTTTTTGCCACACTAAAATCGCTACTTTAGTATATTATAGTACCCAAAAATTTGTCTGTACAAAATGTACAAAGACTTTTAGGGACCATCTGTGTACATATATAAACGGACCTTGTACAAAAAAACACTGATTTCTGTGTATGATATTGTTTGCGCAGGTCTGATTGCGCCTGTAGATGGGAGTGAATTGAGACAGCCATAGACACATAAGCATACACGTAGCGGCTCGAAATTCCGGTTGGGAAGTCTTCGGCTATATTTAGGGGGGTGGGGGTAAATGATCTCCAATTTTTGGCCAAAAAACGACCAAAATACAAGTAAAAACGGCCAATCAGCTCAATTTTTTAAAAATCGGGGAGGTAAGTGTTCAAAAATTTTCCGACTTTGGCGGGGTGGGGGACGACCAACTTTAGATGGGGATCCTCCATAACCTGTTTCATGTATGCACATAAGCAGGGGTTTCTAGGGGATTTAAATCTTGATTGTTTTTGGTCAAGTATAACATGACCAGACATGAACAACTGAAAATTTTGGGAGGGGGCAATAGCATATATACATGTATATACAGCGTGGGAATTCTGGGGTGGGTCGGGCCCGAAAATGTTTTAGAAAGTGTCTTTTTTTGGCTAAAAAACGATCGGTACACGTCAAAAACACTGTTCTTTTGACGTTTCAGACAAAGCTCGCTCTTTCTAAAACAGTAAAACGTAAAAGAAATCTAAAAAAAATTTGAAAAAAATGAGTAAATTGAACAAAATATAGTCAAAAAATGTGCAATTTGAGATTTTTGAGCCACAAATTAGCTAAAAACGCCTAAAAAGTCACACTTTTTACAACTTTTACCACTTTTACAAAAATTCGACAATTCTGGTGGGGTGTCGCAGCCATTTTGCGAGGGGTCAGTTGCCTTTCTGGGGATCAAACCCCCTTAAAAACCCCAATCCCCCGGAGAACACGTCTGGGCAATAGTCGTTCAAGGGGGTGGATGGCCTCATTTATGGAAAAAAATTGCAAAAAGCACCTAAGAATGGCCACAAAACGCAAGTTTTTGCCTAACATGGGGTAGGGTTGAAAAATCGCAGTCTTTCTGATATGATAATGCTAAATTCACATATGTCGGTCGAAAACTTAATCAGAAAATCCCGTAGTAAAGGTTACCTTCATACTGCTAGTCGTCATGGACTTTATCAAATGGAAATTCCCTTCCCTTCTTTGAATCGCTTACGCATGTTTTCGACGTTCACTCAACGCTATTCTAAGTGAGCTTATTTTGGAAATAGCTAGAGAAAAGAACTTCAGGAGTTTCAGGTTTGGCGAGCTAAAACGAATCCAAAAGATTCTTGTAACCGGTAAAATCGTTTTGAAACCAAGGAAGCGGAGGAAGGGGGTACTGTTCCTCAAAAATCAAATTTCTTTTGTTTCTCACAATGTTCCCTTAAAGGAAAAAAGGAAAATTTTCGAAATGACTTAAAAGACTGATAAGCATAGATGCGCAAGGTCTGGGTTGGCAGGGAAAACGCAAAATTTTAGATATCCAAAGCAGTGAATTTAGTGTTTATGATTTCTTTACCATTTAAGCGACGAAAATGATCAAAATGGCCTATAAAATGTTTTTTTCGTTATGATACGGTACTTTTAAAGTATTTTCAATTCATTTTGACTGCATTTATATCGATCGCTCTAGAAGTAAAACAATATAGAAACTGATGAATTGTTAGCGCTTCTTGAGGAAAAAGCGCATAAAAGTATTAATTAAAATTTTGACAATATTACTGCTTTTATCCTCAAAAAGGATGCAAAAAACGCTCCGTCGGCTTAAAAGCGTTGGTAAATACCTGTCTGACTGAACCTTTAGCGGGGGTAATACCCATCACCCCCACGGTTTTTGTTTGTATTCGGCAAAGATTTTTCGCGATGTACAAAGACTTTTGGGGACCGTCTTTGTACATGTACAAAGATTTTTTGGAAGACAAAAACTGCGAAAAAGGTTCGAAATTCGCAAAAATTCTCGGCACTCCGCGCCGAAATGAGCAATTGTGTGTTCTATATATCTTTATAATTTCAGAAATTGCATTTCGAAAGGAAAAATGCCAATTTTTGCGCTTCGCGCCGTTTTGAGACGATTATTACTGATTTTTGCCCTCAGAAACCTAGAAATTGCTAAAATACGTAACCAAAGGTCGAACAACTCTGTTTTTGCCACACTAAAATCGCTACTGTACCATATTATAGTACCCAAGAATTTGTGTGTACGAAATGTACAAAGACTTTTAGGGACCATCTTTGTACATGTACAAACGGACCTTGTACAAAAAAAAACACTGCTCACCCCTATGTGTATATGTGCTGTTAGAACATTTTTTAGTGTACCTTCGTGCAAAGCTTGTAAATTCATTTTACTTGGAAGATGTAAATGTTGACAATATCACAATCATGATTCCATGACTCGAAGATTATTGCTCTGTTTCTCAAGGATCAGTTATTTTTTAAATTTATTTGGCTTTCCGTCTTTCCCGTCTTTCTTGACTTGTATAATAATGGAAATCATATACAAGAGCATGTGGGTGAGGGGTGTATTACCATAAATGCACAGCATGTGAATTCTGTGTGGGTGAAGTAACAAAGTGCTTTTTTGGGTCCAAAAATGGTACATAGGTACGCGTCAAAAACATAGTCTTTTAGCGTTTCTGACGATGCTCTATCTTTCTAAAGCATGAAAACATAAAAACAATACGAAAAAAATCAAAAAAGTCGAAAAAAATTGATCAAAATATAGTCAAAACATGAGTATAAAGGCGCGAAGCGTCGAAAATGTTGCACTTTCGAGCAGATAGATAGTTAAAAAGGCTCAAAAAAGCATCTTTTCGACAAATTTTAGAAAATTTTTGGGATATTTCAAAAATAGCCAATTCTGGGAGGGTAAAAGAATTTGGGGGGGGGTGAAACCCCGAACCCTCAAGATCATGTACGTTTATTACCCGCTGAGCTTTGGAAAACTGATGGCTATACAGCTATTTTGGCCGAAAAAATTGATGACCTTCTTTTGTCTCAGAAAATAGCTCTGTATACAGCCTTTTTAGGCTCAGAAAACTAGCTGCGAGTATATAGCCTTTTTTGGACTCAGAAATATACCGTGTGAGCTCAGAAATGCAGTTGTCTTTTCTGAGTTTCAAAAGTATATATAGCTATTTATTTCTACTTAGAAAGTGCTAAACAGCTATTTTTAGTCCAAAAAGGCTGTTTGTGAGTCAAAAAAGGCTTTATAGCTAGTTTAATGAGCCCAAAAGGCTATATAGATAATTTCCTGAGCTCAAAAAGGCTTTAGAAGCGTTTTTACGAAGCAATAGCTATCTACCAATTTTTGTTTCCCACCCCCGCCTGAAAGTTTGACCGTTGACACCTATGATGGAAATAGTATGATTAGTTTTCTCTGCTATTGTTCATAGAATTGTTTGGCCACCGCATCGAAGATATTTTTGAGCTAGTGGATTAAACTTTTTTCGTCCTATTTCTTCAAAAAGAGTTTGAGAATGAATTTATATATTTCGGCGTTTGTCATCACAATGTCATCATTGCAATCACGAAGTTGCAAGTTTTTGAAAAAATATTCAATCAAATGTAGTATATGTAAGTATACATATGTACGATTTGTGTTATACATCTTTTAAACGAAAAAGTATCCTAAGTACGTATATATGTTCGAGATTTTTAGGTGTGTACTTTTAGGAAAGGAAAGCCAAAAACAATTCGCTCTCGAAAATTTTCAATCTGTAATTTTCAGTATTAGCTGTACATATTAGGTCGTCTAGAAGCTGCTTTGCGATGTCAAGATTGTAAAAATATTAATGTGTGAAAATAGCAATTTATCGTATTAGATACGATTTGAGTGCGCAATGTACGTGCGGCGCCTAACACAGAAGGCGAGTTTTTATTTGTTAAAAATTATTTAGGTACAGCATTTCTGCATGTTTCTATTTTATTCCTTTTACCTAAAAATTTTTTGACTGTTTTATTTTAGTACAACAATCTTAAAACACATTACGGCGTCTTATATGTAGCCTAGCCTAGCACTACTTTACAAGATTGCAGATTAATAACGTATTATATGTAGGAAGCGAGTTTGCATTTTATAATGTGACTAGATCAAGAGCTTCGCTTACGTGCCTTAAATTTTCTGAAATGTGTTAAAGTTTCTGAAGAATCAGAATCTGAATCCGAGATGTCCGACATACCAAGACCTCCGAGCACCGAGGCAGATGTGCCGAGACCGCCTAGCACTGACGGACCGCCTCCCTTGCCACCATCACCGGCTCCTTCTTCAACTCGCCGTTCCTCTGACGACATGTCCATTTCATCACAAAGTTCCGGCGGTAAGTTCTTAGACTTTTCATTTTTTCTTTTCTTTTTTCCCTTTTTTTCATTAAAGCATCTTAAAAATCATTACAAACATTCTCAACTTACTAATCGTAAATTTTTTTACTATCTAAATTCGCTTTCATCATCGTCCTTTTACAGTAGTTCCACTATTTTTTGACTGGGCCATGCCATACGTACGTGCGTACCTTAGATTGCAATAATATATCGTTTACATGTGTGCCTTTGTTACGGAATGTGCGTAGCTATAAATCGTCAAAAATGTCCATAATTTACACAAAAAATTTATGTACGCAGGAAATGATTTAGGCGTATCATGAAAATACTTCATGTAATTCATGATATTGCAATAATTTCAAGTGGTCTCGTTAAAAAATACACTTTTTCTTCCTGGTGCTAACTTTGTCCTACTTTTCCCACAACATTATTTTCTTCCTTCCAGGGGTCAGGAGAACTAACTCGAACCCCATGTGCATGCCTGACCAGCATAATCAATACATTCATTGGCAGGTTATTTAGCGGAATGATTGCGGTGTACGTACTACAGACATGGAATGCAAAATTTCGGGTGGGTGGGAGAGGAATAATAGATTATTTATAGGATAGCCGGTGGCCTCTTTTATTTGTTAAAAACTCTAAAAAGCACATATTAATCATCTAAAAACGCATTTTTTGCTCTAAAGTTTGGAGAGGGGAATGATCGACTTTGAGGAACGACCGGGCGTCCGGTCCCGGGCCTAGCCGGGCTTAGTGGACCCGGTCTCGGCCGAAAAAGGGCCGGGCCCTTTAAAGGCAGAATAAGGAAAGCGTGTTGAGTTGTCGTGAAGAAGCATTTGTCTTGTTATTCATATTAGTGTGATGATTTTGAAAATGCTTCTGAATTAACTTCTCTGCAGCTTTTAATCAGTTTTATCGAGCATTCTGAAATTAGCGCCAGGCAGATCTTATTTTTTCTTCGATGTATTAAATCTGACATGCTTCAAGAAATACGTTAACGAAAATGACTGAAATTAAACGTACTTCTGCATAAAGTAAAAAACTGCACCAATTCCGATTTAACATTTTATGTATAAATGAGCAACAAATGCAGGGGCGATATATGAGTACATATTACTTGAAATGTTAAAAAATATTTTATAGGGTCCTCAACAAGTATTACATTTTTAACGAGATGTATGTATTCCATGAAAGTATCCATGTTACATTATAGCAATTATTCTAGCATCTTCAGACAATATCTAGCAAGAAATACACTTTTTCGAAAACACCTTTTGTTGCATACTTCAACAATTACAGAGCTATCCTCAAAGAAAAATCCAGAACAGCGCCTATTCGTTCATTTTCATTAACGATCATAAATGTTTGAATGAACTGCATACTAGAACATGTGGGTGAGGGAGCATTACTCCCCTGAGCTCTGAAAAACTGATAGCTATACAGCCATTTTGACCGAAAAAGCTTTTGCTATATAGCCTTTTTGGGATCAGAGAACTAGCTATGTAGTCTTTTTTGGACTCAGTAACATACCGTGTGAGCTTAGGAATGCTGTATAGCTGTATTTTCTGAGTTTCGAAAAGACGTATAGCTATTTTCTCGACTTCAAAAAGGGCTAAATAGCTATTTATAGTCCAAAAATGCTATATAGCTATGTTTGTGAGTCTAAAAAGGCTATATAGCTAATTTTCTGAGCCCAAAAAGGCTATAGAGATGTTTTTACGAAGCCCTCAACTATTTATCAATTTTTGATTTTACTTCGCCTAAAAGTTTGACCTTGCGCACTAATTATGAATGAGATTAAGGAAAATAATAGGAAAACAGAATACGAGTAGTACGTTTTTTGAACGAGACTAAGATTGTGAAGTTCAAAGTCTAGCAAGATTCCTGACATCACGTTTGTGCAATTTTCAAATTTAGCGACAACACTAACTATAGGCATATCCAGCAAAAATTCAAAAAAATAATATTTGTGCAACATGCTGTAAAAACTGTCAAATAGCTTCATGCAAGCACTCTGAATAATACAAAAGTTACCTATTATTCTCAGATCTCTCTTACCGACTTCTGGTAAACGTATTCGCTTTTTCTTTACCTTCATGAACTTCATGTAAAGGCTCTACTCTCTCTGTGACCTATAAGGAATCTAAGACAATGAAGATAAAAAATATTCGAGAAATGGCGACTGTTTTGATTAAAAAATGTTTTTTTTAGAATTTTTCATTTATTTGGCAATCGGTCAATAGCTTGCTGATTTACCAGGCAGCTTAAGCCGCAAAAAATTCACCCAAAATTCACATGCTTCTGCGTCAGATCATGGTTGAATAGATTCAGAATGGGATCGATCTGCTTTTAAAAAGAAAATAAGATGCGAGAGTGTAAATTATGTTTAGAATGACCTACTTCATTGCTATAAAAGACTTACCTAATTTGCTTGGTCAATTCGCGATTTTTCAAAAGTTTCCAGAAATTTATTAGAAATTCGGAGAAAAGGTGCTTTTTAAGCGTTTTTAGCTACATATCTATTTGCTCGAATTAAAAAAATTTTTTTGGAATTTTTTTATGTTTTCATGCTCTAGAAAGATGGAGCATCGTCAGAAACGCCTAAAAACGATGTTTTTGCTGCGTAGCGTACCCATCATTTTTGGGCCCAAAAAGGCACTTTAACATTTCACTCTTCCCCAGAGTTCCCATGCCTTGCATGTATGGGTGAAACCCCCTCTCAAGATCATGCATGTGCAACTTACTGCCATCATGATCTGGGGGGGGGGGATTTCACCCCCGCAGAATCATTTTTAAACCCCCGCAAAAAATTTCTCACCCCCAGAATTGGCGATTTTTCAAAAGCTTCCTAAACTTACCTGAAAATTGGTAGAAAAAGTGTCTTTTTAAGAGGTTTTTGGCTATCTATTTGCTCAAAATCGCCAAATTTTCGGCGTTTCGCGCCATTTATTCATGTTTTAAGCAATATATTGGTCACTTTATTCGACTTTTTCCGGAATTTTTTTCATGATTTCATGCTCTAGAAGGATAGAGTATCGTCAGAAACGCCAAAAAACGATGTTTTTCTAACGCGTACCGGCCATTTTCGGGCCTAAATAAGGCACTTTGGGTTTTCACCGCCCCCCCAGAATTCCCATACTGTGCATGTATGCTTACTACCACTGTGTTTTTTGTACAAGGTCCGTTTGTACATGGATGTACAAAGATGGTCCCTAAAAGTCTTTGTACATTTTGTACACACTAATTCTTGGGTACTATAATATATTACAGTTGCGATTTTAGTATGGCAAAAACAGAGTTGTTCGACCTTTGGTAGTGTATTTGAGCTAATTTCTGAATTTCTGAGGGCAAAAATCATTCATAATCGTGTCAAAACGGCGCGAAGCGCCGAAAAAATTCGACATTTTTCGTTTCAAAATGCAATTTCTGAAATTATAAAGATATATAGAACACACAATTACTCATTTCGGTGCGAAGCGCCGAAAATGTTTGCTAATTTTTAACCTTTCTTGCAGTTTTTGTCTTCCCAAAAATCTTTGTATATGTACAAAGACGGTCCTCAAAAGTCTTTGTACATCGGGAAAAATCTTTGCCGAATACAAAAAAGAAACACTGCTTACTTCTATCTTTATTGTACTCGTATTTCGTAATATTATCGAATATAAATGTTAAGAATCGGAAAAGTCGCGAAAACGCCGCAAAAACCGTCCGTCTCCGGAATGCAGCCGTCGCGTTGTACTTCGGCGCGATGAGCGACCGGATCGTAGGCGCGTCAGCAGGAGCAGGAGTCGCAGTGGGACTCGGTCGAAAGTGGAGCACAAGTCTCATGTTCGGCACAGGAGGACATTGCTAAGCGACCACCATGAAACGAGTAAGCGGCCGAAGCTTTTTGTTGTACATTAGGGCAGTTTAATTTTTTTTGAATTTTCGACCTTTCAAATTTTTTTACTTTAACCTTTATGCGTCAAAAGTTTCAGACCATTCATTTCTCTTGTTTATTTAAGTATGAGGCCGGCGTTATTTGAGAATATGTTCAAACTCATTGTCATAAAGTAATTACCATGCATATGCAATGGATCAATTCGGATCAGGATTAGTATTTAGGGAAGTAAGGGATGGTCGCTCTCCTTTAACCCGCCGTAGTTGGGAGATAAAGAATGGATATACAATTTGCAATAATTTTTTTGATCGCCGTTGATCGTATTGATGACATTTACTTACTTTCTCGGTAGCCTGGAAGCCAAATCTTCGCTCAAGAACACGTGTTAAAATGGTTTCAGAAGCAAAAGCAGCTATTTAAGCATAGTTTTCTTCTATTTTCATGTAGGTATAACTTTTTGAAAGCGCCTATTGCTACAGATACAGAAAATGGAGCACTATTTTAAACGTCTAAATATTCTTCCACCGAAATTACACAAATTTTCCAGTGCCGGATTTGCGCTAGAGTTTAAGAAATCTAATTATTTTTTCGTGAAAAATTATCGAAAATTTAAAAATTATTCGAGAAAATGTTGCGTCAAAAGCGATTTCGAATAAAATTAGACACGTAAAACGCCGATAAAAAGTTATTTCGATTGTGGAGGTAAATTTTGGATAGATTTGACTATTCATGTAAAAGTTGGGATACCGCCCGCGTCTACACATATCTGGTTGCAGAAATGTAGGCCACGCGGCCTATGTTGGACAAAATTGTAAACTAAATTTTCGGTATGATCAGCCTTTGCTTACTTATTAGAATTTCGGCTCTAGCAACGACCAGACATGCACAGCATGGGAAAATTGGTTGGAGCTGAAACCATACATTTTTTCTAAATTGCCTTTTATGCGTTGAAAAACGGTGGCTGCGCGTCAAAAACATGATTTTTTTCGACATGATTTATCTTTCTAGAACGTAAAAACATAAACACGTTTCGAAAGAAAGTCAAAAAAGATCGAATAAATTGAACAAAACGTAGACGAAAAATGAGCATTTGGCATAAAACGAACTGTATATATATTAATGCTGTTTTTAATCAAAAATAGTCAATCATTGCTAAAGGTTTTAGGAGAACTTAAACGGATAAAACTTACTTTTCCTTCCTCAATTATATCTTATCTAGACGAGAAAATTCAAAGTCTGATAGATCGCCTAGCATCATACACTACTCGCCACGAAAGTTGACGCTCTAATATCCTTTATAGGATGATAGAGCTTGTTATTGGATATATCCTTAACACGTCGGTCCTATTTCCGCCCACGCATGACCGACGTGTTAAACATATATCCTTTAACAAGCTCTATCATCCTGTGAAGCATGTTAGAGCGTCAGCATCCGTGGCGAGCACTGTACATGCATGTGACAGGGAGTTTGGGGGATCCCTCACTTAAAGTTCGACGCCTCCGTCCACACATGTTTTTTCGCCATACCGCCATTTTCAGGACCATTTTGTTACCTTTAGAAATCTTGCACCCCTCAGAATTTCGGTGCTGCCCACCTATGCCCCCATCCTATCAGAGTCAGGAAAATTTTGATCCCTCCCCCGATTTTAGAAAAAGTCGCGTTTTTTGGCCATTTTTACGTGTTTTTTGGCCGTTTTCGGCCTGAAATTGAAGGTCTTTCTCTGAAAGTGGCCAGGGATCATACCATAGATGCACAGCTTGGTCTATATGGGGAGGTCAAATATGTTTTTTGGGCCGAAATGAACTCAGAAACCGGTATAAGCGCTAGATTAGCGTTAAAACTACGTTATTACACAATTTCTGGTAAATTCGAAGCATTCTTTAAGAAAATTATATCAATTTTCATCTGTTTTTGCTCTTCATTTTGCCTCATTTCCCCCTAAAATTTTCCATTTTTCCATTCTGGGGTCTAGACCCCTAAACCCTCCCCCACGTGCATGTCTGGACCCCACCCAAAATTTCGTGCCGTTACATATACGTCGCTCAGTATAACTTTTTTATTCAGGACGGCGCTATATTCGCGAACGCACGCCGCCTTCGCCTTATAGCTACTCGCGGTCTTTATTCAACGGCGAATTATTACTCAATAATGCTGCGGACGACGCTCGTCGCCAGTCATTTCCGCTTTACAGACCACCCCCGACGCGAACGTGCGTACAGTATGACTTGTTTGCATATATATATGCATTTATCTTACGTATCTTATGTTATAATCTATTATATTATTGTAATAATATAATATTACTTAATTTATCACTTACTTACCACTTAGTCTCCTTTGTGTATCATTGCGAGCTTTATAGGCTTCTCGGAAGGAAATTTTCAACGAAAGATGATTAGATCCTACTTCAAATACATTTTTAAAATAAAATATCTGTTTTTTGACGATAACTGACGCAGATAATCCATATAAATATCAATATTTTCGCAGAAATCTGACCAAATTATATATTTGGATTTTTTTAAAATAAGGTGAAAAAATATTTTGCAACACCTCATGGCGTTTTCGCGAAATCGGTCGGCTGCACCTGATTTTCTAAAATTCTTGGCAAGGTCTGCTCCTTCCCTAAGCCCGTGCTCGGCATGGATACTGAATTAAGTAAAAGCGTGATTAACCTTGTTTTATTTACCTCAGTCATAAGAAGTTGAATGAAAGACTTTTTCTTGATTGAAGCGCCTGTTTTGGCTTAAATGTGTCAAAAAGCATTTTGACGATTCTCAAAGGGCTTCTTCCCAAAGTGTACAGTTGCATGACTTTATGTAACATAAAGAAATGTGAAAACTTAAAAGCTGTAATCGATTATTGGCCAGATAAAACTGCTTAGTATTTAATGACTCTTGACCGAAATAATCCTAAATATGTAAATTTAATTCTAAATAATTCTTATACATATGTGTTTTTACTGATCAGTTGTATATTGCTCAATGCTTGACAATAAACTGGCGCTTTCCAGTTTCCTCTAAATCGTCGGAAATGATGCGAGAAATGTTCCTTTTCTATTTATTTCAGTAACTATGGCGTTGTTTTCTTTCTAATTTCAGTAAAAGTCATTTAATATGAAGAAATCTTTTAGAGAAATTGCAGAAGCTTCTGAAATGCCGTGTAAATTAGACGCAAAAATAGGTCGGAGGACGGCTACTGGAGACTTCGTGTTTCGAATGATAAACAAAACTTGAACACTTTCGGGCTAAGCGCTATCTATATTATTAATTAACACTAAAAACTCTAAATTATGCTTAATTCAGAATTTTCGTCCAAGATACGAGCCGTGAAATCTCTCGCGTAGAAGAAATTTTATTGACACATGCATAATAAAGCTTTCAGGCATGCCACCATAGTCAGTCCATTTCACGAAAGTAGTGTTAAACATTCAATTTTTAGTCTTTGTACAACCTAAAGCGTATATTTCATTTATATGTCTTCTGTTTAGCACAGGTTTTATGCAGAAAATGAGATTTGTTCAAGAAGCACGAATGACAGCAATTTTAGGCGATGAGTTTTAATTTGTTAATGAACTTCGGACCTGTAAACATACATAAGCAACCGTAATGTATTTATCATTGTTAGCTACATTTGGCTAAGATGGAGCGGCCCCATACATGTAACGGTTCAAAATTTTGGGTAGACCAGGCCATTCTTATTGGGAGGGGTTAAATAACCAACAATTTTTGGTTAAAATGGCCTAAAAACCCAAAAACGACCAAAAATTAATTTTTTCCGAAAATCGGCTGGAGGGGTCAGAAATTTTCTGTTTGTGGGGAGTAGGGTTCGGGGGACGACAAATTTTGTGTGGGAGTTTCCCCAACCTTTCCTGTTACATGTACATATGGATAGTTCTCTCCTCCCATTTATTCTGACAATGTTCAAATTCCTTTTTAAACCTTCGGGGAACATAATAAATTCGCATGTTATGTATGCTACTCTGATCGCTTTATATTTATTGCAGTTCGCTTGATAATGATGTCAAGGAAACGACTCTAAGGTGTCATTCTCCGATTCAGTTTCCGAAAGTGGATGATGAAAATCGCTCGGACGAACGTCAGAAATATACGTATTTTTTTACGAAGAAATATCCATTCAGCAATCATTATCCTTGCAAGTTCAAGCTTAAGGATAAAACTTATTCGTGCACGGAGCAATGTTATATGTACGAAAAAGCGAGTGAGTTAATCCAACGTTAGAATGCATTTTTCATATTTTCAATAGACGCTTTTATCCGCAGCACGTGAATTTTTCGGGTCTATTGCGGAAATCTTTGACTTTTCAGCTTACGGAAATTTTTCGACAGCTTTTTGAAATGACTCATTCATGCAGACATATCAGTTTTTTAATGATATATTGCCTTTTTGTACCGCTAATATATGAAGTTTCCATTGTTACGTCTATAATTTTGGCAATTGTCTATAATTTTGGCAATTGTCTATAATTTAGGCAATCTAATATGTATGTATGCTCATTCAATTTTCAGCAAGGAGGTTTTAAGTATGCAACTTCAGCGTCCACTCTATCTTGACGTACCTACATATTAACGATGTGATACAAGATTTTTGTCACTTCGCGTAAAAATCTTCATTAAACTTCATGATTTAGGATAGAATACACCAACTTGCAATTTTTAAAAAAATGCAGACTTATGTATGCCTATTGCTTCTATTCATCAGTAAAATTTTTCAGCAGAATTTTCAATAAGCTCGAGTATTATTTACACAGAGAAATCTATCTGTGCTCGTTTTTATCATCTAGTTGAACGCAGTACGATTCTCAGTAGCTAAGAGTGAACATTTTGCCGCATTTTTTCGTAATACGACTTGAAGCATTTTCACTTCATTTTTAAGATTAAAACACGCAGCATAGACATATGCAGGGCCGTATCCAGGGGGCGGGAGGGCCTGCCCCCCCCCAAAATGGGAAAAAATTTTTATTTTTCCCAGGTATCCCCCAAAGGGAAAATGGAAAATTGGCGAAGTGTGTCTGAAACACCGCCAAAACAGGTTTTTAGCGTACTTTTGAGCTAGTAAAACTCAAAATTTTCCTGCGCTTCGCGCCGGATTCATTGTTTATGTATAGTTTTGTCTTCTAAACCGCTAAAAATTGCTCAAATTTGAGTTAGACATAGAGAGCATGTCAATGTTTTTTCTAGCGCTGTGCGCCGGATTCATTGTTTAGCAATAGTTTTCGCCTTCTAGCTCGCTCAAAACAGCTCAAATTTGAGTTACAACATGGGAAACATGAAATTTTTCAGGCGCTTCGCGCCGTAGTTATTGTTTACATATGTTTTTTGTCTTCTAGCCCGCTCAAAACCGCTCAAATTTGAACTTGACATGCAGAATATGTTAATTTGTTTCGGCGCTTGGCGCCGAATTATTCATTATCCGTATGATTTTTCTCTTTAAAGCACAATGATTAAGTACAAAGGCAAGAGATAAGAAATAATTCGTCGATTAAGTGATGAGAAATCAGCTTAAATGATAAATTTGCTGTATATCAATACGAAATAACGTGAAAATTTTTCAATTTTTTTGTCGAAATTTTTCTTCACCATCGTATAGAGCTCGCCGAGATACGCTCAAAACTGTCTTTATTTTCGCCTATCTCCTAATGGTTCTCGAGATATCTAGCCTCAAAATTTTCGGCCCCCTTCTCCGAAAGAAAATCCTGGATACGGGCCTGGACATATGTATTGTATACGATAATTTTATATTGCCAACAAGCATTTTGTTTTATGCTCTATTCAAATAAGTCTTGAAAATGTTTTCCTACAAGGTGTGATGCATTCTGTGCAATTTTACGTTGCATTCATATAATTTATTGCGCGTGCGGATAATTTTTAGAGCATTTTTCGCACAGAATGGACTGCAGCGTACGTAAAAAGAAAAACCTGATTTTAAGTGTGTACTTTTGCACAATGTTTTGTGTCAGTGTGCTACAAAATGCTTAAATGAGACTTTTTAATCAGACTTTTATTTGTAAAATGCTCAGGTACTACACACAACACTACACAAATATTTTAGGGAGACCAATCAATATTGGACATTTTCGAAACTTTGTGAATAAGTTTAGCCATTTTGAAAAAGTATTACTATCAGCTATGTATCAAAATGTCGACAAAGAAGTTTATTTTGTTGATTAGAAGTCAAAAGGGCTAGTTAATTTCTTGAAGATTTGCACAAAAACTGTGAGGCGAAAATAATTCTATCAAAAAGTTTTGAAGCATCTCGCTTGAAAAGTACTCAAAATGAAATATGATGGGTGATACAAATATTAAATAGGTATTGCAAATATTACAAATACAAATACAAATTTTATTCGCTGATCCGACAACAAACCAAGTAACATTAATACATTGACTAGTAACGAAAAAAAGATGAAATATAAACATACACAGAAAGACATGTCAATAAAATACATAAATAGTCGAGGAGAGCGGGATAACGTAAAGGCAGTACATAAACTGCGCTTATTTACGCCCCCGAATTGAATGATTTAGATTAACCCTTTTTAATCTGTAAAGGAAAACATGTCTATTTGGAGCACTTATAACTTCCTCAGGTAGAGAATTCCAAACGGAGATTACTCGATAACAAAATTCAAATTTTCTTCAGTTTTTGTTTGCCCGATTAACAAAAAGCTTACAAGAATCCGTTGCTCGATTTGAATTAGTATCAAATGTAAAGAAATCCTCAAAAGGCAGAATATTAAATCTATTAATAGAAAAAGCTTAAATGAGGTCATAATATAAACGCCTTAATTCAAGTCTTCCTAATCCAAGTTGAACCAATCTCTGATCATATGAAAGACTTTTATCATTGAAAAGTCATTTTGTAAACCTACGTTGGACACCCTCAACGGAATCTATGTCGCAATTTATTTTTACGATAAACATTTGCATTGCTTTTAATTGAGAATTATTCAATGATACAACGTCTATGGAAGATATTATGGCGACCCATGACCCGAAGACTATGAAAAATATAGGACGCAGTGTGTCCGGCTTCGTGCAAAGCTTGTGGGACGCCGTTAGTACCGAAATTATGCTTCAAGCAAATTACGCTAAAGTAAATTTGAAAGTGATCCTTCAACTGAATATTCGATTACTGTGATTCGGAGTCTTTCATGATAAGACATTGAAATTGTACATAAACAGAATATGCATGTCGGTTCGCTTGATCTTGACATTAGCGAAAAAAATTCATATTTATTCCCCTGAAGGTTTTTAGACATTGAGGCTTGCAGTAATGCTAATATTGCACCTTTAGAAATGCGGAACTTTCGTTAATTAATAAAATTAATTGAAAACTAAGCAGAAATGTAAAACAAAACTAAATGTAATAAAAACACTAAGGTATAATAAAAGCTTCAGTGAAACTATAATGCGATAAATTGATAATTTTTTTACGGAAATTTTGGTTTTAAATTACTACTTTTCGATGGACTGGTCTTGTCGTCCAGATTCTTCTATTTATACTTCTACTTTTATGTCGCTATGTCATACATGCGCACGGTCAAAAGCTCTGGGACGGGGGTGACTGAGTAAGTTTTTACCTAACTAATGTCAAATTTTCGTAATTTATTAGTCGCATTTGATTTTTCTTGAATATTCATATTTATGATTAAACTTGATGAAAACAATATGAACAAGGGCAATGAAATGACCTTTAACATCAAATTTATACAAAATAATAAATACATACTTGAAATTACACTGTTAGACGACATTTGACGCTTTTTCATGGTTAAAACAATCGGTTTTGGTCCAAAATGGCCTGAGGGTGGTATGCCTTCCAATAGCCTAGTAGGGGGATACCAGCATACGTGGACAGCAAGAAAATTCTAGGGGGTGCATGATTTTTCAAAGGTCAAAAAAATGGCCTTAAAAATGGTGGTAGGGCGAAAAAACACCATTTTTCAACTTTCTCATCGAGCACTATCCATTGGCATCAAAAAATTGCGAAAAAAAAACAAAAAAATGGGGGGGGGGTACTTTGGTTTCTGGTGGGTATTTTGGTTTCTCAGGGGGGTGCATACCCCAACCCAACCCCTCCTCCCACGCCCAGGTATGAATACCACCCCATACCCCCAATATGCATACGTGCGCTATATGGCATAGCTTCACAGCCCCACGCTTAGGTGTGGATGCCACCCCCACACCCCCGATGTGCATATGTGCGCTATATGGCATAGCTTCAAAGCATGGTCGATCTGGGGGTCAAAAATTGAGCTGTTTTGGACCAAAATGACCTCAAAAACTGATATAAACCGCTAAAATAGCGCTAAAACCACGTCATTACTCCCTTATCGGTCAATTTTAAACACTTTTGCAGAAAATAGTCAATTTTCATCCGTTTTTGGCCTTCATTTCGCATCATTTTTCACACAAAATTTTCCATTTTTCCATTCTTGGGGAGTCAGGCAGGACCCTTAAACCCCCTCCCACGTGCATGTCTGGTCATAAGTATACAATCGCAAGATTAAATAGAAGTTTTTTTCTAGTTTTTGTAGATATTTGCTTTTAAAGTTTAAAAAAATGATTAGACATTGTAGCTTATATTTTTCAAAGCCGCGGCCGTTCGGCTGCCTTTTATTTATGTGAATAAATGTAGTGAAGTACCCATATACTATATGTTTTTCTCATTTTCTCTGCTTAGGAAGTTAACAAGACATTTTCAGATTTTTATGAATTTGCCAAAACATGTTTGTTATCTATGATGATTCCAATAACTATTGTTCTCTATTTAATTTTCATAACGTTACTAATGAAAATGTTCGATACGCATTCTGGAAGTCAGTGTGACTGATGAGTAAGACGCATTCTGTTTATCCGTTGATTACGCCGAAACGTGTTTCTTCGCAGAAAAACATAACATGTCCTTTGCACGTGAGAATTACTAGTATCTATCTACGAAAATACTGCTTCCTTAATTTTGCTTTGTTTTTTTACTTTACATAATTTTAATTATATTATTGTCATTATTTTCTACATTCACTTTTACATCACATAGAGGATGATCCCAAAAGTTACAATAATTATTCCTCATAACTTTCGATCTGCTTGACTTGAGAGTGATACGGTTTAAATTAACCGACGGAAAAGTATTTGGCTACCAGTCCTATATTCTGTAACTTTGGATTGTTTTAGAGTTGGTATTGTTGTAAACCCAAGTGCGAAATTAAGAGAAACTGCAAATATTCATGATTTTAAAATTCCAATCGACGAATATGCATTTGTACTGTTTACGATTCTTTTGTGATAACAAAAATCGTAAAGTTTCTCGTGCGGTTACGTCACTTGTGGTTGCAAAGATTTTTTATTCAAAAGGAGTAATTTTTCTTAGCGTTTTACACGGACGAAACAGTAGGTATGTGCACTTCCTATGTAGTTCCTGAGATAAGTCATAAAAAGTTTAAGTTTGCGGATATATGCATTTAATCATCGACTCAAATTATACTAGGTGAGTTTCTATTTGCGAGACTGCGTTATTTTAATAGGTAACAACGGCATAACAAAGTTTCTTTAGTCGAGTGGGATAGTTCTTGTATTGTACCCATACATGTACATAAGAGGGGATGGCGGGATCCCCACCCAAAGTTGGTCGTCCGCCCATCCCCCCGAAGCAAGACAATTTTTGACCCTCTTCTGGTTTTTGGAAAAATTTTTTTTGCTGTTTTTAGACGGTTTTTGGCCGTTTTTGTCCAAAAATGTAGATCCTTCACCCCCCAATGGCTGGTAACCCCTCTGACAATTTAGAGCCGTCACATGTATTATTGTACCCAGGCCCGTAGCCAGAATTTTGTTTGGGGGGGGGGGGCAAAAAAATTTGAAAGTCAGATAGCTTGAGAACCATTAGGAGATGGACGAAAATGAAGACATTTTTGAAGGTTTCTCGACGAGCTCTATTTAATGGCGATGAGAAATTTTTAGAAAAATCTCAAAAATTCTTCACTTTATTCCATAATCATGGTACACAGAATATATCCTTCACACTGTCTGCATAACTGATTTCTCATCATCCAATTCATGATCAACTTTTCAATTTTTGTTTTTGTACTCAATTTTTGTACTTTTTAAAACAAAAACAACAGAGAAAATGAATAATTTGGAGCGAAGCGCTGGAAAAATTTGACCTTTTCTCCATATCTATGTAACTGAAATTTGAACGATTTAAAAGGCAAAATTATACAGAAACAATTAATCCGGCAAAATTTTGCGTTTACTAGCTCAAAATTACGCGAAAACCTGCTTTGGCGACCTTTTAAATACACTTTGACAATTTTTATTTCTTCCTTTAGGGAGACCCTTGGGAGAAACGAATTTGTTTTGGTTTTGCCCCTGGCTACTAGGGATGCAACGGATCCGGGATTTCCAATAATATCGGATCCGGATCCGGATCCGTACAATTCAAAATAACGGATCCGGATCCGGATACGGATCCATAAAATTTAAAATAACGGATCCGGATCCGGATCCGGATCTTTAATTATTAAAATAACGGATAATAACGGATCCGGATCCATGAATATGCATTATGAACGCTTAATTTTTTTAATACTTAAATTTTTGTTCGCAAGTACGGTGCTCATTAGTTTCAGAAGCAGAATTACTGTAGGATGATGAAATAAGCAAAGCTGCATGAGCTTGGTTCAGTGGTCCGGATTGATCTTAATTCGGCTGTAGCTTGAAAAACTGCGAATCTGGCGTCTTCCTCTCATTAATCGGAAATGCCAAAAAGCATTTCTAGTCCTATCTGAAACTATTTTACGCTAGCTGATAACGAAACTAAATCGCAATGTAATCTCTGCGCAGCAAAGCTTTCCAGAAGCGGTGGAGGGGTACCACCCAGTGTTTTTTTGTACAAGGTCCGTTTGTACATGTACAGAGATAGTCCCCAAAAGTCTTTGTACATTTAGTACATGCAAATTTTTGTGTACTATAGTACAGTAGCGATTTTAGTGTGGTAAAACAGGGTTTTCGATCTTTGGTAGCGTATTTTATCTAATTTCTGGGTTTCTGACGCCAAAAATTATTAAAAATTGTCTTAAAACGGCGCGAAGCGCCGAATAATTTGACATCTTTCCATTCTAAATGCAAATTCTGCTATTTTAAAGATATATAGGACAAACAATTACTCATTTTGGCGCGAAGCGCCCGAAATTTTTGGGAATTTTACACCTTTTTACAGTTTTTGTCTTCCCAAAAATCTTTGTACATTTTGTACACACAAATTTTTGGGTACTATAATATGGTACAGTAGCGATTTTAGTGTGTTAAACACAGAGTTGATCGACTTTTGGTAGTGTATTTTAGCAAATTTCTGCGTCTCCAAGTGCGAAAATCACTATCATCTTAAAACGGCGCAAAGCGCCGAAAAATTTGACATTTTTCCTTTTGAAATCCAATTTCTGCCATTGTAAAGACATGTATATACAACACACAGTTACTCATTTCGGCGCAAAGCGCCGAAAATTTTTGCGAATTTCAGACCTTTTTTGCAATTTTTGTCTTCCCAAAAATCTTTGTACATGTACAAAGACGGTCCCGAAAAGTTTTTGTACATCGGGAAAAATCTTTTCCGAGTACAAAAAAAACACTGGTACCACCTGTATGAAAAAGCGTCTGCAAACTAAGCATGCGGCGGACTATAAAAAGTTCAAAGCAGAGGAGTCCCAGCAGATCGAAGAAAAGGAAAGAGGTATTCTTGTTAAGCACAGATTGTAGAAGATTCGCGTCAGGCATGTCTACTTTCCTTTGCAGAAAAACGCGCAGATTGCGAAAAGACTGCTTTGAAACATGAAAAACAAAAGGTGCAAATGACAATGGAAGCATGCTTACTTGCTGTATGAAATATTTTATTTTTATGAGAGGATTCCTAATTAACTTATGTACGATTTAAGGGTAAAAAATGGAATAACGATGATGCAAGATCAATTGATATAGATGAGCGGTTAGTTGAGCTTATGACTTTGAGCAATCTACCACTTTCTTTGGTTGCAGAAAAGCTGCTGTTTCTTAAATACAATTTGCCTGTCATTGAATTTGAGTATTAAGTCAATCAAAGTAAAGCTTTTGTCTCATAATGATGTTGTTTCTTCAATACAATTCAAGGTTTAATGATCTTTTATCACAATCTCTTGGATCCGTTTAGGATCCGTTTTAAACTGTAAAAATAACGGATCCGGATCCGGATCGGATCTTATTTTTCAAAAATACCGGTTCGGGATCTGGATGCGGATCTTAATTTTTCAAAATAGCGGATCCGGATCCGGATCCAAAATGATACCGGATAATAACGGATCCGGATCCGGATATCCGTTGCATCCCTACTGGCTACGGGCCTGATTGTACCTAACTACGACTTTAGGCCAGAATTAATGCTTACTCAAGTTGACTAAACCACATGAGTTCAAACGCGGATAGGTATCGTAAGAAATTAATTCTATTTAAATCCATTTTTTGATCATTTTATATATTTAGTAAGCATTTATAAAAAGTGGTTCTTCCTGAATGGTGAAAGTATCAATCGCCCGGAGGCATCTACCTGAAAGCTGAAATGTTATATGAATAACAGGCATGACTTCGTGTTTTGCATCTTACACTATTTCTTCTGATCAGCACTTTCGTTTACTTTATGTACAGTTCCCCTAACTAATAATAATTACCGTTGCAAACGGGTAACTGTTCATCTTCTTTGAATTTAAGTGTGGGATGTCCATTTGCTTGTGTTAACCTTAATTTTTGAAACTTTGTCGATTTTTGAATGGCGATTAACCCGATAGAACATTTTTCGTATAATTTTGAGTAGGTGCTTTTTGTCCAGTAAATATTTTGGCTGAAACAACAATTTTTTCAATCTGTAAATTTATCTTTTGCGTGTGCTTTGTTTGTTTTAATGGGAAATTTACTGACTTTTGTAGAGGCCTCCTATCTTACTGACGCTTTCTAATGCTTTAGATTGGTCAAACTGTAATTTTAACAATCGTCAATTATAATTCTTGTTTGACGATAAAGAGAACGAAAATTGCACGTTTGTTTAACAGACGATTTTTAATCTTTTTTTGATATTTCTCTTATCGAATAAGACATCTAATTTGTAAGTTTTTGAACTAAAGAAAAGGAATGAATGCGTATCTTAACAAAATCAACTTGGGTTGAAAAAAATCATCTAGGCAAAAATTATTGACTTAAATTGCTCAAAATTTCAACAAAACCATTCTATCATGTGATGTTACTATCCTTGTTGAAAACATACATTTGACAGCTCGAAATTTTAGATGTAAGAGCTCAAAATATCGGGTGGGGCATTTTTAAGGAGGGGTTAAATGACCTCCAACTTGAGGCCAACAAAGGCAAGAAGTATCGAAAAATGACCAAAAAAGCGAGGTTTCAGCAAAAATAGATGGGGTTGGTCAAAACTTTGCTGACTTTGAGGAGGATGGGGGCATACATGATCTTGGGGGTTTGGAGAGAGAGGGTTCACACACAAGAAAAATTTTGACCCTCTCCTCTCAGAAATGTTTTCACCCCTAAAATTACGATTTTTTCAAAAGTTTCCTAAAATTTCATGAAAATTCGCAGTAAAAGATGCGTTTTTAAAGCTATAGCTCAAAATTTTTTTTGACTGTATTTTGTTGAATTCGTTCGACTTTTCTTAATCTTTTTTGAAATTTTACTATGTTTTCATGCTCTAGAAAGATAGAACATCGTCAGAAATGACGAAAAACGGTGTTTTGACGCGTACCTACCAATTTTGGGCACCCCCTAAGAATTTCTATGCTGTGCATGTCTGGATGGAGGACGACCAACTTCGGGTAGGGGATGGGGATTCTCCCATTCCACCGGTATAATCGTAGCACGTGCACAGTTCCTGAATTTTGTGAACGGCATTAGGGGCACAGTCGTAGTACGTGCACAGTTGACCCCTATAGTTGGAAACAACATTGTTTGACCCGGTTTACTGTTTATTGTCATTGAACATTCGTGTTGGAAGGCTACAATTTCATTCACCAGACTGTGAATCATGATCAAAATTTCATTGATCCAGTTAGTAGGGCTCATACACAAAGAATAGAGAGTCATTGGGGTCACGTTAAAACCGAAATTGCGAGAAAAATGCGTGGCACTTCGCTGACTTTGCTTCCAGGACATTTGGCAGAGTTTGGTGGCGTGAGATGCATAAATTATAACCGTTTAATGATATTCTGCGTGAAATAACTAGCTAATCAGTTTTCCTTAACATAAGCGATCATGTTTTATTTTGTTTAATTACATGAATGCACATGTTCAATGACAATAAACAGTAAATCGGATCAAGCAATGCTGTTTCCAACTATATTTGTTAACTGTGCACGTACTACGACTGTGCACCTAATGCTGATCACAAAATTCAGGAACTGTGCACGTGCTACGATTATACCCATTCCACCTGTTACATGTCTGGTTAAAAGTATTGTAGAAGTCAAAAATCGTCAGTAACCGATAAATTTAGGTAAACATACTTAGCCCATCCTTTTTTTCTTTGTTTCAGCTATTAAAGGGTAGACCAATTTGGGTCTACGACGTTTTGACGCCAGCAACTTATAAATTATTCTAATTAAATCAATTTTGAAGCAATTTTAAAATAAATTATATATTCAGAAAGCAGGTTCTACAAGCTACAAAATTTCATATTGTCCTTTTCGATTCAATGAGTATTCATTTGTGTACGACTGAAAAACTGTAGAAAATCCAGTGTATTTTTAGATGCATTTAATTATCTCACTAAATTCAAAGATATTCTAAAAGTAATTTATACCATCACGTAGAGAATTGAATGGGCTTTCAGAATCTGTATTATACTTGAATCATGAAGGAAATGTAAATAATCAATAATATTACCAAGAGTGTGGCGCCAAACGGCGGCGCCAAAACTTCCCATTTCTAACCAACTTGATGCTAATGTTCTATTTACAGTATTCCCAGAATCGAGACTTGCGCTTGGCCTTGTTCGCTACTGAAGGAACTACTTTGGTCGAGACGAATCCCACCGATTGCGTATGGGGCATTGGACTTTCAATGGATGACTCAAGAGCGTGGAATCGTTCCACTTGGCGGGGCAAGAATTTATTGGGCCAAATTTTGACTCACATCCGCGACGATATGGTGCAACAGGAAAAGTATGCAGATGAATTGTCGATGGTACGCGCCGATAGGAGTCAATTCATTTGGTGGAACTATTAATACGTAGAACATAGATCGGCACGAATGATGCCATCAAAAATCGACTTAAATTTCTGCTGTACGATTCCGGCAAAAAAGAACACTACCTATACCTAATAAGCATATATCTCTAAAGGAAAATTCTTGGTTAATCTCTTGTAACAACGAATATCTGCGATAGGCGTCGTTACTTTGTTGTTTTTAGTCATATTTTTATTTCAAGTGACCAAAAACTGTTTCAAGATCTGTTTTTGTTGAAAAATTTGTTTTTGTTTTTTTATTAAAAAATGTTTGTTTCTTCTGTTAAACTTTGCCTTTTTTTAAACGGGTGCTACGTTTTCTGTTTGTTTTTACCGCTTTCAGACCAGTTTATTACGTCAGTAAGTCTGTGATACATCACTTTTGATGTTTTTTTGTAAACTGACCCGATTAAACTCCTCGCTTTATTATTTATCAGGTTTACTATATACATACAAGCCATTCTCGTTTGTTTTTTCGAATCGAGTTCTTATTTTATCACTCTGTAAATTTCTAAACAAAATTAACATCTCAGCTATTTGTTCCTTGTTGTGCGCGGCGATTTTTATAGGTCGATCTTTTCGTCGTTGTCTAATTTTGATGATTAGCTCCGCTTTTATTTTCTTGCGGGCCAATCCGACTTGTGTGTATTCGCTTGCTTTATCGTGGTGGTCAGTAAAACTGCATTTGTAAGGATTACGTCGCAGCTCAGCACACCGTTCAAGATATTTGTGATATTTTACAGTATACCGAGTTATGCGGAGGCGTTTGTCATTGCTAGGCCGCATTACTGTACCCAAATTTTAAGTCACTTTTGTAGCCCGATTCTTGCGAATATATCAAGAGAAATGAGTACATATGTACATATGTAGGTAACGCTAAGTAAAATGAAACAAGCTAATGTACGGCTACTATAGTTAATTTTTGACCTAGTGCATGAATTCGTTCGGCAGTCTATTTTTCGTATTACTGTAACACCCAAATCCTTTGTCGCTCGACACCGCATTTGTATAGAAAAATTGCAACCGATTCAGTCGTGCAAGGGAAAAATCGAGCGTTGCACTATTAGTTTTCCGAGCGGGTCCATGCGCACTTATAGTCTGCTTCACATGAGTGGGCATGAATTTTTATGAATTGAAAACTGCAACCATTTCCTGTCACTGTAGTCCACCAAAAACTAACAAGTGTTGCACTGGTTGGCGTTATGGCTGATTTGGATGGGCGGGTGCTGCTGAATGGCTGCCTGATCGGACGGCATGAATTCGATAATTTTCCAATATTTATGTCGCTGCCTGCCTTAAAATTGATTTTTCTGGTTAATTTTTTGCCGGTTACTTAGGAAGATGCTGATAAATCCCGAAATTAGCCCAGTTTTTTATCATTTGAGCCAGGGTAAGCTGTTACGATCGACCTCGTATTTTTTTACAGGCTAAAAAAACAGTTTACATGGCACATATAACAGTCTGTTTCACGAAACCTTGTGCGTGTGTCAATTCATAAATCGCTATTTACAAATCGATTACCAAAGCGGTTTTTCCTCAGGCAAAAATCATCGATACTGAGCGTAGCAACTGACCAACATCTAAAGTTTTGCTATGCGAAATTTTATCACAGTAGGCTACCTAGAAACTATATATTCTGTTTCACATAAGTTTAGGCATAATTCAGCTCCAGATTTGCCCTTTAAAAAACGCAAACAACGGCCGCATGTATGTATATACATAAATGGGCAGTAGTCGAATTCTGGGTGGTGTAAAACTTGCAAAAAAGCTAAAAAAATTCAATTGAGAGGTCAGCCGCATTTTTGGGGGGAGGGGGACTCCAAATCCCACTGCGCACAAATGTGATACATAAGAGCCGGTCTTAATGATTTTAAACAACTGAGTCAGCATCGATCTTAATTCAATGGATACAATCAAATCCATCAAGCGGTTTCTGCCTATTCACCAAACAAATGGAAAAGAAACGTGCGATTGAGATAATATAAAAAATTTTCTCCATCTATTAGGTAAACAGTTATTAATACTTGATAGAACCAGATTAAAAAGTTAATCATAGTGTATATGTAGCGAATCCGATTTACGCATACACTGTAATTAATCTATGAAACAAAGGAATAATACATAAACGGCACAGGACGGGACACTGTCGGTTTCGCTCGTCCTTCTTGATTCGCTACATGTTTCGTTGTCATTTATTCGCCAAAGATTAACACTACCTACTTTTATTGGTGGTGTGCTGCGTTTCGTTCTGCTTTTAACAGCACGCAAGCTGTTCGTAATGCGTTGATTAAGAAAAATGGTTGAGCAAGAAACTACGTGAGTTGAAATTTTTGCGAGTTTTTGAAGAATATGGTGTGGGTACTGCTGTGCCTAGTGCACACCTACCTTTTGTGTATGCGGTTACTTAGCTTGCAGCAAACTCGAATAGTAGCGCATGTTCGCAGATTTTATAGGTTTTTGCATGCGCTGGTTCCATTTATGACATGTTTAAAGCGCAATCTTCAACGCATAAGTGAGTAGATTACCTTAAATGTGATAAAAGCGATTCGGGGGACTTTGACTGAGGGGGGTTACCAATGTCTTAGGCTTAGGCTTAGTTATGTGCATTCACATTGATGCCAGCGCGTGGGCTAAGCCTGAGATAAATGGAGCGAAAATTGCTAATGATGTAGACTTAATTTTGCCATATGAGCTAGATAGATTTTATGATTAACATCGTTACTGAATATCTGATTGATAATAATTCTTCAGTCGCTGTCTTTTCACTTTTTGACACAAGTTTTATTTTCAGGCTTTACATTATACGATTCATGCATGATTCCTCGGCAGGTATGTGCATTTTTTAGTTTTCGATCTCTTTAAATGATAGCTATTTTACTTATTTGCTCGCATGGGAATGGGATTGTGCAAAAAAATGGTTGGATATTTTTCGCGCTGTAAGATTAATTTACAATATGTGCAGTGAAAAAAGGAATCAGTATACCCTCAAATGTAAGATATACATTGTTTTACGAAGTTCATGATGATTAATATGTATCTGAATGATTATGACATTGAAAAATGCTAATTTGCCGACTTCTGATATTAAGTGACTAGTTTGTAAAGTAATTTTTCAGTTATGTCCACTGTGTAAATCGGTATTGATTTTTTATAGGCTTTATTGCTTAACAACAATCGTCGTACAAATGACTCCTGCTAATAAGTCAGTGGCTAAATTTTTTACGTATCGACTTATGATTTTTTGCATAAATTTACCGTATCCTTATCGCATGTAAAGCGCATGTAAAGATATTCACGTTCGTTTTAATGATGTAGACTTAATTTTGCCATATGAGCTAGATAGATTTTATGATTAACATCGTTACTGAATATCAGATTGATAATAATTCTTCAATCGCTGTCACTATACTTTTTGACACAAGTTTTATTTTCAGGCTGTACAATATACGATTCATGCACGATTCCTCGGCAGGTATGTACATTTTTTAGTTTTCAATCTCTTGAAATTATAATCATTTTATTTGCTCGCTTGGGAATCGGGCCGACTAAAAAAATTGTTCAATAGGTTTTCGCGCTGTAAAAATAATTTGCAATATGTGCAGTGAAAAAAGGAATCAGTATACCCTCAAATGTCAGGTATACATTGTTTTACGAAGTTCATGATGATTGATATGTATCTGAATGATTATGACATTGAAAAATGCTAATTTGCCGACTTCTGATATTAAGTGACTAGCTTGCAAAGTAATTTTTCAGTTATGTCCACTGTGTAAATCGGTATTGATTTTTTACAGGCTTTCTTGCTTAACAACAATCGTCGTACAAATGACTCCTGCTAATAAGTCAGTGGCTAAATTTTTTACGTATATATCGACTTATGAGTTTTTGCATAAATTTACTGTATCCTTATCGCATATAAAGCGCATGTAAAGATATTCACGTTCGTTCTAATGATGTAGACTTAATTTTGCCATATGAGCTAGATAGATTTTATGATTAACATCGTTACTGAATTTCTGATTGATAATAATTCTTCAATCGCTGTCACTATACTTTTTGACATAAGTTTTATTTTCAGGCTGTACAATATACGATTCATGCATGATTCCTCGGCAGGTATGTACATTTTTTAGTTTTCAATCTCTTGAAATGATAACTATTTTATTTGCTCGCTTGGGAATTGGGCTGACTAAGAAAATTGTTCGATAGTTTCTCGCGCTGTAAAAATAATTTGCAATATGAGCAGGGAAAAAAGGAATCAGTATACCATCAAATGTCAGGTATACATTGTTTTACGAAGTTCATGATGATTAATATGTATCTGAATGATTATGACAAAGGTACATCGACCGGTCAATCGCTGCGATTATATATTATATATATTTGTAAATTACATCCACCATGGGCAAACCTAGTCAGTCAAAGAAGCCCATTGATCGTCAATCAAAATCTCCATCGCATTCAGGAAATCTAACGCTTCAAAATTCTCCTATTAAAAATGACGCCTACCCATGCATAATCTGTTCGCTATTAGTTACTGAGAGTCATATTTCGGCCATTCAGTGCGATATTTGCCACAAATGGGCTCATGCCGAATGCCTAAATTTACCACCAGCACTCGTTTCTTATTTTAATAGCAAACAATATGTGGACGCTTCATTCTCATTCCCATTCGTTTGCAGCTGTTGCAAACCTGTATTTGAAAATATTGCCTCCTTACCAACCAAATTTTCCATATTAGAATCTCGAATAAATTTATTGGAAGAACGCTACGAATCGAAGGCAAATGCATCCCATACGTCCGACATCGGTTTGTTAATCAAGGACTGTTTGGAGCGAGAATCCAAAAAGTCAAATGCAGTATTATTCGGTTTACCCGATTCAGATGACGATTTGAACTCTGTAAAGTCTTTGGTTGATGAATTCAGCAACGAATCCGACTTGTCATCTGTTGATATTACGCAAGTTTTCCGTGATGGTCCCAAACATCAGGGCAAACCTCAATTCCTGAAGGTTTGCCTCACGTCACCACGTGCTCAACGTCGTTTTATCGGACTAGTCAACAAAGTGATTCGCCCGTCAAATCCATCTAATGGTCGGTCCAAATTGCGCGCTCGGCCAGACCTTTCGTACATGCAGCGCAAGCGACAGCGCGAGCTGTTTGCTGAATTGAATGAACGACGAAACTCGGGCGAAACGGATCTTTTCATAGACTTTGCTGCCGATTGTGTCAAAAAGAAGCCGACTTACGCGTCACGCGTTCGTTCCAATTTTCCGAAACCGTCCTTTCCTCAATCTTTCGCTCGCGTTGATTCCGGTTCTGTATAGGATAAGTCGCCCTCTGAATTTATTAGTGCTAGGTGTTTTTTATTCAATGCACAAAGTTTAGTAAACAAGTTAGGGGAGTTATATTATTTGTTAGATAGTGACAATTTTGACTTAATTTTCTGTTGTGAAACATGGTTAAATGAAGTAATTCATGATAGCATTTTATGTCCTCAAAACAATTATCAAATTTTTCGCTCTGATCGAGTAAATAAACGAGGCGGCGGGGTCATTGTCTTTGTAAAATCACATTTTAGTGCTCGCTTTGTTAAAGTTCCTAACGAACTGAGTATATCTGACTCTTTAATTATTGATTTTTTCCATGGTCAGGATAGAATTAGATTTCTTCTTATTTACAGACCTCCTCACTACGATTTAAATCATGCTTTAAGAATCTGTAACTTGATAGAATGGGTAAATAATTGCTCTTATCCCGTAATTATCCTAGGGGATTTCAATTTACCTAAAATTGATTGGACCTTAGGTACCTTTACATCCGATTCTCTTAACGAATTGTTTTACGACTGTTTCTCGTCTACAGGATTAACACAATTAGTTTTAGATCAAACGCATGATACAAATATCATTGATGTTATTTTTGCAGCAAATAATGTTTTTAATGTTAAAGTACTACCCTCCTTTTCCACAAGTGACCACAATTCTATATCTTTTGAAACTCGGATAACTCCACCTACTACTTATGTAGAATCTCACTTTAATTTTCAAAAAGCAGACTACTTTAGTATTGGTAGCTTTCTTTCTACTATTTCTTGGCCTGATCTTTTTTCTACTTGTTTAAATGTTAACGACATGTATAATGTATTTTTAAATGTCTTAAGGCCTCTTATTTTTACTTTTGTTCCTAAAGTTAAAGCAAAGCCCTCCAAATTTTCATACCCTAAAGTTTTACGAAAATTATTTGCCAAAAAACGGCTTTTATGGCAAAAATACAAAAAATATCGTACAATTATATGCAAACAAAGGTATCGTAATCATTGTAAAATGTTACGCAAAGAAATTCATAATCATTTTTGTTTACAGGAAAGTAATTTATTGCAACATAACGATCTGAAATCCTTTTTTAGATTTGTAAATAATCGTTTAAATAATTCTCGAAGCATTCCACCTATTACTTCCACTGACAATAATGTAGTAACTGATCTTCATTGTAAAACTAATATGTTCAATCATTACTTCTCTTCCGTATTTACCAATGATGATACTAACGATTCTTTTGTTTTTCAGAAGCGGGGCGATTTTTCTATTTCAAACATCGTCTTTGACGAAAATAATGTCTCACGGGCGATTGCTAAGATGAAAAACTCGACTTCGATAGCGCCTGATGGTTTAAGTAACTTTTTTGTTAAAAAATTAGCTTATTATCTTCTTAAACCCCTTATCAGTATTTTTACTGTTTCTTTTTTATCAGGTGATATCCCAGACATTTGGAGGGAGGCTTACGTTGTACCTATAATTAAAAAGGGTGACCCCTCATTAACTGAAAATTATCGTCCTGTTTCTTTATGTTGCTCAACTTGTAAGATAATGGAAAGTATTATTAATACTCAACTATCAATTTATTTATCTACAAATGAGTTAATATCACCTTTTCAATATGGTTTCCAAAAACATAAATCTTGCGAATTGCAACTATTAAATTGTAAACATTCTTGGGTTAAATCACTGGAATGTAAAGAAACCGTTGATATTATTTATATAGACTTTGCTAAAGCTTTTGACAAAGTCGACATATCTAAACTTCTTGTTAAATTAACTAGTTACGGTATTCAACAACACCTGTTTAATTGGTTAAAAGCTTTTCTATCTAATCGTATTCAGTGTGTTCGCGTTAATCAGTGTTTTTCAGATTACGCCGCTGTTACAAGTGGAGTTATTCAAGGGTCCATTCTTGGACCTACGTTGTTTTTGATTTTTATAAATGATATCTTTGATAACTTGTTAAGTTCGACTTTTATGTTCGCGGATGACTTAAAAATATTCAATCTTTCCTGCAATTATCAAACACTTCAGACCGATTTAGATAGAATTTCCATTTGGGCCACCAGAAATTGTTTACCAATATCATATTCTAAATGCACAGCCCTATATTTGGGCAAAAATAATCCTAAATTGTCATATACACTCAATACACAAGTTATTACGAACGATTCTGTCTATGTTCGCGATTTAGGAGTGCTAATTTCGCACAACCTGAAATTTAAGGAACATTACAACAGTATTATCAAGAAAGCTTTCTTGAGATCTATCTTAATTAGAAAATCCTTCTTTTCGCGTGATAAAAATAATCTCGTAAAGGCCTTCATTGTTTACGTCAGACCGATCCTTGAATATTCCTGTGCTTTATGGAACCCCTCTTATATTAGTGATATCAACAGGCTGGAGGCTCTTCAGCGTAAATTTACTAAATACATAGTTGGATATCATAGCCCTCTTTCTTACGACGAACGCCTTAACCAACTTAACTTGTGTCGATTAGAATTACGTCGCCTTCATATTTGCTTATGTATGATGTATCAAATTATTAGTCAAAAATCTTGTCTTTGCATGACAGATTTTTTTGTGCTTAATCAAAATACTACTCGCTGCACAAATCGTTTCAAGCTAGTTGTTCCTCTTGTCCGTTCTAATTTACAAAAATTTGACTTTTTCTATAAGTATATCTCTGTTTGGAATCACCTACCTGATTTTGTAGTCTCTTCCCTAACTTGAATATATTCAAATCTAGATTAATTGATGTCGACTTATCCAAATTTATTATAGGGCGGGCTTAAATCGTCATTTTCATGACTCGCTCGTCGCCTTTTGCTGTACGCTTTTATTCTTTTGACCGTACGTTTTATTACTCTTTTACATCTTTCGTAATTGTCGCGTTTCAGTAATAAATTATTTCATTCATTCATTCATTCAAAATGCTAATTTGCCGACTTCTGATATTAAATGACTAGCTTGAAAAGTATTTTTTCAGTGATGTCCACTGTGTAAATCGGTATTGATTTTTTATAGGCTTTATTGCTTAACAACAATCGTCGTACAAATGACTCCTGCTAATAAGTAAGTGTCTAAATTTTTTACGTATCGAATATTTAATTCTTGTTGCCGCTCGTTTAGCGGGCAATTTTTTATAGAGAGTGTGGGTGGGGGGAGTGCGAGTTTTTTTAAAGTTCAAAAATTGTGGTGTGGCGAAAAATGCCATTTTCAACGTTTTTCATTGAGCCCTATCCATTGGCATCAAAAAATCGCGAGAAAAAAACAGAAAATTTTTAAAAATTGAATTCTGGGAGGTGCATACCTCCCAAACCATACATGTAACAGGGGGATCCCCCACCCAAAGTCGAACGTCCCCCATCCCGCAAAGCCAGAAAAGTTTTGACCCCCTCCCCCGATTTTTGGACAAATTGAATTTTTGGCCGTTTTTAGGCGTTTTTTGACCGTTTTTGACCGAAATTTGAGGTCATTCACCCCTCCCCCAAAATTTCCGGGACCTCCCCCGATTTTGAGCTGTTATATGTATAAGCCAAACCCCCACGCCCACGTGTCTTCATCTTCCCTAAATTGATTAGCTGACACATCCATTTGTATTCGATAGCAATGTGCGTATATGATGATTTATATTCATGAATACCGTTGATATATTCGAAAATAATTTGCCGACTTCTGATTCTAACGTGAAATTCTCGATTTTGCCTCTTTATCGACTCATTTTTGATTTTTAATGGTTTTTTAAGATGGTGAAGTCTAATGCAACTCGGTTGACTGACCGGCACAGGGGATCGGCCTTTGTATCGCACTACAAGAGCAATGCAAGGACCATTTTCCGATCAAAATTTTCTGAACAATGTTTGTATTCAGAAAGCTGTGATGCTGAGTTAAAATTAGAGGTGTCAATGTCAATTCAAGAAGCTCTAAAAGTAAGTGCGGCAACGTTGAAGTAAGTCGGAAAACGTTGTTTTACGTTATACAACGCTTTTTTGAGCTGCATTTTCAGTATAATTATTTTACAGAAGCGACTTTTTTCTGTATTCTGAGGGATTTTCCACAATAAACAATGTGTTATATGTAGCCTTAAAAGCTACTTCGTGTCTTCTGTCTGGATATATAATTTCGAAATTTAATACAAGAACGAACAAAGTTCTTCGGAGCTTATCAGAAGCTTGTTATAGATTTGTTTTGACATTAGGTTGTATTCCGATTCTGATTAACATTCGTTTTGTATTTTGTGCTGTTTTAAGAGACACAACACAAGTCACAACATATTCAAGCAGATAGAAAACTACTAAAGGTCGATTCTCCCCGCCCACTCTTTTAGATTATGGTTTTTTTAATTTTACATATGCTGGACTTCACGATTCGAAGCTATTTTAGGGCTTTTCAGCTTTTTTCGACCGAAAATAGAGGACATGCATGCGCATAGTACCCATTAAACGACCCACTTCTACCTCTATCCAGGACTTTGAGCCATTTTACAGGAATACGTGATCTATGCATAGATGCACACAGGGTCTTTAGGAAGGGGTAAAATCCTGAATTTTTAGACCTCTAGTAATAGTGTGTTTTTATCAAGTAAATTAGGCCGAAATAGCCTAAAGATACACTATTTTGGGTTAAAGTCACCTGACAATCACAATACTTAACTTTCGGACCCTTGAGCGAAGAGGGGGGTTATAGTAATACTTTTTATCCATACATGTAACGGGGATGGGGGATCCCCTATGCAAAGTTGGCCGTCCGTCTTCCACCCCACCCCCCCTTAAGTAGAGCTGCACACCGGGTACTCGAGTAGCTGGGTAGAAAAAGTTTTCCATTATCCGGGTTTCCGAACGCCAATGAAAAAAAATTAAATGCCTTGACAATCAGGCGAAATTTGCTTGGAATCTGTTAGAGTTGAACTACAATATGGTGATTGATATAATCCTTATGACATTGACATGTGTTTGGAAGCTGATCATTTTTGCTTATCGGCGTTATTGTCGTTTTGATGGAATTCAAAGACGTCTATCAGTGTTACGGATTCTGGCAGCTCAGATAAAATTATTCTCGCACAGAGTTTTGATTCCCTTTTGATTTTGAAACTCATTTTGGTCAAGTGCTCCTTGTTGCATTAAATTTGTTACTTTGCTACTAAGGGGTTCAGTGGCCTTACTCATTACATGATACATACATGCCCGTATCTGTGGGGAGGTGAAGGAGGAATTTCTCTTGAAAGTTTTTCCATAATTTTTTATATTTATAAAGGTTTCGCGGAGTGAACATACTGACATTTTCGGCGCTTCGCGTTAGAAATTCAATCAAAATTACTGTTTAGTAAACATTTAAATTTATTTGTTCGATAAAATTTTTCATTAGATCAAATTTTCTGCATTTCTAATCTTCAGAAAGGCGCAAGATTGAACTTAAGGACATAAACAGTCCAAATTTTCCCGCGTGTACAAAAAAATCCGGGAAAGTCTGTACGAGCGAAATAATTTTTGTACATGATAATATTTAGATACACTATTAAATACTCATTTTCGCATACTACTAGATTGTTATCCGTGACCCTCACGCCTCGTAAAAAGTGTTACTTTGTCCCAAATTCAGCTGGTGATATTAGTTCGACGCGAAGCACCGAAATTTTCATTTTTGAGTGTTTAATACCAGCGCTTGGGTCTAAATAGGAGCTTTTGAAATTTTTCTAAAAAAATGCAAATTACTTTCTATTACTCTGCCCCAAAAAGTCTTTGTACATTGTACAAATATGGCTCCAAAAAGATACTAATATGAGCTCATAAGGATAAAAATCTGTCTCGTACAAAAAAACAGTGGCCTGAAAGAATAAAAATCTGAAAAATTTCCGGTGGTTCGCGCAAGATATTCTAATTTTCAAACATTCAAAAAGATACTAATATGAGCTCATAAGGATAAAAAGGTCTAAAATCTCGGCGCATCGCACCAGCTGCAAGAGTTAGCGTAGAAGAATAAAAATATTTGAAAATTTTCGTCGCCTTCGATTAGACTAATTGCTGCATTGCTTATATTCAGAAACGAAAAAAATTGAGCATAAAAGGATGAAGATGTAAAAATTTTCTGACGCTTCGCGCCAAATATAATTTATGTATTTATTGTTCATCTTTAAAAAGCTTCAAAAATTAGCCATAAGGGATAAAAATGTCAAAATTTTCCGCTGCATTAGCGCCAGAGTTTTATAATACTCTCGTTTTTGCGTTGTTTGCCCTCAAAAAAGGCTGCAAAGAGTTTAAATATTGAAAATCATAAAACTTTTCGTGAATCATTTAATTTTTGTTTATTTTATCACCACAAGCCACAGGCGTGATCCAATAACGCAAAATATGTCAAAAAATGTCTTTCAAGTGCGTAAAATTGCGTATAAACGTGTTATATACATTTTCAAAATTTTGATGATTCCCCTGAAATAAAATCCTGGATATGGAGATAGATACATACAGACATGTATTTTTCGTTTGTTTTTGTGTTTCTTGTCAGCTTTTGTAGATAGAAAAGAAGGTTACATAAATCTTTTCGAGCTTGAGACGACTTTCGCTAAATTAATTACATAACCTGAACGTTATTCTCAAATCTCGAGCGAACCTGACCTAGAATATGGAGCAGGCATTTGGGAAAATTCGGAATTTTTAGAATTTATAATTGAATAGACTTCAAATCATGATTCGACTGTTTTTAGGCTGAATTCATAACCAAGATTCAAGCAATTTATTGCGATTCAACTTTAACGTGCCCTTTTTACAAAGTTTTCCGGAGCTGTGCCCGGACTCCGCTGGGGTCGCTTTAAGCGCGCAACGTCGACAACATCCAACTGAAAAAAGGGTGTCCCTTCCATTCTTATCTTATGTTAGGTCCTACCCAGGTAATGAAATGACCGGGTACCCGGGAAGCAAAATTTGCAAAGTGTGCAGCACTACCATACGTGGGCAGCAAGAATATTCTGGGGGGCGCAAGATTTTTCAAAGGCAAAAAATGGCCTTAAAATTGGTGGTAGGGCGAAAAAACACCATTTTGCAACGTTTCTCATCGAGCACTGTCCATTGGCATCAAAAATTGCGGGGAAAAAACAAAAGAGTTTCAAAAATTGATTTACGGGGGGATGCATACCCTCCAAACCCCCCACGCCCAGGTGTGAGCACTACCATACGTGGCAGCAAGGAAATTCTGGGAGTCAGGATAGAGAACATCGCCATAAATGTTGCGGAAAATATAATTCTGGTGGGGGTCTACAGTAATCTGGGGCTCAACTTCTGAGGGATAAAAGCCCCCCTCCCACGCCCATGTGTGAGCTTTACCCTCAAGCCAACAAATTTTTGACCCTTTCCGATTTGTGGAAAGACATGACTTTTTTTGCTATTTTTATGTTTTTAGTCGGAAATTGCGGGTCATCTTTAATCTACCCCCGAAAAATTGTCGGGGACACGGGCGTGGGGGTTGTGGTGTATGCATCCTATCAGAAGGCCGAATACCCTCCCCCATAAATCAAAATCCCCCCTCCAAAAAATTCAATTTTTGGAATTTTTTCGCAATTTTTTGATGCCAATGGCTAGTACCCGAGGAGAGAAACGTCGAAATAGTGTTTTTTCGCCATACCACCATACGTGGGCAGCAAGAAAATTCTGGTGCGGGGTGCAAGATTTTTTGAAGGTCAAAAAATGGCCTTAAAAATGTTGATAGAGCGATAAAAACACCATTTTTCGACGTTTCTCATCGAGCACTATCCATTGGCATCGAAAAATTGCGAAAAAAAAACGAAAAAAAATTTCAAAAATTGAATTCTGGGGGGTCATTTTGATTTCTGGGGGAGTGCATACCCCCCAAACCCCCCCCTCGCCCAGGTGTGCATACCACCATTTTTGACCTTTAAAAAATCTTGCACCCCTCTCCCCGCTTCAGAATTTCAGTGCTGACCACCTATGGCCGGGAAGCCCCAACACAAAATTTCGATCCGTCTATGCCCTTATCACCATCAACAGTACCGAACACAACTAACGACCACAACTCACCGGTTGTTCGGTTGCCAACCGGATGGGCACCCGGTTGCTTTTTTCCATGTAACAACTTTCCACACCCGGTTGGCAGATGATCAAAGGAAGAATTTCATTGAGCGATGTGCCGAGCCAACCAGTTGCCTGGCAACCGTGTGTGAACAGATGTCTAGCCGGCTGCGCCCAGACCTAAAAAATGGTTGGCAACCGGATGCGTTTCAACCGAATGTGTATCGTTAGTTGTGTTCTTGACTGTACAGGCACAGCCTGAAAATTCTGGGGATGAAACAAATTGAACAATAGTAAACTTTCAAAAAATCGCCAATTCTGGAGGTTTAAATGAGTTAGCGGGGGGGGGTCGAAAATTTCTTCGGGAGTTGGAACCCCTCAAACTCCTCCAAGATCATGTATGCCTATCATCCTTACATTTGTGTACGTATAGATCTATAGTTTCATTTTTCCATCTGCAAAAATTTTAATTAGTCATTTTTAATTACATTTCAGAATTCCGAACCTTACTCAATGTGTTGCCGTTGCCTCAGTTGCTGATTGAATGTTTCAATGATTCCGTTTTCTTTTAATCCGTTCTGAATTTATCGTGCATTTTATTGTAGGATCGTTGAAGTAGGAGACGTTTTTCTGAAATTATAATTTGAAAACTATTTGGGCATCGCCTCTCATCTCAAGTATGATTGACTGGTGACCACACCTGGGCGTGGGGTTTGGGGGTATGCACCCCCCAGAAACCAAAATACCCCCCCCCCCAGAAATCAAAATACCCCCCCCCCCCAGGATTCAATTTTTGAAAATTTTTTTCGCTTTTTTCGCAATTTTTTGATGCCAATGGATAGTGCTTGATGAGAAACGTCGAAAAATGGTGTTTTTATCACCATACCATCGTTTTTAAGGCCATTTTTTGACCTTCAAAAAAATCTTGCACCCCCCCCCCCAGAAATTTCTTGCTGCCCACGTATGACGGTGAGTGGTGACCAAGGCTCTGGTAGCGATTGCTCTTGTAACATTTGTCACACTCATGCGAAAGTGATATCGATAGGTACATGCATGTCTGCTACCTAGTATGCATGGTTAGGTGTCAAGTGGGCAGCACCGTGGGGGTGCAAGACTTAAAAGGTGGGGAAAATATGGTCTTAAAAATGTTGATCTGGATGCGAAAATACTCCATTTACTAAAATTGAATTCCTTGGGGGTTGTTCGGCCTCCTGTGTGTGTGCACTGCACACCCTTCCCAAACAACCACGCGTGTGAGGTATGTGTACTTTTTTACCTTATCCTCCGTGCCACGCGAATTTGGTCATAAATTTTAAGAACTATGTCCAGCAATAGGCTGACAGCTTGCAATTATAGCATTGATTTGATATATGATTATCGTAATCCGTCGGCTTTCACAGAAATTGTCCAAATAATAATTGAGAAGCCTTAAAACTGGGCAGGTCCGAAGACCCGCCACTGCGCAGTGTTCAGTCGTGTTTGCGAGCTGAACCAGTGCTCAATTACCTAAAAATTTGCGCTATGTATTCCGGAGATGAAACGTCATCTCGACGGGTTAAAGCGAAAGAGCTATAAATAACTTATCCATCCGAACGGCGAAACGAGCTGACGGGAAAACGCATCCGAACAGCGAAACGAGCTGACGGGAAAGTAACAAACAGCGCATGAGCTCGATGAATGTGTATGTGCACCGCACTTACAAAATTTATGCGCAAACTTATTTGAAACAGGCTATAGGTACAAGTCTCTTCCATTTATTCGAGAGCTTTATCTAAATTTTTTTGAAGGATATCAACTCGACAGAAAAGTTTGGTGCGGGCGGGCTAGGGTTTAGTACACCAAGCCGTTTATATAGGCTTAATTCAAGCATCTAAACAGTGCTCGGCATTAGTGTAGTAAAAGATATCTATCTTTTTAGCAAGATAACGATATCTTTATCTTGACGATTTCTTTATTTTATCTTTATCTTTATCCTTTGGATAAATCGCAGGCCATCTTTATCTTTTTGATAGGAATTTATCTTGCTAGAAAAAGATGGAGTATGTCTCATGAGTTAGCACGTAATCCTCAATGCAGGTTTAACGCGAAATACATTTAAAGGCATTCAAGTTTTACTGTAATACAAGAGAGGAAAACGATTGTTCGTCAGGGTTGCCAACATGGCCGGAAACCGGACATTTATGTCCGGTACCCGAATTATTAAGGTACGACGAAACCGTTGAAGTGGTTCAGAAGATTTATAATTTTTGCGGTTCTTCGTATAATTTGGCAGTCAACGACGAAAATGCTGATGTTCGGCGGCATACAATTGATCGTCTTCGTATTACTAATTGGATCGATGCGAGTTGACGTCATACTACCGGACGAACTGTGCTCAAAATTTTGCCGTTTATACAGCGTCCATTGCGGAAGATGTTCGATGCGAAACGACTTTAGCCCCAACGAATTTTTTTCGCGTATGGTTGCGAAAATTATGGTCTTTTTGAACTTTCGTTTATTATTGCTAAGTGGCGACGTCGAAACGAACCCTGGTCCTAAACGTCAGACAAAAGATTCGACTAGTTCGCAGTCGAAAGACATTGACAAGAGTCAACTCATTACGGCACCCTGCGTTTGTTGTCGTTCGAATGTCGGCGACGGCGACTTGGCTTTTCAGTGCGGTTATTGTGGTTCGTGGGAGCACGCCGCGTGTGCTTCCATCTCGGACAACTTTCATAACGAATTCGCCGCCTTGTCGTCTGATGCCTCTAAACTATTCATTTATTCTTGCACGCAATGCTACGTTCGCAGCGTTCCTACACTCGCTTTAAACTCCTATCGATTGCTGCAGAAGCCGAACTTTGCCCCTTTGCCCGCTGAGCCTGTGGATTTTGCTCAATCATCAAACATTTCTGCAGCCGCCCCTCATCGTCCTACGTTCGCAGGTGGACCTCCTTTTCGCGGCGGGCCTGTTTGTGGCCCATCGGTGTTGGACTCGGTTCGTATAGCCGTTGACCTTCAAGAACGTTCTACCAGGGCTGTTGGTTTTAACATCAATGAAGTAAAAACCGGCACCGCTTCTGATCAAAAAAAGTTTGATCTAGCCGAAGTTCGTCGCTTGGCGGATGACCATGATTTTGATCCCGACGACATTACCGATTGCTATCGTTTGGGACGGGGCGATATACCTAATCGAAAATACGAACGCTTGCTCAAAATACAATTTTCCTCAGCACACGCCCGCAACTTGTGGTTGCGAGCTTTCCAGTCGCCTAAACCTGCGGCGGGCGACAGACGGGATCCTACGCGAATCTGGTTTCGACGCGATTTGTCCGATCAGGAGCGTCAGGACGCTTACGAGGAGCGTCAGTTGCGTCGAACGTCCGGCGCTGATGCTAACGAGCGTCGATCGTCGTGGAGGAATAATTCGCGCATAATTTGAGGATGCGGGCCCCTCGCGGACGGCAGTCAGTTTTGCGTTGTTGTTTATTTAATGCACGTAGTATACTAAATAAACTAAATGAGTTTGATGCATTTTTAACAGCAAATGATTTCGATATCGTGTGTGTGTGTGAATCCTGGTTAACTCCTAGTGTATCTAATAGCTTACTTTGCAATTTAAACCGTTTTAATGTGTATCGTTCCGATAGGATCAATCGAAAAGGTGGAGGTGTTTTTATTCTTTCAAAAAGTACTTTAAAATCCTACTTGCCGAAAGTACCGGAAAATCTTTTCAGTGAAGAAATAGTTATTGTTGATTTCATTGGCGTAAGCTCCAAGATTCGTGTGCTACTTTTTTACAGGGCGCCGGATTATGATTTCTCCCACATGAGAATGCTTTGCCGTGTTATAGAATGGGCCTCTCAGATACAGTATCCTTTTGTCATATTAGGTGATTTAAATTTTCCTAATGTAGACTGGTCTAGTTTTATTCTACCTTCGAGTCCTATTAACCGATCTTTTTGCGAGTGTATGCTTTCTCTATCTTTTAGTCAAAAAGTTTCTGAACCAACACACGGTATGCATATTTTAGATGTTATTTTTGATGCCCATTCTATCGAAAACGTTGAAGTCAACCCACCTTTTTCTACTAGTGATCACTCGGTTGTTACTTTTTCTCTTAAATGTTCTATCTTGGAAGAAAAAAGTTCTGCTAAACTTAATTTTCGCAGAGCAAATTATGATCAGATTGAATTATTTTTGTCCGCAATTTCGTGGCCTGACATTTTTCGGATTGCGTTACTTGTGATGATTTCTACAACAAATTTTTGTCTGTTATAAATCCTTTAATTTCCCAGCATGTTCCAAAAATTGAAGCTAAACCTGCAACTGTGAAAAGATACCCAATGAACATAAGAAAGCTGGTTGCTAAAAAACTGAGGCTGTGGCATGTTTATAAACAGAGAAAAACGCCTGAATCTAAAGCTGTTTATAATAACTGTGCAAAGTTATTAAAGGCCGAAATCTATAAATTTCACTCTTCCAAAGAGGATAAACTTATTAAATCTGGAAATTTGAATTCTTTTTATAATTTTGTTAATTCTCGTATTAGTGGTGAAAGAACTATTCCAATTTTAACTGATGGCGATCGTGTGATTGCTTCTACTGACAAAGATAAGGCAAACGTTTTTAGCACACTTTTTGCTTCAGTCTTTAGTGTTCCTACGCAAACGAATTTTGGTCTTATTAATGCTTGTGCACAGCCAAAGTTATCAAACATTCGTTTTTCTGATGATGTCGTTTTTTCTGCTATACGGAAAATTAAACCATCATTATCGATTGGCCCTGACGGACTTTGCGCATTTTTTGTGAAAAAACTTGCTTTTGTACTTACCCAGCCTTTAACCACTATTTTTGAAATATCTTTCAAAACCCATTGTATTCCTGCACTGTGGCGCACCGCTAATGTTGTTCCTGTGTATAAAAAGGGCGACCGGAGTGATGCTAAAAATTACAGGCCGATATCGTTATGTTGTATTACGTGTAAGATCATGGAATCTATAATTAACAGTACGATGCAAGCACATTTACGTGAGAATAATTTGATCTCCTCCGGTCAGTTTGGTTTCCAAAAGGGTAAATCGTGTGAATTGCAATTACTAAAGTGCAAAAATGAATGGACTAAATTAATTGATGAAAAAAACACTGTTGATGTTATCTACATTGATTTTTCTAAAGCTTTCGACACTGTAGTTCACCGTAAATTAATTTATAAACTGGAAACTTTTGGATTTTCTGGAGATTTATTGAGTTGGTTAACTTGTTTTTTGAGCGATAGGACTCAAAGGGTTGTTATTAACGGTCAGTTTTCGAGCGAAAAATCTGTCACTAGCGGTGTTCCTCAGGGCAGCATACATCTGGCCCGATTCTTTTTGTTTTATTCATAAATGACATTAGCTGATCGCTTAAATAGCAAAGTTTGCCTTTTGCCGATGACGTCAAGCTTTATAATTTATCTAGCAATCACACCCAACTTCAAGATGATATCGCTAAACTCGTAGTCTGGTCCAAGGATTGGCAGTTAAAAATTGCTACTGAAAAATGCTACGTGTTAGATCTAGGTTTTGGAAATCCCAAGCATTCTTATAGAATTTCTGACCTGACTGTAGAACAGAGTGTAAATTCTGTAAAGGATTTGGGTGTTTACGTATCAAGTAAACTTGATTTTAATTTCCACTATAATGATATAACGCGTAGAGCTTATGCTAGGGCTATGCTAATATCGAAATCATTTGCGTCTAAAAATAAACTAAATATGTCTAGGGCTTTTACTGTTTACGTCAGACCGCTTCTGGAGTATTGTAGCACTGTTTGGAATCCATACCGTAAGACCCATGTTTCAATGATCGAAAATGTTCAAAGGAAATTTACACGTAAAATTATTGGATTTCGGGGACTTTCTTATGCTGAAAGACTGCAGTTCCTTAGAATTGGATAGCCTGGAGATTCGCAGATTGCGTAGTGATCTCGTGTATGATGCATCAGATATTGAGTGGTAGATGCGTTTTGCAGCAAGCCGACTTTTTACTTTTTGGGGAAAACAAACACGCGTGCTCAAAATTCAATGAAATGTGAATGCACTCCTTTTTCGGCTTGATGTTCGTGGGTATGATTTATCCAATAGGTGGATTCGCGTATGGAATTCTCTCCTGAAGCTGTTGTAAGATCTCCTAGTGTTGCTTCCCTCCGTGAAAAGTTGAAAAAGTTGATCTAACGGGGTATTTGCTAGGGGCGTGTTCTAAGTGCATAATTTATTTAGCCTGCGCGCCTACTCTTCGTCTTTTGCACTAATCTCGTATAAATGTACTTCAATTAATAATTTCTTGCTTTTAGAATATGTGATTTTGTATGATGATTCATGTCGAATGTTTATTTATAATTGTATCATTGTATATTAATGTTTCTTTTCTTATTGTGTTCTTTTTTTGTGCGACGAAAATAAAATATTTGTATATTTGTATATTTGTATACTACTTACACATTAAGTCGTCAAATCACTTGCTATTCAGTCAGTACTCGCCTCATGTTGTGTCTTTGTACTTTATGTAATTCTGTACTTTGTTTGTCGGCAGTAATTATTTGCAGTCAACTGCAGGTAATACAGCACACAATGTAAAATTATATGCAGTCAAAAACCAGCGGCCTAGACTGCAGGCAATATAGCACACAATGTAAAATTATATGCAGTCAAAAACCAGCGGCCTAGACTGCAGGCAATATAGCACACAATGTAAAATTATATGCAGTCAAAAACCAGCGGCCTAGACTGCAGGCAATATAGCACACAATGTAAAATTATATGCAGTCAAAAACCAGCGGCCTAGACTGCAGGCAATATAGCACACAATGTAAAATTATATGCAGTCAAAAACCAGTGGCTCAGACTGCAGGCAATATAGCACACAATGTAAAATTATATGCAGTCAAAAACCAGTGGCCTAGACTGCAGGCAATATAGCACACAACGTAAAATTATATGCAGTCAAAAACCAGCGGCCTAGACTGCAGGCAATATAGCACACAATGTGATATTATATGCAGTCAAGTTGGAAGCTTATCAATATGGGAAGCTGGCGCTTTGCTCGCATTTCAACCTGTAGTAGATGGTTTTAGAAGGCACTTTTATTTGAGATGGTCTGGCAGATTTGCTTCCTCATTAGAAAATTTTTTTGCGCTGCATGGGTAGCACATTCAATAGCTGCCCAGTCACCCATTAGCGCATGTTGATGGGCCAGCTTAAGCTCTGGGGCATACATACATACACACATATTTGATCAATCCGGAATAAATTTATAACTACATACATACACAGACTAGCATTATCACAGCCAATTAATCTTATGATGTCAGTTGTATACCGTGTCTCCCTAGGGGGCAAAGTTATAACATCGCCTATGTTATAGCATAGGCGGAGGGGCTCAGAATCTGCTCCCTGGCTTTTCTCAGGGAGCAATGCTGCAGCATAGGTTGTGTTGTAGCATAGGGGCCTGCACGGACCTGCCCGGGGAGGGGGCGCACGCAAGCCCAGGGCCAAGGGAGGGGCAAATTTCCAGGGGGGAATTTCCCTGGGGGAAAAATTGAAAGAGCTATAATTCAAGAACCAGCAGCCAGATCGGACTAAAAATTTCAGAGTCTGTTAAGTATATGTTAGGTATGCTACGTACAAAATTTTAGCGCGCAACCTACAGTATACCAGCATTACTTTACACTTTTGCATAATTCAAGAACCAATGGCCGGATTTTGTTCAAATTTTCATGACATGATGTATATAGGCGAGTCATGCTATGCACAGAATGTCAGTGCGCAGCCTACAGTATACCAGTTTACTTTACACTCTCATTTGGTACTATAACTTTGGAAATAGAGGGCGGATTGGACTCAAATTTTCATAGTAGGATGGGTTTATGTTGCATGTCTTATCTTATTGTTATCAACATGTAATCTACAGTATGCCAATTTTAGTTTACACTTCCTCATATAGGAACGTAAATCGAGAACCAATGGCTGGATTTTGTTCAGATTTTTAGGATATGATGTATATAGGCGAGGCATGCTATGCATAGAATTTTAGCGCGCAGCCTACAGTATACCAAATTACTTTACACTTGCTCAAATAGTGATATAACTTCAGAAATAGAGGGCGGATTGGGTTTAAATTTTCATAGTAGGGTGGGTTTATGTTGCATGTGTTATCCTATTGTTATCAGCATGTAATCTACAGTATGCCGATTTTAGTTTACACTTCATCATATAGCACCATATTTCAAGAACCAATGCTTGGATTTTGTTCAGATTTTCAGGATATGATGTATAGAGGCGAGGCATGCTATGCATAGAATTTTAGCGCGCAGCCTACAGTATACCAATTTACTTTACACTTGCTCAAATAGTACTATAACCTTAGAAATAGAGGGCGGATTGGAATAAAATTTTCATAGTAGGGTGGGTTTATGTTGCATGTATCATCTTATTGTTATCAGCATGTGATCTACAGTATGCGGATTTTAGTTTACACTTCCTCATATAGCACCATATTTAAAGAACCAATGCTGTGATTTTGTTCAAATTGTTAGGATATGATGTATATAGGCAAGGCATACTATATATGGAATTTCAGCGCGCAGCCTATAGTACACCAGTTTACTTTACACTTTCTCATATAGCACTATATTTCAAGAACTAGAGGGCAGATTTGGCTCAAATTTTCAAAGTACGTTAGGTTTACTTAGGTATGCTATGTACAAAATTTTAGCGCACAACCTACAGTATGCTGATTTTTTTACACTGTCTTTACAATGCTTAATTTTTTACTAGTACTTGTCTAATGATGCCATTAGGAGTTAGTTTTGCCCAAAAATAAGCAACCAGTATAGGCGAACATTGCTCAAATTTAATTATCATGCAATTTTGAGCTTCTCAAAGTTTATCAGAAAATACCTGAAAAAGGGCGATCTTTGCCTGCTGTTCAACTTGTGGAAATTTTTAAGCCCTGAAGCTAGGTTTTACTTTACAAACCTTCACACAAAATTCATTAATGAAAACATAACTTCATCCATGTCATCAGTATTGATCTAAAAATTTGCAAAGTTTGGAATATTTTTTGTTAAGCTTAGAAAATTTTTTGTAAAATTTGGAATACTTTTTGTAAAGTTTGGAATATTTTTTGTAAAGTTTGGAAATTTTTTGTAAAACTTGGAACTAATTTTACATGCTTAAGCATAGTACTTTTGCAAAGTTTGGAATATTTTTTGTAAAGTTTGGAATTTTTTTTATAAAATTTGGAATATTTCTAGTAAAATTTGGAATATTTTTTGTAAAATTCATGAAATTTTTTGTAAAGTTTGAAATATTATGTATCTAATCTGCATTTCTCAAGCATTGTTGAAACTATTTTATGTGCTCTGTACAACTCATGCTCCCTCCTAAGTCAAGCAAAAAAAACCTCAAAGAACCGCTATTATAAATACTGCTAGCAAGGATCAACAAATCCTTCGTCTCTGTGACTGTGCAAACAACTTTCTGAATGGTAATATTCCTTTTTATAAAAAGGATATGAATAAACTTCGAAGATATCAGAATCAAATAAGATACCTGGCAAGCAATAAGCAAGTGACTACAAAACAAAAGAAATATATTATAATACAGGAAGGTGGTTTTCTTCCTCTTTCACTTACTCCCATACTTACAATAGCTGGTAGTTTGCTAGCTGGTGCAATAGTTGGTAGTAAATGAAACATACTGAAAAAATTATTTGTATACCTGCTGAAATCAGCGAGCGGACTAAACCTATTGTAAGTATGGGAGAAAGTAAAAGAGGAAGAAAACCACCTTGCCATATTATAATATCTTTCTTTTGTTTTGTAGTCGCCTGCTTTTTGTTTGCCAGGTATCTTATTTGATTCTTATATCTTTGAAGTGAAGTTTATTTATATCCTTTTTATCAAAAGGGATATTACAATTCAGAAAGTTGTTTGCACAGTCACAGAGACAAAGGATTTGATCTTTGCTTGCAGTATTCATAATAGCGGTTCTTTGAGGTTTTTTAGCCCCACTTAGGAGATGTAAACAACCAATATTGCGTGTTAATCGTTCTTTACCCATTTTTTCCCTTTTTTGTCACAATATCTCTACTAGTATTTGTAGATTTCTGCATATAAACAGTTGGATGCCTGCTAAAAATATTTGTTTTAAGCCTGATCTCATCTCTAGCATTTTGAGTTAGATCAATTACAAGGTAACCATGTGACTGAGAAGTAGCATCAGAATAAGCTTGTGGAAAATATTTAGCGTTGGCAGGATAGAGCTGTCTGGAAAGCATTTGTGCCTGTAGCTGATCAGCAGGGTGTTTGAATAAAACTATGTAATCAGAGTTGATGCGTGAAGTTCTCAGACCATCAAAGAAAACGTTTTGAACAATGTGTATAATGCTAATGTTTCAATGATGACAACTTGTAAAAAGTTGCACAATCTGGGCATTACCCTCGCTCTGTTGCATAAGATCATCGAGAATCAAAAGTTGAGGCATATGACTAAACTGTTTTAGGTAATTAAAATTAGGAAGCCCTTCTATGAATAAAATATCATTTAATTTTTATAAAGAGGCTGGTTTTCCATGAAGCACCACCAAATCTTTTTGATTTTAGTATCAATCAGGCATGCTCTATTCTCAATTAATCGCTTGACAAATGTTGTTTTGCCTGACTTTGTTGGTCTTGAAACAAACAAAAAAAATTAAATGTAAAATACAATACAATAAAAAATACAATAAAAAATAAAATACAAAATACAATATAAAATACAAAATACATAAAATACAAGTCAAAGCAAAGACTGCACAATACAATTATTTGAGATTTCCAGGAATTGTATTTTGACTACCTCCAGGCAACATTAGTGATTTTCGAATCGGGTAAAATTGTATGTGTTGGAGCTAAAACAGTGAAAGACGATGAAAGTGCTATAAAATCAGCTGTAGATGCATTAATTGCTAGAAGTGATGATTTAAAGGTGAAACCCCATATGTTTGCAGGTTCGGCAAATTTAGGGTTATGCATGTAATCTTTGCAAATTTTATGAGCTGGTGAAAAGAAAATGCATTTATGAAGTAGAACTGTTCCCTAGCTTATTATACAAATTCAGAAATATAACATTTTTGCTGTTGTCACGGAAATTGCA